>CM031880.1:14754152-15114350 GCA_018697195.1 Certhia americana
TCACGGGCCGGGCACACGCAGAGCGGCGGTGACGTCACGGGCGGGGCGGCCTTCGGCCCTCGAGCCGTGCCTGGGCCGTGACCGGGACGGGCGGGGGGAAACGGGGCCGGGGAACGGGGCTGGGGAGCGGGGCCGGGAAACGGCCGGGGAGCGGGGCCGGGAAGCGGGGCCGGGGAGCGGGGCCGGGAAACGGGGCCGGGAAACGGAGCTGTGGGGGACACGGCCGGGAACCGTGGGTGGGCAGCACGGCCGAGCCCCGTGGCCGAGCCCCGTGGCTGCTCACCACGTGTCCGAGCGAAGTCTAAAGGGCAGCGTTTGGCGCAGTCTGTTTACTTTGCACCAGTGCAGGGACTTTGCTTTCCAGGAGTGTGGAGTGAAAAACAGGACGGTGTGTTTGTCCCCCTGCAGACACAGCTCTCGGGCATTCATGTTCAATGTACTGATCACGCCGGAACACTGATGGAACAAGAGCCTGCACAGCAGATATCCAAATTTCTTACCCCAAAACTACCAAAAGAGCACCTTTATTCACCTTAGATGGGGACCTGAAAGCTTTCATGTTTTCAAAGCTTATAAAACCTTTCAGGTTGGTCTTGGGACACTGGAAAGACTTTAAAAGCTTTACTGCAACAAAACTGTCTAAAGTTGTTCTTGCAAACTCTTTTTACCACTGGCAGCCACCAGCTGAGCCATGTCCTCAGTATTCCCAACACCAACTGCATCCCTCTGCAAAATTAGTAGCAGTAATTAACAGTAACATAAATAATTTCATTCCAAGCACAGCACTCTATAAATGGTAGAGCAAAAGAACCAGCAGCCTCGTGGAGTCCAAGTGGGGTGCCTGTTGCAATCTGGTTATCTTTGATGAAATGACGTTGAGAACCTGTGGACAATCAAACAGATTCCTCTGGAAGGAGAAAGTGATGTTTGTATCTTTAGTGAAGATTCCTGCTTGTTATTCAAACCATTCTTGAGATACAAAGAGCAAAAGGAGAAGGAAGAATATTTATGTATTTAAGGTCTGACAACACTAGAATATTTTTCCTTTTTGTAATTCAGCAGATTGCAGAAAATGTTAGATATTTTCAAGGACATTATGAGGGAATATTCTGGAAAATAATTTTTTTTCCTTAGATATCTAAAATGCCACACATGGCTTTTTAGTATCTTAGGTCTGAGTATAACATCCTAGCCATGAAAACAAAAGAATATTAGTATTACTGAAGTGTGAAAATCTCTTCAAATACAGACAGTACCTTTGAGTGTCTCACAAAGCTCATAAAAGCAAAAGTATAGGAAAATACTGGAAAATTGGGAAATATTGGAATTATTTTTCTATTCCCAAATATTTGGGATAAGGTTATGTGGCACTTAAGTACAGAAGCAGAATAAACACTTCCAAGTTCTTTTCAGTTTCAAGCAGGAAGACAAGAAGCTACAATGACAGTGATGGAACCTCAGTACATTCAACTGCCAAGAAAACAAAAATTCATGATAATTTAAAGTGGGCTCTGGAGTATGCAATAGCCTGATCATTAATAGAGACAGGGTATTTTGTTATTATTTGCACTAGATGCCCCAAACAATGAAGGCTGCTGAGAACTAAGGAAATTTTTTCATTGATCTGTGAAGGTGTCTGCTCACATTGAGTACAAACTTTGAATTCTGCTGTCACAGAGAGTTCTGCAAAGAGCACACCTCTTCCCAGCAGCTTCACTCAGGTTACAGAGCCAGTCCTTTGCCAGGAGGAATCACAGAGCCATTGTGCAGCACTCTCTGGTGCCCTGATGTATTCAGCAATGTCCTATATCCAACCCAGACTCCAAATATCAGTGTCAGTTGATCTCTGGCTGATCTCATTTGAGAAAGGAGACAGAAATGGGCACAAGGGACTTGCTCTAATTTTTATTTTTAGGCATATCTTCACAACCTTGAACAACTATCAAGAACAAGAAGCCAGTGCTGTAAACAAACTCTCAACTAGAAATTCTAGCACAACTAAAATTCAGACAGTAAGGTCAGGAGATTGCAAAGGGTCTATAAAACACAATGAAGAGGCCTTCCTCAATTCCATTTCTGTGCTATCAGTGTGTTCCCTCTATCCATCCACCTGCCTGTAGGATACCATCTGCCTACTTCTGTGAAAAACTTGAATGTCACTTGCTTTCTAAGTCTGTCTGACTTTCAAGACTGTACATATTCAGGTCAGAAATATTAAAACAGGCATGAGAAATTTGATCTTCATTTACATCCCAGTGAAGATCTAAACTATAATGAAAACGTGGCTTTGAAAAATAGGTTTACATTCAGGAAGGTCTAGAGGATAAGATTCTAGAAAGAGAAATGTTCTGTTGATTTTTTCAAGATACTTCAAACGTTTTCTTAAGCAGCTTGTTAGGATTATTTACAGCAACGAGATGCCTGTATGAAATGGTAATAAACTTTTAGAAGTGTGACATGAACTAGAATAACTTCAAGACGAATTTCTGTGAATTTTAAAGCAACAATTGTTCATGTAGTGTACCAGTAGGGATGGATTAGTAGTACAATTTAAAACAAATTAAATGATTAAGGATTTTAGGCTTAGAGTAGGTGCATATAATACTCATTTGAGAATGGAAGTTTATAGACAAATGGTAATTTATTAACTTGAACATTTCTGTCTTCCTGCATAATGTTTTAGGGTACAGATGTAACAGTCAAGGTCTGGACAATAGGTTCTGTTTATTAATTCCAAATACCTTTCACACTAATCCTCAGCAGATGTGTGAACAAATCAGCAAAATGGTTTCAGCACAGTAGTTCAATTACTCTGAATTAATTAACTTCTTAGGCCTCTGAGTTCCTACACTTTCCCAGAATATATCTACTATATTTTATCTTTGTAAAAGGTACCCATAATGCCATCTTCAGTCCACTTTCTTTAAATGTCTTTTCACATTTCTTCTCAGCCACAAACATAAGTGCTTTTGCATACTCTAATGCTGTTCAAGTAGTGCTTCCATTCAAGTGGAGGAAGAGCTATAATTCGACTCTCCTCTTATAAAGCATTTAGAAGTTTAAGAAGCAACAATCATATCAGGCTGATATTTCTTGTGTCCTCAGCCTAAGGGTAAAATAAAATGTGAGGACATTTTGAAAAAGTTTCGTATTGGTGCTTTTTACATTTTGGAGCTTGGAAACTAAATAATGTCATCATTAAAGAACATTTTTGATGTTTGCTTTCACAATAACTAACTCAAAAATAGCTTTACTGTTGGATTTTCTTTCCCTTTGAATCTAAGTATCAATTAAGGAAGTTGTAATTCTAATAAATAAGCACGTAAGCATAAGAAGAACCAGTGCTACTCATTGTTTAGGGAAATAATTTGGCATTTAATGAGTTCTTTATAGCAGCCGAAGAGGATGGTAATTAAAAATTCATGTTGGGAAGGCTCTGGGCACTTCCTTCTAGAAGCACTGTAGTTGTGTATATATTTATAATACAGTCTTTCATATTTGCTAAATCATATGTGTTCATGTTACCCAGCTGTTGTTAGATGAACAAATTAAATCCATATGTAAAATGAAACAACTGGAAAACAACTAAAATGTTATGGTTGTGGGTTCAATCTCTGTATGGCCATTCACTTTGGTATTGGGCTTGATAATTCTCATGGGTCCCTTCCAACTCAGAAGATTTTGTGATTCCGTTATCTATGAAAGACTGATTTGATACTATCCATCTTGCAGAATGCTCTTGTGAGCAATAGTTGAAAAATAAAGAAAACTCTGAAAGAGGAATTATATGAAAAAGTGAAATGAGTTAGGAATTCTTCCTTTCATCGCCATGAATTCAATCAGGAATTACTGACACTGGAGAAATAAATAAATGTGGTTAGTGGAAGGTAGTAGTAGCTGGTACAGCTATAAAAAGTACTTTTTATTTTCTGCGCTGCTCTATAAGAAAGCACTTTTTTTACAGTGGAGAGGTGCTAGTAGCTGGTAAAGGGCTGTGCTTTAGTTTTAGTGTGAGATTAATGAACTCATACTGAGATCTGTGTCTTTTATTGTTCCTATTCTCCCTAGTTTGGAAGAATAATTGAAACAAAGTCTGGACCTGGAAATATTGACTTCCATTGATTTATATTCTAGAAAAGGGAGAGGAAATAAAAAGCCGAAAACAGACAAATACAGGCTGAAATGTTGAAACTGTTAAGTCCAACATATATTTTCATATAAAATATATTTAATATATTATATATTAATATGTTTAATATATATTCTTAACCTTCTTAATTTGGTTACACTGATTCTAAATAATTTTATTTGCTTTGTAAATCTGTTTCTAGCAGCAAAACAATTCCAAAGTGTGGTGCTCAACATTCTTCAGACTGGTTGTTATATCAAGGCTCAGGAGATACTCTTAAGAATAACAACACTGTACAGTCTTAATTGCTGACATTTTTAGATAAATATGCTCAAAAATTTTCTGTCTCATGCTTTTATAAATCTAATGTATCTGAGTAAATCCAACTAAACATTCCACTGATTAAATGTCTAGTTTCATCTAGATAAAAAAGTGTAAACCAAATCAGTGGCACTCCACAAGAAGATCAAATATGAAAAAAAAAAAAAAAAATCTGTACATTTTTGTTTCCTATTGCTAATGTACTGGTTTATAGTAAGGCAGCCAGTGAGTGGGCACAGCAGAAGGGAGCAGCATTCCCTCCCTGAGAGGGCTGAGCTCGGTGCCCATGGATGAGCCCATAGATGAAGGCAGCCAACACAGGCTCTTCCTCTCCTGCCAAAGGGGACTGGAAGTGATCTGAAGTGCAAAAAGAGACAGTAACCACTGACTTCACTGGAATGTACACATGCTTTCTCCTTTGTTTTCCAGCATGTTTGACCGTATATTACAAGAAAACATTGTCTCTAGCTATGAATCTTTCCAGCTGTAACATCAGTCAAAGGTAAGAGGTGCTGAGCTCTTTCTGAGAAGGTGCAGAGCCCCATGAATTCCCAGTAAGGCAGGAAATGCTAAAGGAACAGCCTTCCAACACTGGAACATGTTTGCAGCTTTCAAACCCTAGTGTTTCTGTGTAATAAAACTGCCCTGCTGGTACTAAATCTAATCAGTACCACGTGCCCCATCTCCCATGTAAGCATGTTTTGGAGAATACTTTCTACAATAGCTCATCTGTGGATTCAACCACAAATGAAATGTCTTGCTTACGTTGCACTCCCTTTCCTGCCTGCCTGCACAGAGTAAAATGAACTGTTTCTTCAGTTATCAGGCAGTCTGTCTTTCTCTCTTTTTCAGTCCCAATATATTCAGCATCCCTCAAGGGTTATTGTATTTCTAAATTCGCTGTATGCACATAAATGCATACATATGCAAATATAAAGATAGCATGACAGTTTCCTATAGCAATGCAAATGGGGAAAAAAATACGGAATTCTTCTGATTGAAAAGTCTTCATGAAGCACTCTGTCACTGAAAAGCTTTTAGTTCTAATTATACATATCTGAAATCAACAGAGTCCTATGAATTGCTAATAACAAAAATAATACATTTCCAGTCAGACTGTAAATCCTGTAAAAAAAAAATGGAAATCAAAATTATGAAAATTTTTTAAAGTCTAGCTGTTTTCTTACTTATACACTCCCACTGTCCACTAAGCCACTTGGCCATTTACCAGCATCTCTGAGAAACCTTTCTATCCACAGTTAGAAGTTCTTACCATTCCCTAGGAAAAATATTTTGTAAAAAAATATTTAATCCTTCATAAATGTTAAAAGCTTGCAGGTTCTCTTTTTATTTATTAGCTCACTTTTTATTTATTGGATTCCTGGGAAAAATGGGCTCTTCCGACCCTTCCACACTGGCCTCTCCATATAATTTCCTGCATTAAAATTCTCTATGTTCCTTACATAGTATACAGCAAGATTCCCTATTTCTTGGTTTCTTCAGAGATGAAAGACTGGATTGTTCTTGTGGATTTGTGATAATATTATCACTGGACAGCCAGCCCAGCTCTCAATGTATTGCTAAAATGAGTCAGCTTTTGATACAAAACAGTTTCATTTTCTTGATTGAAATTTGAACAGGCTTCTGGTGTGCTTGCCCAGGGTGCTTTGGGACAAATCACATACTAGTTTGGTTTAATTCTTTGAGGGCTCACTAATTGTCTTCTGAACTCTACTGTTGTTTACACACTGTCACTCCTGAACGGTAGAGGAGGATCCTCCAATTTGACACAGGAAATCATAGACTATTCTCTGATTGACCAAAAGTGCATTTTTTAAGTCAATCATATAGCATATGTGAATGAATGAAAGAAAACCAACTGGAATACATTTGTAATTTCCTCAATATTTTGGTCTTCTTAAAGGCCCTCTGAGAAACTAAACATATTTCATTAGCAGTAATCAGTTAACCATAACCCACTCGTGAGTTACTGTCCCATTTTAAAGCTGAGGAAATACCAGCAAAGAGATCAAATTACTTCTTTTGAGTCATAAGAGAATGCTGGTATTCCAGCAACATACAGAGGCTGCATCTGAGATTTATGCTTTATGGGCTGCACAAATGAACAATTTCCAGCCGCACAGAACTGAAATCCTAAATGAAGATAAATAAGAGGTTATGGTGGGAATGGCAGGACAAGAGGAGTAAGTGGTTTTCCTGTAGTGACACGGACAGAAATCCAGTTCTCTGATACCACACTGAGATAAACTATAAATGTCAAACCTGCTTCCTAGACAAAGTCCATGCATGCTGTTCCATGCCAGTGGAGCTAAACTACACGTTTCTCTCCCCCATCAACCTTTTCTCATTTTTCTTCCATTTTTGTATGCTCTTAATCTGAAATGTTATTCCAAAGCTTTTCTGGTTTTTAGATATCTTCTTGGATGGGGCACAAAAGCTTTAGCTTTCTTAGAAGAGAACAGATACATAATCAGCCAGAACATGACCCTCCCTTTAGCTCTGAAAGCTGCAAATATTTTATAATTCATGTTCCATCAATGCTTTGGCAGAACTATTCCAGTAATGATTGCAGGGAAGCAATAAATTGGGAAACACCTATTATAAAACTTCTTATGTACAAGCCCAGAAGATATAATAAATGTTAGCATTTTCCCTATTTCTTTTATTTCAGTTAACAGCATACACAATCTACAGAGGTTCCTCTCTAATAAAACCAGCAAGTCAATCATGCTTTATAAAAAACAAAAGTTAATGATAATTTGAAATCCAATAGGAAATTATCAAGATTATTAATATGTTTTTGGGATTCTTGTACAGTTTGATTACCTTCAGGATTTATGTCAAAGATTAAATTAGTTATATAACGAGTTTTGGAGCTATTATTTATTATACTTGATTTTCAAGGGTCAACATCCTAGCAAAAATCATATTGCAGAAAGCATGAATTATTGTGGAGTAACCTCTGGTTCAGTGAGACCTGGAGTGGCTGAATCACACTCACAGAGGATCCAGAACTCTCTGCTGTATTCCTTCTTCTCATCTCCCAATTGAACAAGATGTGCATAGAAGCAGACAGTGGGCCAATCCTTGGTTCTGTTCACTAGAGCATTAGTGAAATGTTAAATAAATGTATCTTTTTCAAAATTGCAGTCTTTGAAAGAGAACAAAAGACTGTTGTCTCTTCCATAGGTTACCCGGCTGCTCCTAAGAATGGCTCAGAAAGAAGACTTCTGTTAGCTGTAAAGATTATTCCATGGTAGGTTTTACCTAAGGTTTATATTGACTGTTTAGTACCTTATTATTTGAATGTCTCTTTATAAAGATTGAAAAAAAAAAGGGTTTTTTATTGTGATACTGAAAACTAAGTATCCCTCCTCTTTCACCAAGAAAAGAATGTTATTTTTTTCCATAAGAAAAGTGTTTTTATACAAAAGCTAAATCTTGTTAAATTGAGTCTAAAGCAATTAACCTATTTCTTACTGTCAGATTCAATTGTAATTTGACCTAAATGAAGACTAAAACCTGTGCTATACCAAATTAATTTTTGTGTTGAGCCTGAAAAAACATCACAGCTGAAACAGGCTGTGCATATATGAATGAAACAAACTCAAACAAGGGCCTGCTTTAGGATCAGAGTTTTGGAGGCTATTTTTTTTTTTTCAGTCAAGGGTAAGTCATATAATCAGAATTCAGTGTGTAATTTGTATTGTGTTTTGGTTTTTAAAAAAAAGTATTTTGAGAAGTCCTTTAATGACACAGTTTGTTCTGTGTTTAAGCTGAATAATCAGGGGACACATAAACACACACATCCATGTATATATGTATATGACACGTTACACCTATAAGCAATGCAAAGATCTCTGTACCATATCTATGATTATTTGAGCTTGTTTGGAGAATGCCTGGATGTGTTCCTTTTATATTTCAGTGTCCTGCCCTGAATTACAGACAACCACAGCAGGAGGCAGTGTGAATATGTACTAAAAAAAAGTTTAAATATTTTGTAGCAGATTGTTAGAGCAGAGGAAATCACTTGACTGGACCAAGGTGTGTGAGATTTGTCATTCCAACAGAGTTTATTTTGACTCCACTGGAGATTGCATGGGATGATTGAATACTTAGGTTTCTACCTCTTTTGCCTGAAAAATAACCAGCAACCAGGATTTTCACATTTTGACAGATGGAAAACAACTGTTCTGTATTCTATAAGAACTAAGGTTTTCTTTTTGTCTTGATGGTCAACGATGCAGTTCCACCTCTGCCTCTTCGTGTTATAAAAGGAGAAGGATAGAGGAGCAGCAGTTTGAAATTTGACTTAACTCTTGTATTGCTGCCCTACAGCACAGCTACACAAAGATCTGCACAAAGAGAACCATGATCCCATAAATCCTGCAAGTTGCCAAAGGCCATGGCTATGTCAACTGATTCATTTCTCTGTTATTGGAAAACCAAGTTTGCTACAGTAACATGTTGTACTTTAAAGGTCACAGTGAACAGGGCTCTGATAAATCAGGCTTAACAGACACAGCGTGGGTCCATGATAACAAAACAAGTTTTAAAATAAGTAAACAAAAAAGTAGGAACAACAGCCAGAATTCCATTTTAGCCTGATTAGAACAGAAAAGTTGTAAGTAGGAAAGCAGCATATTTTCTGCTGTCCGGGGCATTTTTCAGGTGCCCATCACAGTATTCCCGGAGGAATTCCAGGAGGGCAGGAATCTGATATTACTACTAGACATATGTAGACAATCTGCTCATTTCTTTGGAGAAAAACATTTAAATTCCTAAAAAGAAATTATGCTTAAAACTTCCCACTCATAATGGTAGTTTCAGTATCACCTATAAGACTAAAAATAGGATGAGATCAAATACATTCAAATGAAATTTTAAGTTATTCCAGATCTTCTGGAATAACAAAGCAGTTTTAGATAGATGACCAAGTTTGAGAGAGTTTGGCAAGAACTATGCAAGAATATGCTTCTGGATTTCACTGAGAGACAGTAAACAAACAATTTACTCTCAAGATATACTAAATTGAGTGCAGTGTTTGTGATTATTGCTTTCTGTGTGTTTTAAGCATGCATAGACTCACCACTTATATAATCTCTCCATTTGCATACTCAGTGTGCTCATTTGTCTCAGCAGCCAGAAAGGCACTTGCATCCATGAGACCTTGCTCAGACTTTCAAATTTTTTGGCAAATTTCAAATGTAAGAATTTAATTTATTAAAATAAGAGGTGTATATTGCACTTATGGAGCATTAACATCATTATTAAAAATAATATAGCAGGAAGAACCAGGTATTTAGCATTAACCAGGATCTCTACATCCAAAGAAAAATGTCTGTTTATCAAAATTCTTACTACCCATATTATTGAAATACTACAATTTTTGTCTGTATTGTTTTGTTCTATATTTCAAGATTTAGTCTGAAATTAACTTACTATATCTCAAATAATCACAGAGTATAGACCTAAGGAAACAATGTCAGACTCTCTTTTCCCTCAGACTTCCTTGAGCTACTCCAACAATTCCAACAGTGCTCAATCCAGCTAATTAAGCTGGAATTGTTTTCCTTTATCACAGCAATCACAGTGTGATAGATTAGTTTGCTAGAGAGAACATGAGGCACTGTTATGTCTGTTATGTAAAATGAGGTACACTGCAGAGATTCATGAGATACTGCTACTTCAAACTACTATTTTTATAGGGCTACTGTCAGTAGAGATACCACCTTAGGTACAAACCCCCAAAGTAACTATATTTACTATTTGCTCTGAATATTAATAATTGGATTTTTGAATTAAAAATAAAACCAAAATGTCAAAATACTCTGTGTGCAATAGTGACTAAAAATCTGATTTTATTACATGAATGAAATAAAAAACCCAGGATGGCTGCAGCATGTTTTTTTTAATAAAGATGTGCTTAGAGAAAAGGTATCTGAACAAGTAGACAGGCCAGAAAAATGTCAGCTGATCCACTGTGGAGAAGCTTGTCACAAACTGTAAATAGTTCTGCTTTGATGTCACAAATAAAGCCCTTCATACAGACTGGAATGCTTGGTTAATTGAATGTGACTTTTTCATTGATGTGATATGAAAACTCACAAGGCAACTTCTGAATTTTATCTAAGACTTCCTTTTCCTCATTTAAAGCTGAATGATTTCCTTCCATGGTTTTATCAATGGGCCAGAAAGGCTGATAATATTGCTTCCTTCCCCTGTTAGATGTGTTTGGACTTCTGCCATCCTGTCTTGAAAAGTAATACATTTGATTTCCTGTCCTGGGTAGAGCAACTGCCTTCATTCATAAAATGGAAGATTAACGTAAGCAATGGAAAATCAAGTTAAGAGACAGTCTGCATCTGAGCAATTGGAGTTCCCAGCCATTGTGCCCCAGTAATTTACTGCAACAGGGACACTGCATGAGCAGCATGAAGCAAATGTCTCCCAGAAGACTGACTACTGTGAACTACTGGGACCTCTCTCCAGGAGGGAGGTGCTAAGGGTCTGAAACTCTCTTCCTGCCTCTCCCTTATGGTTCCACTCTTCCCTCCTCTTCCTCCTTTTGGTACAGAGCTCTGTTCTTATCAGTCCTTTGCACACCAGAATGAAGTCGGTGTGAGGGAGATGAAAGCATGACCTCATTTAATCCTTCACTGTACCTCTCCTATGAAGGAGAATTTCTAGGGCTACAGCCAAACATGATTCTGCACTTTTGAGGCATAATAAAAAAACTTTCCCTTCCTACTTCATCTCCTCAGTGGGAAGAATAATTTTGGACTTAACAGAATATTCAGTATTTATCAGAAATGTTCCTGCATCCCCTATTGGACCTCAGCCCAACATATGAGGAAGTGCAGCAGCTACAGGGAGCTTGACACAGCTCCCCTATATAAATGCTACCAGGCATGAATCATTAAAGTTATCTGGTTCCTGAACACAAGCACAAAGTCAACAGCTGTTTTCACAAGATACACAATATAACATCCTACTGCACCTAAAAGAAAGAATCAGTTCTGAACTGCTGCATTAAATAAAAAATAACCCCATTGATTAATATAAAGTTTCCATAGCTTGTTTTTTGTGTCAGTTTGAAACATATTTAATCTGTGAGACAGTTTTGTAATAGAATTAGCCTGAGTCTGATGTAGCATTCTTATTTCTTTGCCAGAAACACCTTTTGCAGCTCTCAATACATACTGAATTTCATATTCTCACTTCCAAAAGGGAAGCATTTCATTGAGGAGTGATCTCTCCTCACATGGGCAAGACACAGCTCATGACTGCCTCATAGCTCATCAGCCTGGAATGCAAGATTCTGCTTCTGTTGCAGCAGCATCAGTGAAGCCATCAGTGAACCCTGAGACACATGCCCAACTTGGCATCTGCATCATGCAGCTTTACTGTGTGCTTTCCCCAGGGTGAAAAGACCCCAAAGTCCCTTCTCAGCCCCCCGCTACATTCCCATTAGTACATCCCCACTTCTCCTCTAAGTTCTCTTACATTTTTCTAGTTACAATTCCAGTCCGCTGCTCCTATTTTCCTCTCCCCAGGTACTTCCTTTTGCTTCAAGCCCAACATCCATCCCCTGTATTCTTCCTTGGATCAAAGCACAGTGTGTAGAGCACTGAGCTGCTCTCCTTATGAAGCTGCGCTGGAACTCCCAGGATGTCCTTTACTCAGCAGCACTGCTCCAACACTGATACTGCAGAGCTCTCTGCATTTCTGTGATTGTCTCAGAAATTCTGGGACATGTTTCCTGCCTATAAAATTAAATTGGGAAGGGTGGAATAGGCTGCCTGTGCTTTTGTCATTTTACACAAAAAAATATTTTCATGCAAGGCTTTTTCTTAGAGGCAGCATCTGCATAATAATACAAATACAGTATAAAACTATCAATTGGGTTACATTCAAACAAAAAGTACATACATACATAAGTACTTAAAAATATATATAAATATGTACTTATAGACATATACATAATGACTTACATAGAAGTGGATTAATGATTCAGGCTTTAAAAATTTCTTAAATTCTATAAAAGCCTTAGCAAACAAATTCTATGCTCCCAAGCTGAAAACAAAACCCAAAAAATCTGTGCCATCCATTCAAGTGCTGAGACCTACAGCTGAAAGAACATAGAACAAATTAAATTCCCAAATTATGATATAGTTAAGTTGAATATAGCTTGGAAGAAACTGCATTTCTGGTGAAAATCCACCTCTTGAGGAAATCTAAGAGGTGATGTCATAATATGGCCAATTTACTACCATAAGAGAACATTATTATCCCATGCTGAAATACTGACTAATCTGGCAGTAATCTGAATATATTAAAAGTATTATTCTTCAAAATATTTCAGTTTTCAGATTCATAAAATTGAATTTTAACTCTAAAATTTGAATCCTTTATCTTTACCACAGCAGAAAGCAATGCACACATGGTAAAGGAAGAAACACTTTAAGAAATCTTGGAAAGTAATTTGGTCTAATTTTCAATAAGATGTAAATATATGTGATCTGGTGGTCTGGGTGCAGTAGCAAAAGACAGGATTTTTATATTTCCAGTCCTGCCTAATCAATCAATGGCCTTAAAAGAGCTCTGTGTACCTATTTACTTTAGTTTTTCAGAGTGGTTAAAGTTCAGTAAGAAGCAATGTTATTTTAATGACATTTTTAATAAAAAGGAAGATACTTTCAAATGGGACAGAAAGATTTCCCCAACTGATCCATTAAGAAATATTAACAAATGGATATAGAACAAAATATTTGCTTCTCTTTTGGATAAGAGCAAAAGTTGGACCTTTGCAGAAAAGTCCTAAAAAATGAAGCATAGACTAAACCCCACAGATTTTACAGAAAAAATACAGAAAAATGTTCTATAGAAACATTACTGCATCCAAATGATATAATATCCTAGAGAATCACAGCCTTTCTTTGGAAATTTTTTTGAGAAATATCAATTTCTGTCCGTGTTGATTATTTTGGTTGTTATTATGATCTGATATATATACTCTGATATAGTGTGTGATTTTCTCTTAGGAAAACCATCCTTTAAAGAACCAACCAAACTTCCAATCCTGCAGCTGTATGCGTCTTGTTGTTCATATTTTACAGTAAAATTTTATCTAGGAAGTTATTTGCCTTTGCTTTTACATTTGGCAACTTAAGTATAACATACAGCAAATACATACATATGAACATCACTGCATGTTTGGAACTGAATCCTGATTTTGCAACATTAGGAGACACTTTTTTGGTTTTGTTTTTCTCCTCTGGGTTATGAAATTGTCACTTCACAGGATAATATTTTGACATCAATTCTCAAAGTAAACACAACTCCAGCAGTCAGCACTTCTTAGACAGATAAGGAGCAGTGTCTGCTCTCCCCAACTCCATGGAGTATCTGCTCACCTGTCAGTGAACACTTCTGTTTTTCAGAAGATGCTACTGCCAGGCACCAGGGACAGTCTTCAGAGGAGCCACAGCTCTGTGAATGCAGTAGCAGAAGGGCAAGGCAGATTGCAGCTGAATAAACACAAAGTTTTTATACTTTCAAAAATAGAGATTTAGAAAGTCTTTCTTCCATAATTATTTAATCAACATTAAATCAAACTTTTGATATTGCCTCTGCTTTTATGAAGCTAAACAGCATTTTAACATTTTTACTGTGCTGTATTAGGGATTAGACTCCTGGTAAAAATTATGAAACTGAAGAAATTTAGCTCAAAAGCAAGTTCACCAGATTCTTTGAACCTAGAGTTCTCTTTCCTCAAAATACATCCTCATTCCTTCTGCTATGTTTTAATGTAACTCATGATATGCCTTAGATAGCATCAGAAGTGGTAAATAGCCTCATAGATGCCATTATATGATTTGTCTCTCTTTCCTAGGAACTTCTTGATAATTCAGTTCTTCTCCAGAACTTAGCTTTGTAAATTAAGATCCTTTTCCTCATTTCTTGAAAGCCTGCCTAGAGCTGAAAGCAACTCCAAATGAATTGGACATACTGCCTTTCCAGCCACATGTTGGTCGGGAATGTATGGCATTGCCAGTCTCAGAAGCATAACTGTCAAAGTTGGAAAATGGAACAACCATACACATCAGGATTTGCTTATTTAATGATTTCTGTCTATATGCAGCCTGAAAATCTGTGGAGGCTGTGATTTGCCTTACTTAAATATTGAAAATTTACAAATTTTCAGCACAATAATTCTTGGTCCATTGTTTGAATAAATCTTTAAGCCTTTGTCATTCCAAATGTGCATTTTGAGAGGCGGTCTCAGAATCTTAGGTCAGCAGACTGTTTTTAGTTTTTTTTCCTTTTTATAAGGATTTTTTCTTTAAGTATTCTTTCAATTTCTGTCAGTCCTTTGCATCCACTCACCCACATCCTCCTCAGGTATTTCTGTCCTTCCAGAATATCCTCTAAAATTTAGAAAAGTAATCTAGAATAAAATAATCACTCTTTCTAAATCAGTCTTTCCTCTTTTCTCTTTCAATGCGTACATTTTCAAGCCATGATGGATATAGAAGTTAGGCTAAGATATTTCCTTGGATGTTTCCCTGATTGACTTGCTCTCCTATGTGTTCCTTAACTGTGAACAGCAGGTTCTTAAGTTTCTTTGAATAGCTTACGTAAGTTTTCATTCCCAAGGGTCAGTGAGAGTATTATTAGTATATGAATTGTGATAGTATCTAGAAACTTCATCTCTACATACTGTGATATCTCCTGTACAAAGTAATAAATTATAGTCTCTGATAATCCAAGAAAAAAGCAGCCATTAGGTCTGCCAAGGCATGATATATTCTATTTCCAGTGAATTTTGTTCATCAGCTCCTGAATGTTCCAAGTGATTTTGTTTCCAGCCCTTACTATGGGAGAGTATTTCACAATCAAATATGTCACTCTGTCACAAAGTTCCTCCTGCTATTCAGCTGACAATTTCTGTTTCTTTTTGAAGTGTAATGTTTCTGGTTGTATTGCCCAATGCACCTCAGAACAGAACCTCTGGTAAGAGCCACAACAGGATTTTGACTCATTGGGTTCTTTCACATCTGGAATAACTGTACAGGAAGTAATATGCTTCTCCAAATTTTCTCATTTTATATTTTGAAGTATAAACTGAAGTTGTCTATGAACACCTAGAATGAGCCATGCTGAGAAACAGAAGAGTATCAGTTTGTAGCTACATAGATCTTAAAAGTTCTTTATCCAAGGCTTAATATGCACTATTTTCTTTATTTCCTATCCTGCTTGCTGCTGGACTGCTTTTGCTGTCATCATTCTTGCACCTTATTTTGTTGACAGCCCTACTGTCCAAATCCTATGATATTGTGACAGTCAAAAATGCTCAATTTGTATTATCTTCCCTTTTCCCTGCTCAATTTCCCTGCTCAATCCTTTAATATTAATATTAAAGGAATTTATTTTTTGTTTCTAATTTGTGAGAAGATTGAGGCAACCTGCACAACCTTTACCTGTGTTCAGACCAGATCTAAGCCTTTGAACACCTTGTTGTTAAGTTCAATTCTTCTGTAATAAAGAGGAAAAAAAGAGCTGTGTTTTTTAAACTTGAGTTGCAACATTTTTGGTAATTTGACATGGTAATTGGCAACTGTGATGCTCTGAGTGTCCTAAGAGGAATTAAGAATGTTGTATTTAATGCCTCAGTTTTCAGATTCTAATTTTAAAAACTAAGTGGCAGAGAAAAAAAACCCATTTTTATTTGTGAACAGTAAAATTAATCCCTGGAACAAATCTACTGACAAATTTCATTCTATGTGAAAGAAATATTTGAATTCCTAAACTTCAAAAAAGATATGCCAGGTCTGAATAAGTTAATACATTTAGTAAGACCATAGTCCTAGTGATCTCACTTCTAAAAACTTATTGTTTGATAAACCTAAACCACAGCAGATGGAATCATTATTCTGTGTGTGTCTGTATGTCTACTGGTCACTGCATTCTTCAGGCAGAAGAAATCCTGCTTGCGATTAGAGTGAAAGCAGAGTGGCTGCCAAACATCTGTGAGAAATTGAATATTTTTCATTTATAATCTGAAACCTGAGTGGACAACTAGTTGTTGGCCTCTTCTGTCTAGACTGGTGTTGTTCCCCATCCCCAACTCCATGTATAAGGGTCAGCCAGGAACCTGCAGGATGGAAAGAAAATGGTCCAAAATGACTAACACTTCTTATTCAAGTAATCAAAGTGGACTTCTTCACTCATTTCTTCCACCTCCATCAAAGTATAAGTAAGAGGAAAGCATGATTTTAGAGTTAACACCTATGAAAATAAAATGCCTGGCATAGGTTCTAAGAAAAAGCATGCCCTGGTTTTAATTTGTGTTACATAGAGGGCCTCTAAAAGTGAAAAAGCATGTGGTGTGCTCGAGGCCCCTTGCAGCTATGAGACTGCAATGGGAGTAAATTCTTTATGCCCTTACTTTATTTACAGTCCTTTCTTCATGAAGGTGATTTTTTAATCACTCAGAGTTTCATCCTTAACTCTTTCTTAAAGCTTTTACCTCTAATAGCAATCTCTCACAAAGGACACTGTGGAATGTTAGTTAAGCTCCCCAAATGATGCTTAGGTCATAAAAGTTAATTATAATTCTTCCTTTGACAGACTGGAAAAGTGAGTTATGGCAATGTATTTTTAGAAAAAATGTGGCAAGGAAGATGTTTGAATTTACACGCCAACATTTCAAATTAAGAGCAACTATAAGTAGTTAGAGGCTGAATTTTGAAAGGTTGATCATTCAGAAACTCAACTAAGTTTAATAACTAATTAATAACACAAGCTTAGCTATGAAACTGTACTATGACATTGTATAAATCAAATGTATAAGACTGCTACACCCACTGTATCAGTGTGTCCATAATGAATTAAATAAACAGTGTTATGTGGGAAAGGTTGAAAGATTTGGATGCAGTTAATATTAGCATGAAGCCAGCATAGCACAGCTCACAGGTCAAGATCTCACCAGAGAGGATTCCCAATGAAGCTGGAGTCATGACACAACAGATCACAGCACCAGTGGCAGGAAGCTGGAGAAAGATGGTGCTGAAGGGATCTTATATATTTAATCCATTTTGAAAATTTATCTTTTTTTGCCAATAAAAGCTGTAATTCTACACTTCAGTTTCCTTTTCATCTATGAGATGGGAGAGTATCAGCTTGCAAGATGACCCTATTGTTATTTAAATGAAGCTTTTATCATTTAATCATTATAATACAGTTTTGTACCCAGCAGATTAGATACAAGAATTTGTATAGTAACATCTGTGATTAACATGACAAATTGCCTCTTTTTAGTTCCCATGGCATTATCTCTACAGAGAACTGGATTTTTTTTTCTTTCAAAAATATAAAGTAAATCTGAGAATTCTATTGTAGTTTTACCCACTTAATAGTGCAAATGTTCTGATTCATGGGAAGTGCTTTTTGCTAATAATGACACAGTATCTAAGAGTTTGTGCTAAACCTTTAATCAAATTCCTCCTGGTTTGCTTTTGCTCTTGGGTATAAAACCAGAAATGGTCACAGAATTGAGAGCTTGGATACAGATCAAAGAGACAATAAAAAACTAAAGCAAGTAGACGTAATTGCAAGAAATATTGCTGATAAGCACATCCCAGTGGGTGCAGAAATCACACAGTACTGTTATGACCATTCTCAAAGTTTGAGTTGAAACTTGGTATTTGACTGAACAGAGACACAGAGCTTGTAAATACATTACAGCTTATTTCTAGTCAAATCAGTTTTTATTACCATAGAGTCTAGACTGACTTGAGATTGGAATTCAAAACTTCATAGGTACCGTGCAGCTAAAAAAGGATAGAAGGAAATGTTGAAGAAAGATGGTAATTTTTTCCATTTTATAGATTGGAAACTAAAACACAAAATGGTTTCAAGCTTAACTCAAACCCCAATGATTTCTATGGGCTGTAGTTAGACTCTTGGATTGTACCCGTGGTGTGGCACCAGTCCAGCTGCAGGCAGGAGAGTGCAAGGGCATTGGCAAGATGGGGCAGTAATGCAGGTGGCTCTGCTGAATATGGGATAAGGCAACAGAGACATTGCTCTCAACAGAAACCATGGAGGTCTGCAAGGACTCACATGAGGAGGGTGTGTTTCTGGAGACATCCCTTAGTTTACTCACAGTGTGTCTTTATGACTGCCCAGGGGCAACCAAAATTTAAGACTGAGATCATGAGGGAATTTGGATTTAAGGATGCTATAACAGGCATTCCTTTATGCACGCGCAACATAATTTTGTATGAGCATTTGAATTTAGACCTAAGCTTCCCATAATTCAGGAATAACCTATTCCTCTAGTTTGAGTCCTTCAGAAATCAAACAGTTCAGTTCATCCAAACACATAAAGTTTGGATGCTTCTCTAAGTCTCCAGAGTCTGCAAAAGTCAGGCAAGAACCTCATAAAAATGTGTGTGACTTCAAGGAAAGTTCCCTGCCCAGTGTGGCTGCAGAATCAGACCTGATGAAGCACTCCTCTTGCTCCAGCTTTATTTTCCAGACCTCCCCTCTGGGCAGATTTGGTTCCATATGCATGATCCCAAGTACATGTGTATGAACTATACAGACATTCCCTTATCACCCCAAAGTGGGGTGTATTCATGGAAGACAGAGAAATTCTCATTCCAATGATTTAAAAAGATTGCACTTAATGACCTGAATCCATGCCACTGCCAAATGAAGCTATATCAAACTAAAAATTAGAGTGTTTCTGTACATTCTATTCTTGACTGTAAGTTTGTCAAAATAGAAATGATTATACATATTGTAATTTATATTCTCATTTAGTCCACACTGCATTTCTCAATGTATTCTTTACATTTTAAAACTGAAATTATTCTGTATTAATACTGCCTTTCCCATTGTTTTCCCTGCATAAATCCCAGCATTATTGCTATATGGTTTCTGATCCACGTGGAACAAAGCACTTGCAGAAGGTGTGTTCAGTTTCAGCAGGGCACACTAGTCCAGCATTTTTAAGCTACAGAATGAATAGACCTTTACAATCTCAGATGAATACAGAGCTTTTTCTTGAGATTTTAACCAGCAATATCTAGCCATGTGTTCCCTGAAAAATCAAAGTCCAACCTGTTTACTATGTACCTTACAAAAGAGTCTTTAATGCTGTGGGTTCTGCAGCCTAGGTGGCCTGTTAAAAACTTCACAATAGGTCCAAAATAACAAAGTGCAACATTTTTACTATTTCGATGCTCCATATGATTGCTTCGTTATTGCACTTGGTGTTCTTGAATTTAAACAACAAAATTGCCTTGACAGCTGCAGTTGCTCTGCTGCTTTGCTCTTTAAAAATGTCTATCATTATCTTCCTTTAGTACTTTGTGACGTTTCCAACTCTGCAAATAATCTGCCTTCATAAAGTGATGTAGAGATATGACAAATATTAGGACTCCGATAAGCAGGCAAAAATTATAATATTTAAAATTATTATTTTATTTTTTTTTTATCTTTGACAATATTCCTCATATTTACAAGACATGCTGATCCTCAAAATCTGATCTCTAGTAGACAATGTGCTATATCTATACAATAATGCAATGACATACAGAGTACGTTTGCAATTGCAGCATCAAGCATGCACTAACATTGCTTAAAGCTTACCAGCTTATTTTCATCATTTTTACTGCCTCATTTAGAAAAGCATTAAAGAATTGAATAATGCAAAGGTATTTTTAAACTGAAATGTATAGCTTATAGTATTTGCCACTAATGGGAACAAGCAGTACTGTAAGATGCTTAGCTTAGTCAGTGAAAAACTCATGTGAATTACCATAAGCTTTTAGTCAGACATTAAAGTGAAATCTGTAAAAATTGTTTCCAACAATTCTGAGGTCATTAATCCTTCCTTAAAATGACACACCAACCTCCATCATTCTTTTCAGATTAGGATTTTCTTCTCTTGTCTGGGCCTTGAAGGTTATATTATGCATAAATATGTATTAACCATATTTACGTCCATATTATACAAATACTCATTCTACTTCCTCTGAAGAGGAAGACATCTACTTTTTTAAGACATCTACTTGCCTTACACAATTTATTCTGGCACATTTACTAATTTCTATAGCCACGGACCCCATATGAGCACACACTCAGCTCTTCAGCACTACCTGCTGCCACCTTCCCCTCCTGTGTCTGCAGCTCACTCAGGCCCTGGTCTTGCAGCACCAAAGGCTTCAGAGGATCATGTGGGCCCCTCAGTGGGATTTGTCAGTCACAGACTTTTCCCAGCAGGACAGTGAAAGCAGGAGAAGCTTCACTGTTCCGGCAGTGAATCCTGCAGAGCTCTGTATAGCTCTGCTGCAGTAGTGCAGAGTTGTATGGAGAGGATCCATTGTCTGTGGTTACCCTGCAAGGAGTCTCACTGCTCACCACGGGAGAAAAGTCTACATTCTCCATATGCAGTCCTGTGTCATTCCACAAACTAAAGCCACAGATTTGAGGATTGCAGCTAAAAGCAAGCCCATTAGAAGTTTTGGATGTTAGGAGCTTGGACAAAAGTCAGATGACTGCTCTGCCTGACAATTTGTTTTATGTCATCTTTCTATAGTAAGCACTTTATAAAAGTGGGTTGAAGTACCTCCTTTCCTACTATTACTCAAGTTCAAACCTCCTCATGTAAATCTTAGTCTGCCCTCAGTTTGTTCTTGTTAATCAGGAATTCTTGGAACAATACAAACATATTTGTATTTTTAGCACACATTATGTCTTTGCCATCTGCAAGACACTTATTTAAGCTACTTCCCTTTTTTACTGACTAAACTATTTTACTATTCTGTATTGATTATATGGATTTATTATCATAGTAGAGTTTGAGATTAATATTAGGATTTCTGAATTCATAAAACAGGCCAAAGATGTAGGATAGCAGAAATAAAATAAAAATTTAAATTAGTGTCTTTTACACTTTTAGCAATTGCTCTCACTGGAGAAAAAACATGACTTCTGAACAACTTAGCAATTGAAGAAACTATTCCTTATAGAGCACGGCCAGCACAGAGAACAGATGCTGAACTCGGTGCAGGGATAGAAGTAGCCAGGATTTTGAGCTCTGCAGGGGCCACCTCCGAGGACAGGCGGAGAGAAGACAGGAGTAGAAAGCAAAGGACGAGCCAGCAGCAGAGGTACCCTGGGGGCTTGCTGCTCATAACAACTCAATAATCACCGGCCTAACCCACCTCCTGCTAAACTGACACGGCGCTTCAGTTGATAATGCAACTTCTCAGCACTGTGTCTCAGAACAAGTTGTACTTGGCAGACTGCCATGGTGCTCAGTGATCCTTCTCCTGCGGGATTCCAAAGCTTCCACAAACACAACAGGTCACTTTCCACTAATGTGACATAAAAGAAAGAGAGTGAAAATGTCAGTGTTGACATTGGCTGCCTGATGAAATCAGTACGCAGAACCAAGCTCTGTTTACAAGGCCAGAGTTTAAGGGAACTCATGTAACTCCCTCTGTCCCCCGAACTTCCCCTCTCCCACACACAGATTCACCACCACGCTGAACAGCTGGCTGGAGCCTGACCCAAATGGCCACAAAGCAATGAATCTGAACCATTTTTAATGAGCACACAGCCAGTTTAGGATGAGAATGGCTGAATATCAAAGCTGCATTGTCCTGCTGCACAAGCAAAAACCAATACTTGATGTCTGAATATTACTTACGAATGAGGAGAATAGGATACAAATAAATTGATGACCTTCAAAAATTATCTAGGTTTGACTGTTAGAAAATGTGATCACAAAACTATGAAATGGAGCGGAAAATTTCTAATATGCTGTGGAACACCATTCATCAGGGTTACTCTTTACAACTCATATCAGACTTCAGAAGAGGATACACGGTGGACTGTGGATTCAACTCTAGCTGGCTTACAGCTGTCTGGATTAATTTCCCAAAGCTGTGATGTGTTCATACCAAGGAGAGTAAATTCTTTAAAGAAATCATGAGAACTTGATCAATTCACACAATGGGAGGTAAACCACACAGTATTCAGGAAAGAAAAACAATTTAAATTGGGATGGTTTTGCTTCCTAAACAGACTTTGGAAACAGCAAAAGCCATTCTGTAAAAACCACCACTATATGTATGCTAATATTTCAGTCATGTGCCATCCTCTGTATCCCATTACTTTTATGTTAATGAGTAAATGAACTCTGAGAAGACATTAGAAAACACAGGAGACATATGCAACACATGCATCTGTTCACCAGACAGATTTCTAGACTTTTTAAAATTTAATTTATGTCATGCTTCTCTCATCCAGTTGTATGGTACAGCCTACCTGGCTCACCACTTCCTGCTAGTATGGCTTTATTTCTACCCATTTGTGTTAGTCCTGGAGCTGGCTGCTTACCAATCTCCATAACTCCATGGATTATCTCTTCTATTTTCATACTTTTTCTGAAGCTCTAGGGCAACTGAATATTAAAATCAATCTAGAGTCTGTTTTTGAATCCTTGCAGTAAATTTAGTAATTTAGTTAGTAAAAATCTTGCCCATTGTGGGATTCCAAATCAATGAACAGATAATCACTATATAATTGTTATTTTAGAAATAGTAATAGAACACTGTGTCAGCTATTTTTAGTGCAATCTTGGTCTTAAAAATCTTCTGGCTTTTCTTTTATCTCAAATAAAGATAACTATTAATATTAGGATATTAATTGTTAAGATGTTATTAATGTGTATTCTTTTGATATTATGTGCTATTCATTGAGACTCTTACCGTAGCAGTACAAATAAAGAAGAAGACACAGTGTGCTTGCAATTCTTCATCCTGTTTGTGTGAAAAACTGGTCTAGTACACTGATCCAATTCACAACTAAAAATTGTTTCACATTTATGTATGTTCTTAAATCACAGTTACACAGTATGGCTAAGATTTGAATCTCAGATGCTGTTCTGTTGCTGAATATTTGCATCTCCTGCTACATTGGTCTGACCTAACATGTTTCATAGACATGAGTGTTGGTGCCGAAACCCGGGACATGAGACACTGAAAATGAAGAAAAACAACAGAAGTTCTCTTATTTATTGTACTTTAATTATTTTTATTACTGCAGGAGTTTGAGCCATTTTTTCTTTGTGGATCTAAGGGTGGAAAGTGAGCAGTAATTCTCGAAATTCTAGACTATGCCCCCCAGTCCAATAAATTGAAATTTCAGAAAGGCTTTGTCTTTCACAAATATGTGAAATCTACACAAAAAGCTGAATAAACAGTCAGGCTACACTGCACTGAGCTACATATTGTGACAGCTACAAAACCCACTGTGAAAACTGATCCTTGATTCTTCTCTATCCTTTAACCACTTATTTACCCAAGTGAGGATCCTCCCTCTTAACCTTTGCCGGTTTAACTTCTATGGGAGCATTTGACATGATTTTTTTAACTGGCTTTTGCAAATAAAAGTGGACTGTATAAACTGCTCTCCTCTCATCCACCTACTCACTGATTTCTTTAAAGATTCCAACAGGTTTGTGATGAAAGATGAGTTGACATTTCCTGAATATATAATATTTATAATTGCATGAACTTACTCCACTCTAGGTAGTTTCTATTAGTTTGCCTGGTATGATTTTCAATATAACTATTATTCTAAGAGAGGGAAACATTATGCATACTTTCTCTTGAATATCACAAACAGGAATTTCTAAGACTTTGATTTAGCCATCACTATTACATATCAATTACCAGCTGGGATCTTGCATAACCCAGTACAGTGCACTTGAATGTTTGGTGGATGGTTAAAGAACTTCCAAAATGCTGCACTAGTTAACAAAATGCAATTCTAGCTACTGAAGACAGAGTGCAGGAAATAAGACAAGAGAATTAGAAAAAGCTTAACATGAACACACATAAGTTAATTAGAATATTTTTTATTTGTTTATAATCCAATTTTGCTCAGTTGTATAGCATATAGTTTACTATAATCTGAGTGGTGTCAAAAGGACAGGGCGTCTCTGACCTGCAGGCTGAAATGCACCATGGAAATACTCAAACCTATCTTATAGGGTTAGTTCAGGTGTCAAAAGGACTACCTGGGGTGTCAAGGAACTCAGTTGGGCAATTTATTCTACCAAAGAGAACCCTACCCTTTTTTTAAGATGACTCAAATCATCCACTATACCAATAACTCAGGAATGCTGGGAAGTTTACAATGGAACTATTATGGGGTTTTATCTAATAACAACATATTAATACCTAATTAATATTTTCTGAAACCCAGTGTTTGCCCACGGTACAATTGAGGGCACTGAATATGAGTATGTGAATATGTGCTATACCTGAACTGGTTGTTATAGGGAATGTTTATCCAGCAAATGTTGGGCAGAGCAGCTGTACAGCCGTGTTGCCAAGGCTGTGGTCATGGTAAGTCTGAGCTGAGGGCCCTGTTAATGTAGCTCTGCTGCTTTCAGGGCCTGAGCTATCTCTGCACTGCACCATGTCAGCATCCTTGAGATCCTCTGTTTACTCACTGCTCAGGTATGGCATAACCACCGTGTGAGCTGCTCACATCATCTATCTCATTTACTCTAAGGTCCTTCAGAGAAAATATTTCTGTAGGCAAGAAGGCAGACCAAGGCTTTAACTCCCACAGTATTAGGCTTCTTCAGTGAGGCTACCAACTGCATTTTTAAGAAAAGCCAAACTGTGATGTGTATCAGCTGAATGGTAGCCTAATGTTAGTTAAAATTACTGTTAGCTTGGGCCAAAAATTGTCAGCGTTCTTGCCTGTCAGCTCCTGCCCCCACATTCCCAATCTCCTCTGTGTCATGGAATAGCCTAAAGATTTTGACATACTATGTCTGAATTCCTGCCATAGAAATTTAGATGTGTGCTTACATCTTACAACTCCAATAGTTACAAAATAGAAAGCCTTGCTCTATCCCTGCTGCTATACTAACAGAGAACCTTCTGGCCATCAAGTCTGTGAAACCAAAGGTAAACCTTGCTTAACAAAGTTTTTATTTTTTTTTTTTTACTTGATATCACAGTGGCTTCTTCTGTGAAAAAAAAAAAGTGCTTCTTCTAATGGTACTTTCTCAGTCTTCTCTCCTCAGTGCTTTTCCCATTAGAACTTAGTTCTTTCCAAGGTTAATATCACACCATATGTAGGGAACTGTATAAGGAAAATTTCAGAGTGTACACAGAATACACAGTGGATATTCAGCAGAACAGTCTTCTAAAATAAAATTTTTGAAGAGATCTTGTGGGTTTTTTTGTTAACAACAGTTTTTAAAGGTAGAAGTATTTTCTTACTGAACAGAATCATCAGTAAGAGCTCAAAGTAAAAATTACTTTCAAACTCAGGAAAGATAATTGAAAGGATTGTTACACCTTGCCAAAAGCCTTCTAGATGAATATTTTTTAAAAAGTACACTATGAACAAAGATTATGGATGTGGTGGTGTTCAAATCTAGATACAGAATTGAATACTGGGAATGTTTTTCTCATGAAACATTTCTGGATTAAAAATTAAAGGAATCACAGACCTGTTGCCTCATCTAGCTCTTGGAGCACAGTGAATTTTCATCTTGAAGCAAGCAGCAATGAGGAATTGAGCAATCTCATTGCTGTGTTAGCTGTGGTAGGACATTAACAGGCAAACAGAAGATTCTTAGTGCTTCTGTTCCTTAAAGCCCACCTGCACTTGTAAAATGGTCTTATTTCTTTCTTTCAAGACTAAGTCATAATTTGTTATCTTTGATTCAGTAGTGTGTCTTTCCCAAAAAAAGAAAATAGCATTTGTGATAGCTAAGAATCTAAATTAGAACCTGCAGTTAAATTTTTGTTGATTTTCATTTGTGTATTGCATTCAAACCCAACAATTCCTACAGAGCTCTGTTAAGTTAAACTGAAAAGATCTTCTTTTGGGTCTTGCAGCCTGGTTTTGGTAATAAATAAAAATACAGTGCATTCCTGTAGGGAAGTTATGATGTGAATAATCTTATTTAAAATGGTGTATTAGAAGAAAATGAATCACTGCTTGCTCTATGAGTACTCCAGCACACTTTAGGTACAAATATTACTCATTCAGATTTGTAGTGACTTCACTAAAACGTTCAAAACTTAAATATTTTAGCCATAGACACATTCTCCTGGAATTTGTAACTTCCTTACTTTAGGAACAGACATTTCATTCTGTACACACTGATAGAAACAAAATCACTGTAAACAAAATCCTTCCAGTACTACCAGGTGCCTGTACATTCTTTCTCCTGGTAGTCTGCCCAGACAGACTGGAAGTGCTCAACCCTATTTGATCCTGGAAATGAAACACTACCAGCCCAGGTTAACATTTCAATGGGAGATCAGAAAGTAAAGAATGATGGCTGATGAAGAAAAAAAATTGTGACTAAAAATCAAGAAATCAATATGCCTCATATATCAAAAGATTGACTTTATTTAGTCCTACTGTTCCTAAGTGCTAAAATAAATTGTAAATTGAATAATTTAATAAATTTAAAAATAACTAAATTGTAGTTAAATTGCTACAGAAGTAAAAATCAAGAATGATGAATTTCTATGCCCTAGAAATGTAATAATTTCACACATAAATTTTTTCCCCTTCTAGAAAAAAGAGACAAGAAAATACCATGATTTCTTTCTTCCTTCCAACATCAATTCACAGTGAATAATTCTATAAACTGTTTTTTTTTTCAAAACTGAAAATATACAGTGATAACAGTTTAGTTTCAAGCAAAGATGTACCTTTAGCAAAGAAAAAAGGAAGAAGTATTTCAAGAAACATGTAATACTTTTTACACTAAGCCACTATTTACAGTTAATCACAAAAAATAGTCTATTAAAATACAACTAAAATTATCTGTAACTGATTTTAGCCTAAAGATTTTAACTGTAGTTAGTTTGATCTGTAATAGGATAAATGATATTGTAAAAGTTAATAAATTGTATGAAAACAGAAATTATCATTATCTACCAATAGGATGGAAGAAAGACAAAGTATGTTATTATAATAAGGGACCTGTATCCTCTTTCTGCAAAAACAAAAATCCAGTTTTCCTCAGGATGAGATACAAATATTTTCTACTTTATGAATTACAAACATATTATTATAACATTTAATAAATTTAATATATATTAATATAACAATTTTAATTCCAGTGATTGAATGCAAGATAAATACAGCATTTAAAATGCCATTCTTTCTATCGACTGACTGAATTACTTATTCAGTTCACTTTTAGGCAAATAGAGCTTTGATACAGCTGACCTGTTGGAAAAGTTATTAGTAATAAAATACATTTAAAAGTTTTGAAGGGACTGATCCTATGAACATGTCTGAGCTGAGCACAGTAGCTTTGTGAACTAAGTCACTTTATAAGGTATAAGTGTTGGGTTCTCTAGACATCCACAGAATATGAGATAGGAACTCCCTAACAGGACCCTCTTAAAATTAGATTTGTCCATCTTTACACAGAACCTAAAAGGAAATTAAAAATCAAGGATCTCTGTTGATTTAAATTGTTTATATTGACCTTATTTTAGTTTACAGTTTAGTTTATATTCATTTTAGTAGATCTATTAGCAATTTATATTTATTGTCTATAGAAGATTAGAAAATCCTTCAGCTGCAATTTTGCCTGGATAAAAACTGCCCCAGAACATTTACACTGACATTCTTATGTATTGTTAATGTATTTTCACAATTAAGACTTTTTCCAATTTTTTATATAATTATTTATGTTTGGGAGTGTATGCATCACTAACACCAGACTGGGTTTTATGGACCTTTAACTAGCATGTTCCTAATTACTTTATTGTTGTTACACAGCCAGAGGAAACAGGCTCCCATAGATACAAATATTGTTGCACCAAAGCTGCCTTGGTGTAAACGACCAATTTTTAGTTAATAAGAAAGAGACTTTTTCTTTAGTTATAAAGAAATTGTGCTTCTGGATTCACTTACTCTTGCAAATTCTGCAATATTTTACAAAGCCACAGCACAGAGTTGACTTCTGGAGTGCTCTGCTGCTGTCCTGTGCCTCCAGCGGGCTGCACACCCGCTCAATCTATTGACTCATGAACTCAGTGCCTGCTGTTATTCCTACAAAACCTTGTTCTTGCATGTGAGACACAAGTTTACAAACAATACATTTCTAGAGTCTCATTCTTGGTTGTCAGCTTATCACCTGCAAACTCCCTACAAATATTTAAAAAACAAGCCAGGACAGTTGTGTTGACTCAACAGTGTCAGCACCTTTGGTCAGGTAATGCTCAAAAGGGGAGTCTCTCTCATTAAAGATACTGCCGAAGGGTGAAAATCTTGCCTTTTCTGGCAAGCCAGAATAGCTCTGTTAGATGCTTTAAAATTTAGAGAAATGTATAAATCCTTGGCACTCTTACTTGCTTCTGCTTGCACAGGCAGGTTCTAACACCCTTTATCCCCTTCAAATTAAACCCCAAATACATGGGATCTCAGACAAAAGAAAGCCACTTAACAAAACCTCTATCTTTCCTTTTTACAATTCTAAATATCTAACATCTAGCATCTAAGTGTAAAATCACTTAAACTATCTTTATCTCTTATGTGGAAAAAGAAACAAGGTATTTTTAGAGAGGTTTTGATAGGTTTCCAAATTTTGGAGGTGAAGGAACTTGCGATAGAGTAGAAGATTGGGTGGGTTTTTTTCATAGAAATATTTTCACGCATCAATTGTTACATATGCACAAATATTCCAATTTGTACAGACAGATCATAACCAATTTATTTTAGCATTTTAGAGATTCAACAGCAAGCCCCAAAATGTACCAACAGCTATGGAAATAATGAGTGCACCAATTTTTGCATAAGACTTTAGACAAACAAGTACAGACTTCATATAAGCAAACATCCATGGGTATAAAAAGTTTTAGAAGATGCTTGTGAAAAATACATTTCTTACCTGAAATTTAATAGGGCAGGTTTTCCTACTGTATTGAAATCAAAAAGTTAGTCTTTGTGACCTATTCTTCAGTTTTGCATAAATTTATATTTGACTTTCAGTAAAGCAGATTTAGACATCACCAGCTTTCAGTGCTTTGAGATTCTAACCAGTTGGAGCTTATCAAACTTTTATAAATATTTCCTGTAACATTAATCAAGAAATAATTTCACAAATGTGACCCTACAAAAAGCACACACTATCATATTTGCATGAAGGCACTAAAGTTCAGAAATACGGCATGTGACAAACTGACAGAAACATCCAGTTTCAAGATACAAAACATTTAATGTAACATAAATAAAAATTTCAAAGTATTTCCTGTCTCTGTCAAGTGATCTTACTTTCCACAAAGCTGCTTTAGTTTACTATGCAGCTAAGGAGGAGTCTCACAAGGAAGTTACTCATACTAAAAGTAACTTCTTTGCAATGAAAGCACAACTTTCCCTCCCTTTTTGCTCTGAAAGTGTAAGACAGAATTCTCTTTCCAGTGCTTGCAGATAGAAAACAAGCATGCAGAAGCACACGACTCCACCCTGGCCTCCCAGTTCAGGCTGTGCCCACTCCCGAAACAGCAGTGCTTGTGCCATGCAGCAATTCATTCCTAGCAGCTCTAGTGGAGGACTGCAGACACAAGCAGAGAACTTTAATAACTCTGTGAGTAGCAAAAATATTTATATTTATAATTGGATTAAAAAAATGAAGCATGTTTACCTAAGAAATGTAATAGTTTTTTACAAGAACTTTGAGAATTACTGTAATTAAACACATATTTTAGCTTGCCCATGCAAATATTAGCAGCCTTACGCAGCTGTCTTTGTTTCCTGTATGTATTCATTACTCCATCATGTAATTATTTAAAAAATATCATGATATGATGTTTTTGCAGAATATTATCTAATATTCATTTGAAAACTAATCTCTGTCAGCTCTCCTATGAAATAGAATAAGACTTTCTATGAAAAAAATCCACCCAATCTTCTACTCTATTGCAAGTTCCTTCACCTCCAAAATTTGGAAACATATCAAAACCTCTCTAAAAATACCTTGTTTCTTTTTCCACATAAGAGATAAAGATTGTTTAAGTGATTTTACACTTAAATCCAACAATCCGACAACTCATTATCATCATTATATTACATAATCTTTCCAGAAAACACCAAAACCGTCAGGAAATGATCCCTAATTGCAGATATATTTGTCTATTCCCTAAAGATATTATGAAACACTGTTCTGTTTTTTAAATCTTCAGATTCATGATAGATAATAATGTTAACATCATTAATGACATTTCAATCTTATTCCCACAAGCAGGCAATCGACTTTGCAGACCTTGTAAATATCCACTATAGTTTCTTTTGGCTTCTAGTCTAAAGAGAAGTGCCACACTGGTTCATAAATGGGGTAATTTCCAGAAACAGCAGCTTTCTGGATCACAGTGTTTGGAGTCTAGTGTAACTAAAAGCCAAATTCCTCCAAAGCAAGTGTTTTTCAGACCTAGACGTACCAGTGTCGCCAGACGTCTCATGGACCCAAAAACAGGGCACTGACTCTGACAATGACTGAGAAGAGAAGAGAGACAGAGAACTGTAATGAAAAAGCAGAGGATGCGTTTCTCAACTAAGTAGGAACACAAGATTTCTGGATAACAACAAAAGGGTTTTGAATTAATCAATAGCAGCAAAATAAACTGTAATGAAGGAAAGGATTTTATATTGAAAATTTCCATGCAAATTTTATTTTTCCAAGCTTCAAAAATGAACTTTCCCTTTTATCTTCAGCAATGTCAATGTTACATCAATGTATTTTTTGTGTGAAAGGTTGATAGCTACATCAAAGGCAGAGCAAGCCATCAACAGAAATTAAATCTTATGGATTTCAAAGAAACTTTGGAAAACAAGAAAAAATCAAATTCAATCTAATAAAAACAATTATAATTTTGGGACTACAATGTGGTATTCATTAAGTGTGTATCCACAAAGGTGAATTTTACATCACATCCTATTTCTCAGATTTGAAGGAAATTTTGATTCAGAAAGAATGAGATTTCATTGCAATGAAATTGCAATTCATTAAATTATTGCAATGATTATACTCTCCTTGTAAAGGTCTGTCTTTCTTGTATATAGTATAAACTAATGGACTAACACACTTTAAATAACTTTTTTATTATTTCTGTACAAATGCCATCAAATTTTTGTCAGTGCTTCTATTATTGTCCTTTTATCTTCATCTTCCCATCTCAGTTTTCTACAATTCCTTATTATAAGCTCATTTGAAGCAACATTTTTGGTGTTTATATTTGTATTGTAGATGTGATAAAAATGAACATTTACTTATTTTAAAAAAAATTATCCATTTTCCTCTACATTTATTTTACAAGTAAAAAGTCTATGAGAAACAACGAGATCAGCAGACAGACAAACTGTAATGAGGACCATATTCTCCTACTGACTTATGCTGAAGACAAAAGGAAAGATACCAGTCATTAATAATACTGATGTATATTCACATTATTTTAATAGCATCCCACTATCAAATTTTGCACGTTTCCTATTATTGTTATGGGAATACAGCTGAAATTTCAAGGCAAAAAGCTTTCCTAAATGAAATGCCACACAGTGTGGATCCTAATTTAACCTAACCACCTAATGAATCTGGTATCCAATTCCAACACTGAAACGTTTCAACACCAGAGCAGGCATGACTGCCGGACTGACTCAGCAATAACCATCAAACTTACCCAACCATGGACATCCTTTCTGGTAATAAGATGAATTTTTGTTACACATCTTCCATTCAAGTACAGACTAGGCCCAAATATGCTCAGTTTCTGAGATAATACATGATCCTTCCTCAAGCAAAAAAGCATTTAAAGTAACATCCTTACTTAACATTAAAGAAATGAACATGTTACTTCTTGCTAATTTTGTGACTCAAAGAACAAGACATCGCTCATTTCTGAAGTTCTGTAAGATTTATGTACTTTTCCCACTATTGCAGCAATTGCAGCCTCTATGAAATGAGACGCTAAATGAAACTATTGCTATAAAAATCTTTTTCAATACCTATACATACATTAATTACAGAGATGTAGTAATATATGTGTAAGAAACCAAATTATTACCTTAAGCCCTATAATATAGTCACTGATTATCTAATGACTAAATCTGTTAATTATTAGATCTATTAATTTAGATATCCATAATTTATGTTTATAAGTTGTATATGAATGCTCTTTTTTGTTCTGAAATACTTGCTCCCTAGAGAAGGTGCCTTGAGCAGCTGACTACACAGACCCAATATCTGGCAGACCTGAACTCCTGTTACACTGAGGTAAAGCAGCTCTGGAAAACAAAGTCGCAAACCACTTATCCATTTCAGAAGAGATTCTGGCTCCACTTGTACTAATATTTACCATTAGCAGCATAAAGATAAGAAGACCATCAATTTGTAACACAAAGAGAATTGCCAAATAACATAGGATTAATGTTACTGTATAGTTATTCACTTAGTTGATCTTAGAATGTGAAGGAATAATTAAGGGTGGCTAAAATATGTTTGGAACAGGCAAACTTCTAAAGATTTCCCTTACCTCTTCCCTACACATTTTAATGCCATCAATTCCCATTTTATTGTTTTGGTTCCATTCTTTCTACTAGGCAAATAACTGCTCCGACTCTCTTCGTGTGGCCCTCTTAATTGGTAAGAAAATCTTTTTGCCTTCCTTCTTTCATCCATATTTTCTCTTAACTTCTTGGGCTCCACTTTGACAGTTTTCTAAAGATTTGAAATTACCCTGTGTATCAGTTACATTTTCCTGTAAAATAGGGTTAATGAGGTCACTTTGACAGGACCAGAAGTAATACTTGTTTTGAAACCGAGTGCTCTGTTTAAGTCTGTTTATTTGTGCACTAAGTCATGGCACTTTGAGCTGTCATGATGACTCAGAGCAAAGTTGCAAAGCCTCAGTTCTACAAAGAGATTAGTCACTGTTTTTTTGCACTGAGCTGCTCTGAGTCAGCTGTAAATTGTTGCACATCGAGTACCTGGGTACAACTACAAATGGTGCAGGTAACTTCAGTGCAAATTCCTGAAAGAAAAGCAGTCTCTCTGTATCTGAGCAAATGATTGACTAGGTGTACCTTCTCCAGCACAGAACTGGGCTATGAAAGAAATTAGAACTGTGTGAACATTGATTTTACATTTTTTCCCTTAGCCAAGGAGAAATTTCAGGGTTAGCAGGCTGAGTTTAATAAACTCTGAGTATACTGAACAATCAGTTGAGCTGTGCTCTTAATTCATTAATTATGTCAGATAAAAAAATCTGGACTTAAAAAGGTTTACTTTTTTTGTCTTAATCTATAAATGTAAACTTTAAACTTAATAAATACACTAACCCAAACTGTCTCCCTAGACAGCAATACCATCCTAATGCTTTTTGAAGAAAAACTCACAAGAGACACCATAGAAGAAAGTGTGACATTTCTCTGAAAGACTCTATTAATGTTTTCACATGGGTCCAAAGAGAAGAATGTAAAAATAATGTGAAGGCTTGGAGTGGTGAACCTTTTGAGAAGGAGGATGACCCAATCCACTGGTCAGTTATGGCAAATTAGGGTTGCTCTGAGGACATTTTGAGTTATTTCCCCCTGTACAAGACCTGCATTTGTTCCTCTCTCCTAACAGTATAATTACCTTCCCATAATGGCTGTTCTAACTAGCTTTTTCTTTTCTTCAAAAAATTTGACTCACGCTGCTGTTTTACTTGGCTTTCAGAAGGCCCTAGCATACTTTCTATTCATAGTACAGTAAAGAACAAGCAAATGCTCCTGTTTTGATTCAACCTAAAATAATAATGTCACTAAAAAAATTCAAGAGAAATGTTGTGTTATTTACTTTTATTTAATTTATTTTCTAGAGAACTTACTATGGCCAGTGCTCCTCAAATAAGCAATTACTCTGTGAAGGAATCCCATCAAATACGACTTTTCCTGCACACTTACTCACCACCTGCTTTCAGTCTGACTTACTTTAAAACTGCCATCTTCTTATTATTAAACTAATAATAGGCATTTAAATTTGCAAATGAGCATAAACATAGGAGTATTATCTGTTGCACTTGTTCATTCTTTAAACTTATTTATGTTATTTACATGTATACCCTTGATTTTGTTCTGTAACTACCCATGCAAATAATAATGAATTCTATAAACTTATTTGGAAAATAATTTGTTTATTAAACTGTATGAAAGACAGTCATGAAAAGTCATGATTTCACATGTACATGCTTTTCTACTGAAAGAATTAGCATCCAATGCTACGTCTTCTTTGCAAGATTCAAAATAATTGAGATTTGGAACCTGAACATTTTAGAATATGATTAAGGGAGCGACAGTAGAACATTAGTAAGAATCTTGAAATTATCTGTGTATTATTCCTTTATACACTGCCTGAAGATGAGAAATGGATTGCTATGAAGTGAAGTGATACAAATGAATGCCCTGCACATTTTATCTTCAGGAGTCTTAAGATAGTTTTGGAAAGGTTTTTATTAAAAATAATGAAAAGATACTTTAAAACATATCAAATGTCTTTCTGAAAAACAGAGATGTAAGCCTGTTCTAATCTAGTTTGAAATATAATTTAGAGATTCACTGTTTCTGTATTATTATTTAATTTTTTTATGTTGTGGTAATTATGCTAAGTATTATGCTAAATATACTAAATGTTAAGGGTGTTATGTTGGATATTCTACAAATACACAGAAATAACACTGAACTGACAACAGTTCTAAGTAACAAAATATTCTATTACTGAAAACACAGTAGTAAGGGAAGTCCTGAAAAGCATTAAGTGATTGATTCTGCCCTGATACAACACATTTACACACACTCTTTCCTCTCCCCTACTCTCACTCACATCAAGCCACATTTATAGGGGAAAATTTCCCCATTGTTCAAGATGCATCAGTACCAAGAAGCGGTCTATATTAGTCTATATAGATGTAGTAAAAAAAAGTGCAATGTAAAATAAGTAATATAAATGATGTCACAGCTACATAGAAAGGCACTATAGATAATGTCTCTTCCCAGAGCTCCAAAAAACTGTGATTAATCCCATAGAAGCAGACTAACCCTTGTTCATTGGTCTCATTCTATGCCAGCCATAAAGACAGATGAGATCAGGTTTATCAGTTTTATTTCTACACCATAAAGCTGCATCTTACAGAATGAATGTTGGCTTCCTTAAAAACACTGGCACATTACAATTTTTATAATTATGACAACTCATTAATCAGTCTATTCTTAATTTTAAGAAAAAGTGATGGAAAGTAAAGTTTGGGAAGCTTAAAAGATTAGCAAGAATAACAATTGCATACCAGGAGGCAGCAAACACTCAGCAACAATCTGCTGTCCTTTCAATGTTACAATAACATGATTTTTCTCCTGGCTTTACTATAAATTACTCTCTTCAATAAAAAGTTTTAGTTATGAAAACTACTTGTGAATCTGTGAAAACCCCTTCTGAAGAAGAAATGCAGGTGGTAAGGATCATACAGAATAGAATTTCAAGTTCCGTACTTAAAATTAAATTGTGCAATTCTATATCTCTGTTGGTGAGAGCTACTCACCAAGCCGTCCTACAGGATAGACTGAGCAAATTGGCATTTTCTTATGTATTTCCTACTGTATTGACAGGAGCATAATTAGTCCCTTAAAGTAAATGGTTCAGGTAAAGTCCTCTGAAAATTTCACTAGGAAAGTATAGATGTTTAACACTGAAATAACCTATTTCAACCACCTTATCCTATTTACTATAGATTCCCCTTCTTCGTAAACCAAGAAATAAAAAAAACCCCGCTATTAACTGCCAGGATTCACAAAGAATTACTGTTGCTACCAAATTAGGAATTTTCAGAGCTTGATTTCTGGTTGGCTACCAGAATCATTAACCTCTTTAGACATCAAGAACACTGGACATGGACATGCATTGCTAGCTGATCTAATATTAACAAATGAGTATTTTAATCTCAATTTTATTTACAGGTAAGTCACTATTCACCTCCAAAATCTGTTGCCTGAATCTGTTAGAAGTCATTGCAGAGCTTAATTAGCTGGTCGGCTGATTATTTGATTATGCTAGTCTTAATTCTAAAATTTAACTGACAAAAAGTATATTTTTGTTGGTTTCCATGGGAGTGCAACTCATTTGCTTAAAAAAATGCATCAGAACTCAGATTTGCCTGATCATATTGATGATCATTGCCAAGTCTGTTGGGAATCAAACTTGAATGGTCCTTTGCAAGTCATGTATGTGTTGCTGATATCTTGTCTCACTGTGACAGATTTGCTTCCTATAGGATGAAAAGTGAGTGCCCAAGGAACATGCAATAGTTTCAGAGCTGACAAGTAGAATGTCTCACCTACCTACACATGAACAGATGAACTATACCCTTGGCATCAGATAGTTACAGAGTTCCACATGGAAGTAGTAAGGCATTCCTGCATTCTATTCCACCCTTCCTCAAAGCTGTGCTAAAGGCACTAAATTAATGAGCCGATGTTGAAGAGAAATTATTTCCTTCCGTGAGCAAGTGGAGAAGTGGGGGGAATTTGGGTCAGAAGCAAACATAATCATCATTCTGCTGCCTTCTGTGTCAGCACAGGGAACTGGCTGGACATGAAGGAAGGAACATGCTCCATCTGGCAGGGTCTAATGGCACACTCCCCACTTGTGCAATGCTACAGCTCAGGGGAAATATGATTCAGAGGATGCCTCTGAGTCACAGTTTCTCACTGAGCTGCTCCAAACGGGCATGGCCATGCTTTGTCCCATCCTGGAAGAGATCCGGCTCGCCCTGTGTTCTCAAGTGTGTCAAGCAAGCGCTGACTTTGTAAGGGGCACGAAAGCACTGGGCACAAATTCCCTTTGCAATAATTAAACCAGACTCATATATACTAACGAAAAGGCAACCACTCTCTGCTAATGACGTTAAATAGTAAAGCAGAGCACTTAGTATGTGCGTTGACCGAGATGTCTGTGGTGCCATGCAACACATTTAAAATAATTCCTTACAGACCGATAAAGGCATTTTCACCGCACTTTTGGGAAGCGGAAATTGCGGGTTCTGTGGAGCTCACGGCATTCCCACAGTCAGGGGCACTCCCTGAAGCTCGCTCCGGGAGCGCCAAGCGGGGCGCGCTGTCCGTCCGTCCGTCTGTCCACCCGCCTCGGGTCTGCGGCGCTCCCGACCGGACGGGTACAAAGCCTCGGCACTCTCCAGAAGGGCTGTGTCCCCTGGACAGAGCTGCCATGGGAACACGCCGCCGGCCAGGTGCCAGAGCCTGTCCCAGGGAGCAGCTGGCAGCGCGGGAGCAGCGGAGCGAGCGCTGGCTGAGGAGATCGATCCGCTCACACGGGCGGCAGTGCTGCGGGCGGAGGAAGGTCAAAGAGCACCAGGGAACTCCAGGAGAGACTGATGGAACCAAGCTCTGCCCTCCCTGAGATGGAAACACGGACGACCATCACAGAAAACCCATGATCACGCTTTCCCCCCCCTTCTTAAATACATTATCCCTGAGAGCTAGCACTGCGTAGGCTGGCATTGGCTATACTGGACATGGAGGAAACTTCTGGCAGCTCCTCAAAGAAGCCACCCAATGCAGCCCCTACACCCAGCTACCCAAATGTACCAAAATAAACAACCCTCTGCATGTCACCAACATCACACTGTCAACACATTCCATCCCTCACCTCTGGGTACCATATGTTTAAGAAGTATCATTAAAACACATACTCATCACACATTTCACTTATATCAACCAAAAGAATTCCGCATACCAAAATCAAAATAACTTCAACACCAACAAAAGTTACAGACAACACCTCCCTCATTCCTTCACCACAATTACAACTACCAAAATGCTCCACAATCATTCTGCTCTTTCGAGCATTGTTCATCCATATTTTGTCCAGTACCATTTCCTCTGTCCTTATCTCAAATTCCTCACATCAAAAAGGCTTGTATTTTTTTTCGGTGGGGGAAGATGAAATTAATCCCGCTGCCTGGTGTTGCTACAGCTTGCTACAAGTACTATAAACCCTGTGGACACAGTCTATCAGGCCAGTCTTCAGTAGCAGCAACCAGCACAGTGCCATCCCTGGCAGTCACACCTCCAGAACTGGCTCAGTTCCAGTCAGAGCAGCCATCCTCATCTTGCCTGTGGCAGCTGTAGAGGCATTGCCTGGAATTCTGACTCCATCACCAACCAACCACCAAACAGTGGGCAATCAGCACCTACAGGCAGACTCACTTCTGCAAGTCACGCCAGTCTTTCTCTGAACACAGTCCCAGATTTTTCATACTCAAGCAGCGAGGATGGATTCCATGATTGATTGTATCAAACTTGTGCAGAAAGCTGAAAGTTCACATTTATAAACTGTCTACAGGGTACTTACTTCTGCTAATAATTTTTCAAAATCAAAGAATTAAAGACATACTGGCTAATTGTTTTAAAACACCTTTTGGTAAATATGATGTACTGCAAGGAAGGTAATAGGAAAGGTTTGTTTGTACTCAGTTTGGAAAAATAAATGCTTTTGATTTACAAAAACAATCCTGTCTGCTCGTTACCATGAATAGTCGAAAACTGAAGTTTCCTTATCTTAACGACCTGGACATATGGCCAAAACTGTGTATAGCAAAAGGGTATATTTATGTTTCTTTCACTAGCAGAATTGCAAGTATTGCACATAATCCTAAATCTATATATCCCAAACAACAACTATCCATCAACAGGAAAACAGGCAGAATAATCTTACTATTCATTCATGATCCAGTGAGAAAATGTGCAAATGTGAGTGTGTGCCTTTGAAAAACAGCACTCTGTGGCTCTTTTCACTGCTTGGTGACACCATCCCCAGTTATACAAAACAGTAAAGAAACCAAGCGTCTGCGTATTTCTGTAGACAATGATATGATAGGATTAGATAGATGGTGAAAGGAGTGTAATGGAACAAGTAAACAATTAAATCCTCATTATCATAGAGGTGCTGAGCACCCACAGCTCCCTCTAACTTAAACTGGGAACTCTTTAATATGTCTGCCTTTAGTCTTTGTGCCTGAAAACCTTAAATTTAAGTTTATACATTTTCATAAGTGAGCATCATCACAATTGCTGTGAAGGTTCCAGCATCGTATTTCAACACAGCAAGGAAGGCCTGGATGAGAGAAATAATACCCCATGAAGCTTATGCTGGGAAATGCATGTGTAGAGGACTCAGTGCACAGTGGATTCTAGACAAGCATAGGGATGAAGGAAGCCCTCAGGTTGGCTGTACAATAATTTAATATAACCCTTGATACTAAAATGTGTGAGGTTCTTTGTGATTAACAGATTTTATTTCTAAAAACGCTCTTTTGAGAAAGGGAGGAATTCTTACTTCCATTAAATGACCAAGGGATTGAAACAAGGTAGAGGGAGAGATTTACCCAAAGAATTAGGGCAAGCCTGCCACAAACTGAAGTGGCAACTTAGAACTCCCTATCTGTATCTTAAACAGAGGGCATTACTGTCCTTTGGATTTTGGTTAAGAAATAGCACAATAATTTCATTTTCTTATTCCACTGACATACAATGGACAGGGATGTTTCCCCATCTGCAGAATAACCCAAGCTCACTGGTAATTTAAAACTACTGCTCTATTTGATTTTGTGAGCTAACTTTGACCCTTGTAAAAATCACTATATGACCTACTGTGAGAGAAGGACAGCTAAGAAGTTAATGAGAGCAGGCTACTTTGGAGATATAAAATTAAAATGAGGGAACAGTTTGGGACATTATGAACAATTACATTAATTTATTTTGCACAAATGTATAGAAATATATGATTAGTGAAAATGTAACACAATTAAAAACTGAATCTTACCTTTTACTTAACATCCTTTAAGTTGCTAAAATCCTTTGGTTGCTAAATACTTCTGGGATATTTTTATTCTGGATTTCTACAGAGGTAATTTCTCCAGTTCCTTTTCTTTTTTCAACATGTCACAAGTATGACTGAGCCAGGATTATGTTTTACTACTCAACAAAACTGATTTCCTTTCTGATTATTATCGGCTTATTACTCCTGTAGATGTAACTGAGGATGGGCATAAGATAGGCCGTTGTAACTAGAAGAAATGAGCAATAAATCATGCAACATCACATCCAAAACATTTACTTCTTGTATCTTAATTAAATTAATATTATCACTCCTTGTGGAATTTCAGAGATCCCTACAGGAACCCATTCCTTGTTCCTCAATACTTCAGCCACAGATGACATATTTGGCCCTCCATTTGGGTCAACAATATGACTACCAATAGCTTAATTGCTTTATATTACAGACATTATAGCCACTTGTGGAAACTGTAATGAAAACAATGGTTTCAAATTTCTGGCCTTTGACAGTGCCTGCCTCATGCAGACACTTGGTAGGGTAGAAAGAGCAAACACATGAAACATAAAGCAAACATACCTCCAACTCTAAGAACTACAAGTTCTTCAAGTCTGGTGAAGATCAGGAGACATGTGGAGGGGATCTTAATTTCTCTTTATTTTCTGAAAGACAAGGCATCCACATCTAAGGAAACATTTCATACAAAGGCTATGTTGGTTTCTGTAAGCAAAACTGAAAAATATAAAGCTGATTCTATTCAAAAAGTGAGGCACTGACTTTAAAGGGCGAACTATGGCTATGTGCCAGAGAAGTAGGCAGAGAAACAGTAAGAAAGAAACACAGAAAAATTTGTGAAAGTTAGAATCAATTGTGCCAAAATAGGTAGTAAAATTAGATCTAATCCCATAGCCAGACAATTATTTCAGTGATGGAAGGGTATCGTACACTAACAAGTATACTTAGATGTTTTATATAAGCTACAAAAATAAAAAATCATTACTACAGGAAACCAGTAATTTTGATTCCACAACTGCACAAGCGACTCTAAGCAATATATATTCAAAGAGAGAGAAAACAAATAGTTGTTCTTTCTACTAAGGAAAGTTGAGAAAGAGTATGCAAATTATATATTAGCTTGTACTTTCTGTAAGTATTTTTTAGTAGTCATGTAGGAAAACATGAACAAATTAAGTTTTCAGGAATGCTAAGCAGTCCTTTTAAGCCAGAGAGAACCCAGTGGAAAAATCCATTTCTATTAATTCTGTTTCTGCAGGTCCCTGTAGATCTAATCACATGTGTCCACCACCCCAAAATTCTGCATGACTTAATTATGCATAGGTGGCTTTCTCAATTCCCTAGCAAAAACACTGGAAGTGCAATTTAAGAGCAAAGGACTTTAAAAGAGACCAGAAAACAGTGATACATTTCTTCTTACAGGGACAGATTATTCATAGTTACTGTCAACCAAGCCCAGAGGTTGATGACTAAAAAAAAACATAAACAAAAAAGAGAACCCAAGCCCTTTCTTTCAAACGTTCTCCTTTCTTCTTCACATGTATATCCTTCAGCAACCTGCTCCAATAAGCAGGCAATGAACAAAGGTCACCTCGCTCTATACATTTAAAACCATTTCAAATTTTCATGTAAAAGTACAGAAGTAAACCCAAACAATTATGGAAATCTCAGCCTCACCCAACTGACGGACCAAGTAGAAAAGAATGAAAAATAAAAAGAAATTAATCTTCAAAAATCAGTTGAATTCTACCAGGGCCTATCAACAATATAATGCAATATAATTGTATAGTTAATTCATGACACCATTAACTAATGGAGAGTTTAGTTGTGTATTTTTGTGCCAACATATCTGAGTGGCTTTTAAAACAATATTTAATCTCATTTTTCTAGTGTTAATAATTCTTGTTTTGGGAATAATTACATTTCTGAAGTTAAAACTACTTACTGTATTGCCATAATACTTAGGAGCTCTAATCATGTACAGGAATATACCATGATAGATGATGTAAAAACATAAACCAAAAAGAGTGCAGCATAAACACTGTGAGCAGGCAGTGAATAGAGAATTATGAAAAACCCCCAAGACATTATAAATCAATATGGCAAGTACAAGGTTTGGCATGTCAGCTTTCAAACTGAGTTACCGGAGACTTAAAAAAAAAAATCCTGTTCCCACACCTGAGAGGCAGAATGAAAGAAAACATAGAGCTATTTATCCCTAAACAAAACAAGTGGGTGATAGAAGTTGGTGTCAGGAATTGTTGAGAGCTGTCATCTCATAATGAATCATAGGTGAGGTAAGTCCAAGAATGACCTTGAAAGCAAAGGAAGACAGAAAGTAAAGAGACGTGTGGTCAAAATTACTGGTTAGGGAAATGATCTTTGCCGTTGTATTACAGGAAAAGGATTATTTTTACACTCGACATGACTGGTGCACACAAGCTCCTAACTCAAATAAAATGTACCTTTGGCAGGGACGCTTTTATTAATAGTGGGAATGCAGCAGGAACAGCACCCGTGGCCAACACCCTGCCCTGCCGTTTAAGCACCCCCACACTACAGCACAGGAACACGCCTTGGGTTCTGGGCTGTGACAGACCTGCTGTGTGCTCTGCCCACCAACTCGGACACTGTCCTCTGTGAGGACATAGGCGAGCTGGCAAAAGGAGGAATTAATTACCAGAGGAAGAAAGTGTTGGGGAAGTGAGTAGAGGACTGGAAGTGGCTCGCCACTCTACATCATTGCCTCTGAGGCGGTGGGGCAGCCATACGTGTAGTAACATCAAGCGCTGTATTTTATCGTTAATCTAGATAGAGCAGAGATTTTTACGGCACACAAGTGCCCATTAACTGTGAAACAATGAATCTGCTCTTCACTCTTCGTATTTTGACCTAAATCTTAGGCATTATGTCAGTGGCCTGGTCGGATCCCACAGGCAAAGGATTGCACAGCAGTCACGAGAGTAGCGCGGATTGTCACCACACCAAACCCCACTGCGACCGGCACCGGGCAATTCCGAACCCGAGACAAGGGCGCAATGACACGGCAGTGTATCGAAAATAAACAACCCACTGCGCGTCACCAACACCGCTCTGCCTCTGCCTGCTCAGGAAGTGGGGCATGAAGGGGCTGTGAGGGCTTAGGGGGCTGGGAGGATTCTGAGGGCGCTGTGGGGGCTTGTGAGGAGGCTATGAGAGAATCTGTGAGGGCTTTGAGGGGCTAAGAGACCCTGTGGGGGCTGTGGGGATTCTGGAGACTGAGAAGACATGTGAGGCCCGTGAGTGCCAGTGAGGCAGAGCCCCGGGGTGGGCCATGGCGCCCTGTGGGGGTCACGACTGCCGCCACCTCCGCCGAGCGCCGCCCGCCCTCGCGCGCGGCCCCAACGCCCGCCCGCGCGCGCGCCGCAGGGTTGTTTACTTCCTCCGCGGCGCGCGCCCCGCCCCGCCCCGCCCGCGCGCCCTCCCCGCCGGCCAATGGCAGCCGCCGCCAGCTCCGCGCGCTAGGGGCGGGTCCCGCCCCGAAGGAACCGGGCAAACGCAACGTCAGCCGGTGGTGCTCGTCAGCCGGGGCCCTGCGCTGATTGGCCAAACAGCCTGCCCATCTTCGCAAGGCCCCGCCTTCCCCTTTACTCTCGCCGCCGAACACACAGTTCCTCAGCTTTGCCTCCCCAGTCTGTGTGTGTGAGACGTGGATTGGCTGTCGGACCGACCTCTCAACGCTCTGCCAATCACGGTCGGCCCCGCCTCGTTCCCCAGCACAGGAAACACCCCTGCAGATGGCGGGCCAGCCCGGGGCGGCCGCCGCCTTCCATTGGTCCGCAGCGTTGCCCGTCCGGCGTAGCCCCGCCCGCCCGGCCAGGGCTCTGCGGGGCCCGCCCCTCCTTCCTGCTCCGCCCGCTGATTGGCTCGCCGGCGAATGGCTGCCCCTTCCTATTGGCTCTGCCGCTGCCACTCTGGCGCGCGGCCCGGTGGGCTCGGCGCTGCCCCCTCGCCCCGCGCGCCCCGCCCTCCGCGGCCCCGCCCTCCGCGGAGTCACGTGATGTTTTCGCCGCGGTGCCGCCGCCGCCGCCCGTGAGCGCGAGTGGCCGGAGCGACCGGCGGAAGTGCGGACCGGGCTGGGGGCGCAGGAGGCACCGCCCGCTTCCCATGCGCGGGGCGCTTCTCCGGTGAGCGCGGATTCCCGCTGCCCGCCCTGTGCCCCGGCGGCACCGGACCCTGCGTGGCCCCTAAGATGGCGAGCGGGATGAATGGCCCGGGCGGCGGCGGCGGCGGCGGCGGCAGCGAGGAGGAGCCGGGCGCCCGGCACACGGGAGGCGGAGCCGCGCCCCAGCAGGAGCCCGGCGTGCTCGGCGCGGCGGTGGGCGAGGGGGAGCTGGCGGCGGGCGAGGGCGGGCGCTGCCCGTCCCCTCAGCCGCACCACCTGCTGCTGCTGCTGCGGCGCTCGCCCAGCGCCTCGCTGTGCTCGGCGCCCGAGGCCGCCCCCGCACCGGGCCGGGCCGTTCCCTCGGCCAGCCGCGGAGGGCAGCCTCCCCCGGCGGGCCGCGGCGCCGGCGAGGACGTGAGGAAGTGCGGGTACCTGCGGAAGCAGAAGCACGGGCACAAGCGTTACTTCGTCCTGCGTGCCGAGAGCCACCTGGCCCCCGCCCGGCTGGAGTACTATGACAGTGAGAAGAAGTTCAAGAGCAGCCTGCGGGCGGCGGGGGCCGGCGGCACGGCCGCGCTGTGCTGCCCTCCGCCCAAGAGGGTCATCCCCCTGTACCAGTGCTTCACCGTCAGCCGCCGGGCCGACGCTAAGCACAAGCACATCATCGCCCTGTACACCAAGGACGAGTACTTCGCCATGCTGGCCGAGAACGACGCCGAGCAAGAGGCCTGGTACCAGGCCATCAGCGAGCTCATGAATCAGAGCAAGAGAGGCTTCCTGGAGCAGGAGGACCATGCCGATCAGCAGGTGGATGAGGATGATGAGCACTACGGGGCCACCCTGAGGCCTGGCACCGTGTTCAAGGAGGTGTGGCAGGTCAACGTGAAGCCCAAAGGCTTGGGACAAACGAAAAACCTCACTGGAGTGTATAGGTTGTGCCTCTCCAGCAAGGCCATCCACCTTGTCAAGCTGAACTCTGAGGTGCCCTCTGTTCACTTGCAGCTTATGAACATTCGCCGCTGCGGACACTCAGAGAACTTCTTCTTTATTGAAGTGGGCAGATCTGCCTCTATTGGACCTGGAGAACTCTGGATGCAAGTGGATGATTCAGTTGTTGCCCAAAATATGCACGAGACTTTTCTGGATACCATGAAAGCTTTAAAGGCCTTTGCAGAGTTCAGGCCCCGAAGCAAGAGCCAATCTTCTGGTGGTGGCAGCGGTACGAATCCCATATCCTTCATTACCACCAGGAGGCACTTGGGCAACCTACCCCCTAGCCAGACAGGCTTACAGAGAAGATCTAGAACTGAGAGCGTTGCTGGAGGGACTCCTCCTACCACCAAAAGCAACAACTCCTATCGCTTCAGAACATCCAGTGAAGGAGAAGGAACCATGACTAGACCTTTTAGGTCAGTGACTGGGAGTTTGATCCACCTGAATACTGCAAGGATGAATTTGGGCCGGCAAGAAGGGAGTGGAAGGTACGTGAGAGCTGCTTTCAGCTCATCTTACCACACCAGGTCTGCTTCGCTGCCCGTTTCTCATTTTCCCTCCACCACAAGTCCCATCAGTGTTTCTTCCAGCAGTGGCCATGGTTCTGCTTCAGACATGCTGACCAGGCCTTCTAGCTCATCTGTTTGTGGTTCCCCAAGTGATGGGGGATTCATCTCTTCTGATGAGTATGGCTCCAGCCCTGGAGATTTCAGGTACTTTAGGGTGAGGAGTAATACACCAGATTCCCTGGGAAACACACCACCTATCAGAGAGGAGAACTGTCTGAGTGAGTACATGTCCATGAACAAGCAACAGGGAGATGACGGCTCGAGAGATGATTATATGGAGGCTGAAAAATGTTTCAGGAAAAGAACTTACTCTCTAACAAAGCCAACTTCTGTAGCAGTGCAGCAGAAGACAACGCAAACCACAGCTTTGTTGGATGAAGATTCTGCAGGAAATCATGGACGATTACTTTACTCTGAGATACCAAAATTGAAAGATAACCAAGAATTGGAGTACAGTGACACTAACCTTGATTCCATGTGTAACCAAAGCAGCAGTAAAGCCAGGGATGATGGGTACATGCCAATGATGCCAGGAGTTGCATCTTCTCTATCCAGCACCAGCGATTATTTGCCAATGACTCCTAAAAGCATGTCTGTTCCAAAACAGATTAACAATTCATGGTCACCATCTCAGGTTGACTCCCGAGGCTATATGATGATGTTTCCAAAGGGCAGCTCTTCACCTGTACGGAGTCCTTTAACTGGATTTGCTTCTAAAGGAAGTAATGAGAAGATTGTAAACAACGAGTATATGGATATGTCACCTGGTAATTCAGTTCCAAAGCACTCCAGTGATTCAAATTATAGTCACACCACTTCTGTTTCCAAAGGTTTTAGTTCATATTTTTCTTTGCCCCGAAGCTTTAAGGCACTATCAGGACAAAATAGTGACCACAGTGAATATGTTCCAATGTCTTCACCTGGAAAACTGTTGTATGGTGCACCAGAAAATGTAAAGGGGGTCAGCAGTGAGACTCTGGCTAATGGCATCTCTAAATTGCCGACGCTGAAAGGTTCAGATGAAGGACTTGTGCAGAACAGGGCTACCAGGCCCACACGACTGCCCCTAGGTACGAGAGGGAGTAATACCATCCCCAGAATGTATGATCGTACAGTTCCACCTGAGCCAGTGAGTCCTGGTGAATACATAAATATTGATTTTAACGAGAAGGCGAGTAACACACCGTATTCCTTATCTGCTGAAGGATCTCCATCATCTCTAGGCTCCAGCAGCGACCACAGACAGTCACCACTCTCCGATTACATGAGTGTTGATTTGGATGTGCAGTCACCGAAAGCAGCGAAGGAGCTGTCAAATTCTCTAACAGATATTTCAATTTATGCAAGTTCCAGTATTCCTAGAAACCAACCAAACCCTGACTATGCTAGGCTTTCTTTTGGTGCTGCTTGTGTTAGCACAGCAAGTAACAGGACTGATGACTACACCGAGATGACGTTCAACATGGCAGCAACACCACCAAGGCCATTTGCCACTGAATCTGACAGTGCTGTAAAGATGGATAGTCCTTCTTCCATTGTTAATAGACTCTGCATTGTTGATCGATATGCTGGTAGCAGTAGCTTCTCTGTCCCTAGCTCTGACTCTCCTGTAGGACCGAAGGTGATTCGAGCTGACCCTCAAGGCAGGAGGAGACACAGTTCTGAAACATTCTCTTCTGCTGGGACTGTGATGACCTCATCCTCTTTCTTTACTGACAGTAGCAAAAGACACAGCTCTGCCTCATTCGACAATGTTTGGTTGAAACCGGATGAAAACATTTCTGATGGTCAGGAAAGCAAAATGTCCAGGGATACCTCAACTGGATTTCAGAATGGCTTAAACTACATTGCTCTGAATTTACGCGATGACCCTCTAAGCTGTGAGGCGAGTACTACAGCGCCGGCATGCCATCTCCAAAATGGTACTTCAGGTTTGGACAGTGGAGCTTACGTAAGCATAGATTTCAGCAGATCAGATGGGCTGAAGTGTAACGCTGCGAGAAAAGGTTTGTCACTTTAAAAGCACTTCCCTTTCATGCTTGCTTAACCATAGGAATTAGATTGTCTGCTTAGCGCAGTCTTCAGAGTGGGGTAAATGCTTTTTATAATCTCCTGTGTTATTCTAGTACAACCAGTTTTGTTGTAGTGCAGCATCTGAACTGCTGAACAGCAGTGAAAGGGGATGTGGTTGTTGGTCTAAAGGATTTATGTGCCTCTTCTAGGCAGTCAGAGGTGTTATCAAACTGTCATCTGCCTTTTTTTTTATTATTAATTTTGCTGGCATAAGCATTAATTGTATTTCGTGTTGTGAACTCTTGTCATGAGGTTATGCTAGCTCTTGCCTTCACTTCTGTTTTGCTATTTTTCCCTTCTTAGAATTAAATGACTCTTCATTTTTTTTCCTGAACTGAAGTTTTTGTAATTTGAAAGCTCAAAATGGCTAAATTTGAGACCTCAAAATTTGAGGTTTGAATATATTTCTTGTTTCTTCTTAATGTAGTTGAAATACATATTGCAGTGGGTTTTTTTATGGGCAAATCTACCCAGATTTATTTAGCTGAATCTTACATCAACAGAACTCAAGTTCTTTTCCCTTGAAGATTTGGTAGCTCCTTTTGAGCTCTGGTCTCTACAATCCTTGTGTCTTCTGGAGAAGCTTGAGCACCTGGCTGACCGTGAGGAGAGGGGCTCAGGCAGCTCAAGGCCTTCACATTCACCACCTAGGGCTCAGCTGAGCTGTAAGCTTTCCCTAAGAACTGCCTTTGGTGTAGCCGGTGAGGAATGCCTGTGGTTGAGGAAGAGCAGGCACTGAGTCTTCCTCCAGGTCTGAAACTTGGGAGGGGAGGCTGTTGCCTTTCAACTTATCAGTGGTCTGACCCAGCAGTAAGGTAATGCAGTTTGAAGTGTGCATAAAAATAGTGTTGCAGGTGAGGAGAAAGAGTATGGGAAAGAGGAGGACACTCCTGTTCATACGATAAACTCTCGTGGTGGGATCAAAGCCAGTAATTAGTGGTGTCGTGCATGTCCCCCGGCTGAGCAGCGTTGAGTGTGAGTGCTGTGCTGGAACTCTGCAACAGTAATCATTGCTTTGGTGCCAGTGACCCACTGAACTCCTGACAGTAATTCACTTTCCTGGTAGAAAACAAGTTTTGTTGGAAATAATGTTTTCCTCTCTTTGCAGATGTACATATAGTCAGTAATTGTTGGATACTAAGAGGAAATATTTAATCGTGGTTGGACATTGATACTTGTCTACTCTATCTACAGATAAAGCAGTAAGGGGGCAGGCTGCTGTTGACTTTTATATTTTTAATAGTTTTAATTACAGTCTTAAAAACTGGATTTTTTTTTTCCTAGTTTTGCTTTAAAATTAAGTTTCTAAAGGTAGAAGGTATTGCAGGAGCTTAAAATTGTATGTCCTTTACTAGTGGAAAGTATAAGCCTGACTCAGCTCGCATGCCATTCAGAGTCTGGCAGCACTGCTTGGGGCTGCTCAGAAATGTGTGGTTTGCCTTAGTGGTTTTTTTCCTCTGCTTTGTTTTGTTGGTTGGAATCAAATTTAGAAGATGTTGAAAGTTGCCAGTCCAAGAACTGCTTTCTTCCAAAGTTAGTCTTTCATCACTTCAAAGATTTGTCTGCTAAATCTGCAGTCAGAGGCACACTGATTGCTACAGCTGATTTGAGTTTGGTTTTTCGTGTTTTTTTTTTAAAGCACCTCCAAAGCCAGCAGAATTTTTAACGTGATCTTATTCCCCTTATATGACTAAAATCTGTGTTATAAAGTAAAATTTTTTACAAAATTAAGATGAAAAAAGAAAAAAAATGTTTTCCTTTCGGCTCTGTTGTAAATATTACATTGAAAAATACTTTACAAGAGATACTGTGTTTAGAAATTGTATTTATGATAAGCATTTTGCTTACTATTGCTGCAGCAAAGTATCTACAGCTCTGTGCTTGGGGTTTTTCCCTTCTCTGTTACAAGTTGCAGAGGAGCGGGAGGCGTAACAACTGCTGGCTTTTTTTGGGAATTGAAGTTTTCTGGAAATGAAATGCATTTAAAGGAGGCAAAAACAACTCTGTGCAAAAAACAGGGGCTTTGCCAGGAATTCAAGCATATTTCAAGTCCTAATAAGAAACACAGAATTATGCAAGGCCTGACAGTTTTCTATAAAGGCAGTGTAAAATATTTCTGGTATATAGCAGGAGGATAGGTGGGGTGTGGACGCTGGTCACAGGGGCTCATGAAGGGATGAACAGATTTTGGAATAGTCCAGGCTAAAAGCAGCTTGCCAGACTTGAATACAGTACTGTAAATTGGTGATGTATATTTGTTTCTTAGGAATAAATTAAAATTCTTGATTATAAGGATAGCTATTTAGTTTCACATATGGAATCATGTCTCGGAGCTATAGCAAGCACAGTTTTAAAACTCTGTATTCTTTAAAAAGCTTAGTGGTTTCTGTCATAATAAAGCTTTTATTTCAATATTTAAAAAGTTTTCTGTAATCCAGAAAAACATTTTCACATTCCATTAAGTAGTGAAAATGAAGCTTCACTCTTAAACCTCTTGTCTCCTGAAGAGGTGTAGTGTGCCTTTAGGTAATTGATATTTTTAATACTTTTGGAGACTTAGCAGAACTGCTTGCTGTCTTACTTACTGCATCTCACTTTTTCAGTCTCTGCCTGAAAACGTGCTCTAAATCCATTCTTAAGGAAAATATTTAGCAGATGTATTTACCCTTTACTTCCTAGAAAGGAGTTATCCCATCTGTATTAAATTCTGTCAGGTAGAGAACTTCATCCCTTCAGTCTGAACCACAGTTCTACTGGAAGGAAAACACTTCCCAGCTTTGGATTGTTTGCTTTTTGTTTTTGTTTGCTTAAATGGCATATTGTGTTCTGTGACTCAGCTATGTTCTCCAAACTGCTGAGGGTGGTGGAGTGATTTCCAATGCATCACTGCTCCATCATTGTAATTCCCAAACTACTTCTGGTTCAGGTTCACTGATGTGAATAAAACTTTTTTTTCCCTTTCTCCATTCATGACATGTATGGAGGAGGGGGAGAGCACAAACTTGGAATGGTAACTAGGCCTGACTTGTTATTAAACTTTTTTGGGGGCTTTAGGCAAAGCTGAGCTCAAGTTTTATGTTGACAATGATAAAAAGAATATAAGATCCTGATTTTCAATGCTTGCAGTTTAAGGAGGTCATTAGCCAAACAATTTCATCATGAAATTGTTGCACAATATTGAAGCAAGTGGTTTGCAGTTTTGATTACATGAATCTGAGTCATGACATTTTGTGCTAGGAGTACAGAACACTAAAGCTACTTCAAACAGGGCTTAGCTAATGTATACCTTGTTATTGGACCTTGTAGAAACTAAGCAGGATAATGAGAATGGGCAGTAATAAAATGCATAATGAGTCCTGTATAATACAAGTTTCTTCAGTCTTAATTAGGAATATTACACCTGCAAAGATACCCTGGACTCAAAAAGCAGCTGTTTAGAGTAAATGTCATGCTCAGCTTAATAGCAGCTTGGCTATTTTACACCCACTCTTCAATCTAATCTGCTACTCTGTGATACTTACCTGATACTCTAACACTTTGCTAAGATATTATTTAAGATGTTCTCTGAAGTGCAGGATTATAATATAATTGTTCCTCACCTTTTTAATCTCTCCTGCGCTAGACTGGGTGAGAGTGCTGTGTACACTTTGAGAAGCTGAAAGAAAGGAAAACAACAACAGCTGTAAAGCAAAACTTAAGTTCCAAATTGTCCAAATCCTTTCTGGTAACTCGCATATTTCAAATGCAAAGTCTTGAAGAATGTGGGGAACAATATACACTTTGAGAAATTCACAAGCTGAAAGTTTTAGCTATTACTAATACAGTAAATTACAGTTTATGGGATATGAAGCAAATAACCACTCCTTTTAGGTTTCTAAGTAGTGGTTTGAAAGTTTGTTTCAAACTGAGGCTCTTCTGTATTGGCAGAATACTTAAGGCAGGGGCCCATTTAAAAATAATTTGAAGAACTCTATTGCAGCATGTCCAAATGCTGCTGTGTATCCTACATCTTTGAAGTCGTGCTGGGATAATAATTCTTTAAAAAACCCAAACAACTCAAACCATTTTAATCTTGCTGTAACAGATGCCACTTTAATAATATAGGGTAACTTACAGCTATGCTTAAAAATACCCAGGGTAATTTCTTCTTGAGTAGTATGTGAGCTGCTGAAGGCAGAACAGATTTTTGCCGTGTGGCATGGGAGTGAGTTAATTATGACATATTTGACCAAGAATCAGTTTGGTTTTACTTGTACTTTGGTGAGAAAGCCCGAGACAAGAATGTTCCCCTGCCATTGAAAGAGAATGCTTACTTGGAGTCAGTGTTGAAATACTTCTGGAAATCAGCTTTCCAGACTTTAAATCCATAGTTGCAGCTGATGGTGACATTTGTCTTTTTGGAAATTTAAAAACTTTTGCTTGCAGCTGGCTAATAGGTGAAACATTGACTGCGAGATGGAGGGAGGTCTGGGAGTAATCCAGCATGGGTCTGATCAGAGTGCTTCTTGTGGTTGTTTTTGGGTTTGTTTTTGTTTTTTATTTTAAAGTCTTTTGTTGAACTCTTTAAATGCATTGTTACCCTTTTACTCTTTCCTCTACAACTTCACATTTTCCCCTCCTCCCTTGATGTCTGAGGGCCCCTTGTTCCCCTGTCACAGGTTGGAGTGCAGAGGGTGGGGAGCGCTTGTTCCATCTTTCCAGAGGCTGTACTCCTCCAGCATGTGATTACTGGGGTGGTTTGTCACTAGGTATTTCTTCGGGGTTTTTGTATGTCCAGTGATATGTTAGCAGTAGGTAGAGTTTGGGTTTGCTTTTCTCTGTGTATGGTCTTTTTTTTTATGAAAGGATCTTTAATACATTTTCGTCATTTTGATTGCTCAGGGGAGGATTTATACCTTGAGGTTTTGGGTGGTACTAAAAAGAGCTTATAGTACTGTGTTGTACCTTGGTGTGTGTGTGTGCTCTGTTTGTGGATCTGTGGTGCTCCCAAAACCATGCTGAATTCTGTTGATTGTGCTAACAAGTTTGGTTTTTTGAGCTGAAGAAGGAAACAAACTCCAGAGTTCTATTTTAGGTACTGTTGTGATGAAATGTGGCATTCTTCAACTCAAAGGAAAATGGAGTGATAAAACTGGGAGGCAGGTGTGAGAGAGTCAAGCTTTCTGGAGCCTGGGGATGTACTATTACTGCTGTTTTCTCTTAAAAATGGCCTGTTATCTTACAACTCATCCTTGGATGGTGTGTAATGACCTGGCTGGAGAGCTATTCAATGATCTACCCTGAAAATTTGCTGTTTAACTTTTTTCAATTTAGGTTCTACATATTCTCAACAATCCTATGGTCAGCTTGCACTGTTGTCTTGCAGGTTTAGGAGGTTACAGCGGAAAAATGGAGAAGTATGTTCTAGTCTGCAGCTCTGTGAAGGTCACCCAGTCTGAGTGATGGGTTATGATTTACTTGAGAGGCAGAGCCGTGATCAGGAAGGGATTTCTGACATACTTGAGGGCAGTGGGAAGACAAAGGTAAATGAGCCTGACTCATCAAAGGCATTTCGGAGGTGTTGCTGAGTATCTTATCAAAATTATCTTGAACATATATAATTGTTTGGGTTCGTGGAGATTTTGCTTCAGGTGTAGCATTACACCCTAGGAGAAACAGTGTTAGTAGACTTAGCAAGAATTTTCTGCTTTCTTCAAGTCGTGAGCTGTATCTTAAGGGCTAGAGGTTGCTTATTTCCTAGCATTATTTTGCTGTTGATTTAGATCTATGGTTGGATGCAAACCATTGAGACTGCACCTGTGTGTGTGTGTGTATACGTGTGTTTTGTCAGTGATTCATGAGTTAAGTGTGAGGTCTAATCTTTATTTTTGAGAGAAGTAGCTTATACTGAAATTACTATAGTTAAGACTTGGCCGTAATTCCATGGTAAAGATACAACTTAATGTGACTAAAGAAAATTGAAAACTTTAATAAATTACTACTAAAGGTAAATAGGGGTTGTGTTCACTGCATAGCATATGTATTTTATGAACTTCTATAAATACCAAACTGAATTATTATTTAGGGCACAAAATAGATAAGAATAGTAATTCCTTTTTGCTAGGGTTTGAAAGGCTGATAAATATGTGACCTACTAGGAGAAAGGTTTTCTTTTTAGTAGGACAGAATTTTGCAAAAAGACTGAGAATATCAAAATGCTTTTTTTTTTTTTCTTTTTTTTCCCTTCTGAAAATTGTAGGAAGTAATAGCAAAAGGGCTGCAAAAAAACCTATTAAAATTGTTTCCTGAATTTATTGAGGCACTGTTGAGGGATACTCTCCTTCCACAGGGAATAGTGTGATTCTGTTCCTGTACTCATGCTGACCCAGCTTGCTTTATTGTTTATGGTTCTTGCTGACCAGATTGCCATGTAACTTTTTTCCTGCTGGATAGCCTGAGCCTGAATTTTTTCTTGGGAGCTAGTGCTTCTTGTTACCCAGATGTCTTATGCTAGCAGGAGTTTGGGAAATTCTTAGTGACAGTGAAACAGATGTTGCATCATTGATAAATATGTGCTGATTGCATACTAGCCCAGCTTTTCTTGTGAGCTGTGGGATTCATCATTTGTATGAAGCCCCTGTTTAAGCTACTGACAGGGTCTGGCATTTCTGTTTCCTGTATGGAATTACTTTGAATCTTAAGTTAATCTGTTAGAACAACTTGTAAGCTCTTTGCTCCAGTTGTACATTTGCTCCTTAACATTTGTTTTTTCTTGTGTGAAATGCCTTGGGAGGCCTTTTTTGTCTATATTTCACAGTGTGATTTTTTTTTTTTTTGGGTGGGTGGGATTTGTATTTAAGTGTTTTTGGAACAAGATGTTTTTAAATTGAAGATTGTGGTGAACAGGAAATCAGTTAGAAATGAGCTGAAAAAATGAATAGATTTGATCTTGAGGTCATTCAGACATTATTACGACAGTCTGTTAATGAAAGTGTGTAGCTCCAGACAGGTTCTCTCCAGACAGGATCTCTCCTTGTTGTGGAACCTGAACAGGTAGACAGGATGGAGGCCCCCTGTGGTGCCACAAATGTAAATGTGTTGGTCCCTCTCCTAAGGAGCTTACAATTTAAAGATGAAACTAAAGAGATGGATGAAACCTAATGTGCTGGGGTGGGGAGTACGATAGAGATCAAGGCTGCTGCCATTGGCAGAGTCCAGATAAGAGCCTGGAAGAGATAAAAGGCTGCTGAGAGTGGTTGTAGGAGAGGAAGCTGGTGTAGACACTTGGAAGGGTATGTGCGTGGCAGGGAGCAAGGGAAGGTAGTGAGCTATAAATACAGCAGTCGTAATGGTTTAAATGACTTGAAAAGGATGAGGTAAATGTCAGAACATTGGCCAGGTTATTAATCTTGGTAAGAGGAATGTGGGCCAACATGTATCTTTGGGTTAGGAGCATGTCCCAGTGTTTACTTCTCCCTTTTAGATACGGAATGTGATTTTTTTGTTTGTTTTTCTTTCTTTTTCCTTTTTGTAAGTTAATTTTCCTGCAGATATGTGGCTAGTCGGTTTGGTGTGAGCAGGTGTGCAGGAATGCATACCAAAACACAGGATGACCCTGTGCAGCATGCCTTGGCAGTTAATGTTGTGGACTGGGGCCTCTGTTTTTGGTGAGACTTTGCTCCAGAAGCAGCCAAGCTGGTGGAACTGCCTTGGCGTTACTACTGATTAATTCTTGGGGATTTTTTAGGTGGCATTTCTGAGTCTCAGGCAGTCTTCTAGCATTGGAGAGAAGGCACAGCAGGGCTTGGAAGACAGTCATCTTTGGGATTTGTAACCCATGAAACAGAGCATTTGGAGCCCATCTCCAGGTGGGGAGGGCTGCATGAGACCTGCTCACTGCTGCTGCAGTGCTGTCAGCTGCAGGAATGATGCCTGTGGAGGTTGGAGTGCAGCACGATCACTTCCACAGGAGAAAGTTACTTTATTTCTGTGTCTGTAGATCAGGTTGAACAGATGCTGCAGTGGTTTTGGGTAGATCTGGAAGTGGTGGCAACATCAAATCTTGATTCGCTGTTGAAGGTATGGGTGATTGAAATATTAACGTTGACATGTTCCACAAGGTAGACACTAAATGAGAGTTGGACACTGCTGATTAAACATTGTGTGTGTTTAGAGTCAGTTTAACTCTGTCCTTGTCAGCTCTCAAACTGCTCCTGGAAGCTGAAGGTGCAATCCTTGGCTCTTGGGCATGTTCTGAGGTTTGAGAAGATGTTGCTTCACACATGCAGTCCAATATGAACCTTTCTTTTCCTCCCCTGTGTGAGCCAAGGTTTATGGAGAGTCAATAATGTAATTAGGAAATGTAAAAAATTGATGCATGCCACTGGTGTGCGTGATAGCAGAGAGTGACTGATGGTAAAGATACATTTATTTTTCTATAAAGGTAGAGCTGTATGCTTGCAGGTCTTGTTTAAAGTGGCTGAGAAGAGGGAAGGGATGAATTACAACAGGTGAAACTTCGTGTAGAGAGGAAGTTTTGGGAAAGGTGGTTTGAAAGGTGGGGAGCTGTTTCATCAGTCATGAATGACACTGCCCTTTCTCTTTGTTGTGTTCCTAAGAAAAGTTTGGCTCACTCAAGCTCCAGACCTGTGCCTGCAAGCAAGCAAACACTACCCGGCAGAGAAAGAGCAGGATAGGCATGTATAATATCTCCTGCAAACATACACTCAAGCCTCTGATTTTCTTTCTTTTTTTTTTTTTTTTCTTTTTTTTAGCTTGGAGGATTTCTTGAGCCTAACGTAGTTTGTCTGTTTTATGATTCTTCATTTCTCTTTAATCCAAGTACTTTTCCAATCTTTCTTTGACCCTGTGTAAACTCCTTGTATCCGCAGCAGCCCACAGTCCATCAGGACATGCTGCATGCAGATTTCTGTCCATTTTGGACCCTGCTCTGTACCAGCTTTGTTTGGCTGGTAGTGGAAGTGTAGTGGAAGAGATAACGAATCTTATCTTTTTTCTCCAGGCCACTTAGGATTGTGTAGATGCCGTGCCCTCCTCTGCTTGTCCAGTGTGTCGTACCACATGGAGTGTGGACCTGTGGTATAATCTGGGCTTTTAAAATTTCCTGATATGTTCCAATAGTTCCCTGCAGGCTGAAGGGTTCTTGTTTAGCAGTCTGTTCCTCACTGGGAAGCTGTGTCACACCTTGCAGGAGTTTTTCTGCACCTCTGAAACTTCCCAAGTATTCTAAGTCCTTTCTGGATGCAGGAAGCAGGGCTGTGCATGCAGAGGTGTCTGCTGTGGCTGTTTTCTTTCCTATTTGTTTCCAAACAGTTCATAATGCCCCTTTGCAGCAAGAGCACAGACAGGAAATATTCCTCCCTATTGGCACTGCATGCTCCTGACCTTTGTCATGGGAGCAGAGGGAATTGCAGCAGGTGGTATTCTCAGAAGCCACACAAACAACTTTGTATTTTTTGGCTAAAATGTACCCATATTTTCTGTGGTTCAGTTCAGGTGCTGAAGCTCACACACTTGCTGCGAGAATGCTTTTTCAAAAGCAGAACCTTTTTTTCATTCTTCCGCAATCTGAAAATCTGGAGTTTTGAACTATTTATTTTGAGGTGGGGAAGAGTTAATTTTTATGTTACGTTACATTGTAACAGAAATTTAGTTTAAAAGGTCCAAACAAACTCAAAAAAACATCCAACAACTTGTTGTCAAGCTGTCCAGTGCAATTTGAGTTGGCATAAGATCTCTGCCAAAACTGCAGGCAAGTTTACTAATTCTAGGAATAGTATCAGCAAAAGAGATGACATTACGGAGTGTGCATAGGCCTTCCTAGAAACAACCTTGCTGTTTATTCCAACAGGAAAAAAAGCCACTGTTGCAAGAGATAAGGCATTTCTGCAAAGTGAGTAGAAATTATCTGAAAGCATGGGAGAGGTTTTTAGCTCGTGAAATTGCTGAGCACTAATAATAGCAAACCCGTGTTTTGAATGAACAACTGTGCATGAAGTTTATTTGTAAGAGTAGCTTTGCCTTCTAAATTTTAAAAATGCAACTTGAAGAGAAGGCTAATTCACTGGGATATTGTTACCAGTTTAAATAGTGTTTAAACGATTTATCCAGTGAAAAGTAGGTCCAGCAACAGGTTTTTTTTTTTTAAAACAGATTTTGCTTTTTTGCTTGTGGAAAATCATAGGGGTTTTTTTGCTTGTGGAAAATCATACGTTTATTAATTAGCTGATTTTGAGCATCATGAGTATGTTGTTGGCTGAAGAAAGTACATGGAATATGTGCTTGGTGGTCAGCAGGTGGTCAAACTCCTGGCCAGATCAGGATGTCTGTGTGTCAGGACCTGGTTTGGGTCACCCAGGGGCTGTAACTGCACATGTGAGGGATGTGGCAAGTGTGTCAGGTTTTGATTTGTATTTGTAGACTTGGTGTCTGCCAGGTGCAAATTAAGAAGAAATCAGCTTTTCTTAACACTGCTTGCTTCTAACAAGATCTAAAGCTATGCCATTAAAATAAGAGTTCCAAGAAATAGGACAATAGCATGGGATAGTAACTGTGTATTTGGTAAGATACGGAGCAAAGAAAGATCTTCACTAATTTGTGAAGAATTTATTTGGGCAAATGACCCCTGCTCCATGTGGAACTTGCTGCTTTTGCTCCTGCCCTGGCCTGGCTGCTGAACAAAATGCTTTTTGGATGCCACATTGTGTCCTGAGATTGTGCTGGGTTTAGTGCTTTCCTGAACAACAGGAATATTGTGTGGCCATGTGCACAAAAAGTCTAGGGCTGCTCTACTGCTTTTGATCTGCATAAATCAGATTAATTCTGATTTCCCCCTAACCTGAAGTTCAGGAAATGGAGAACTTCAGCAGTGTTCTCCAGAAAGCATTAAGCTGTCTTACTCTTTGATATGGAGATTTTAATAATTTAATTATCTTAAATTAATATCTTCTGTAAGCCAAGCTTTTATCCTTTTAGGAATCAGTTGCAGAATTATGTCAGTAAAAGCCTTTCCTGTAAAAATAGGTATTATTTAGGATGGATTTCTTTGAGAGAAAGGGTATGTCTGCAGTGTTCTCAGAGCCTCTCAGTATGTTTCAAAGTGTCCTGACTTGTATGGCCTTGATAATTCAGATGCAGGAAATGAAGTGTAAATTTGGTATATTCTCATCTCATACATTTTCAAGTGGAACACACTGGGTTTGCATCTAATGAATTACAACTGATTTATATCTCTGCCCCTAATTTTTTTAAAACTATGTGATTTTTGCATAGAAAACTTGCAGAGTGCTTTCTCATTGTGTTCCTTAATTTTAAATAAAACTTTTTTTACCAATGGTGTGCTGCCTTCCTATTTGAAATATTTGCCCCTTAGTTTCTCCTCTGCCTTGTGATCTTTTTCCTCTGATTGTTCCTCAGCAAAATTCAGACAATTGCATGTAGATAATCTGATTCCATCTTAAACTGATGAATTGAAATGGAATTGTGTAATGAGGAGAACATTCCTTCAATTTTCCAAGCTTTGCTTATATGTTTCGTGATATGAACTCTGAGAATGTTTGGATGTTTTCTAGACTAGTTTTCCATATTAAACATTGATAAGAAGTTGAATTTGTATTGTTGTCAAATCAGTCTGAAGCAGTAGAGCTTAATTTTGAATAAAGGCTGAAGCTTTTGTGCAAAATCCATTAATAGCTCTGAAGTTAGGATAGAAAAGCTCAGTGTAGGGTGCAATGCAATGAAAACTACGTAGAGTAGTATATTTCTAGGCTGCCTTGAAATTTTTTTGCAGAGGTTTTTTTGCTGCTTGTTTGTTGTTGTGATCAGTTATCAGATTTTTTTTTTTTCAGACTGAATAGATTTTCTTGGAAGAGCTTGTGACAGTCCAGGAACAGCTGTGTGTTTACACTGCAAATGAAAGTTCTGTCTGATCTGGCCATTAAGTTTTATTTGGTGACATTTTTGTTTGAGAACTTCAGGGGAGTGCTGGGTTACTCTGTGAGAATTGTATCTCTTGTCTCTGCTAGTTCACATCTCAAAATTCGTTTACCTTATAGAAGAGTTTCTTCATCCCTTTTTCTGACAGCTTCTTTTACTGTTCAGTCAGTGGTGAGTTAAATCCATTCATATGGGATCTGGTATGAAGTGTTAATCTGTTTTTTATTGTTGATCAGCAATTCTCACATCTGTACTATTAACAAAGGAAATTGATGTCTGAGGAATCTTACATTATGAGACCGAAATAAGATTATTCAGCTTCACAGAAGCACTGCATGGCCTCATTAGGTTTCCTTCACCAATTGGTTAATGAAAAAAATGGAAGCAGTTCAGGTGTGGGAGAGAAGAACTGTCAAGGAGCTTAATGTGCACGTCCTTTTGCAACCTCTGAAAATAAGGCCACGTCCCTTCAAAAGGATCCTTCTGGTAGGGGCCACAGAGGTGGGAATCCAGGTGTCAGCAGCACAACACACACTGGCCTTGTTCTCACATTAAACCCATTTACACCTGTTTTGGTGAACAGCTGCTCTTGTGGTGTAGGAGCCTGTTGATAAACCTCTCTGGTGCCCAGGTGACCCCGAGGTCCTGCTTGTCCCCGTGGGCAGTGGGAGCAGTGACCTGTGAGGCTCAGGGAGGGGTGGTGTGACCCAGCACAGCTCTGTGGTTTGGGAATTGTGCCAGGGCTCCTGCCTGTGGCTGCTGGGCTGCAGACCCCACTCTGCTGGGTGCAGACTCCACTGGTCCTTACAGGGGATTTCTGTGATTCTGAGGGTCATGCTGGGGGACCTGTGAGTCTTGGGCTGCAGCACCAATGGGCTCCTGAGAATGGTGGTGACTGCAGCACTTTGTGGGAGGGATCTTGCAGGACTTTGGTCTCCTCTTAGATTTCAGATAAAATATTTTTCCTTTATGTGGTTCAAGTTTCACAAGTTGCTCTTAGTCTTTTCTGTCTGAGACTGATATATGTTGCCATTTATTCATATATATGTGTATATATATGCTTGATACTTTTATACCAAAAAAGTGCTGGTGACTCAGGACACCTGCCAGCTGTACTGCTCCAACTGCAATATTGCAGTTTGCAGCTTTAGTAAGGGGATTTGAGAAGTGGTGACAACCTATAGCTCCATGTATGAAAGACTCAAGGCTTTATGAGACTGACATCAGCTTCACACAATTCTGTTTTACCTTAAAAATGAAGAAAAGACATGTTGAAGTATAGTTTATAATCATGGGGGAGAGGAAATTAATGAGCTCTTGTTCAGGATGTGCTGAGTTTTGGGAAGGGGAGATGCTGTAGGGAGGTCCCAGGCTTTCTTCTGGTTTCTGATAAATAAATCTGTGCTGTTTGGGCTTCTGCCCAGAGTTACCTGATACTCTTGCTTTAGAATTGGTTGCCATGCTGCTGCCTGAGTACATCAGGCTGCTTCAGAGAATTAAACTTAGAACTTAAGAGGCCTTGGGTTTTTTTTGCTCTTAATCCTTTCCCCTCCAAATATTTTAAATATACTCCTCCAAATATCTTAAATGTAATTTGGCATTAGTTTATGAAAATTTTCAAACTTTTTAGGTGTAAATACTGAGTTCTGCCATATTGGATTGTCTGATTCAAGCAACTGGGCCTTTGCTCTTCAAAATGTTTTGGGGATGTGCTTGGAGAGATTAGAATAACTTGTCAAACAGCTTTCAGGTGTGCCTTGTGTGTAAGGCGTGGAGGAAAAATGTCCTGACAAAAGCAGAGACAGTTTTTGAAGTTCCTTTTATGTGAGCTTACAGGTCCACAGCAAGGAAAGGGTGGGGGGATGCTGGTAAGTTAATTTTTATTGAGTATAAGTTTAATATAGAAGCTTAAACTGTTTTAATGTTTGACTTGCATGCATCACTAAGGTGTGATTCATTGCAAGCTGTGGTGCATATTTTCATCCTTTGGTCTTACAACAAAACAATATTTTTCTAAAGAGGAAAACTATTTCAGAAATAAAAGCTTCAGTTGGCTTTTGTGAAAACACCACATCGCGCTCTGTGTGTACCAAGCAAGATCTTTTTGTTGTGATCTTACAATGTCTGTGAAATAACACAAATAGAGATTCTCAAGTTGTGGGTGTATTTTGGCTGTTTCTTCCTTTAATTGAGGAAAACTAAGTTACTGTATTTTTGAAATCACTGAAATATTTGAAAAATGAAACACAAGAACATGGACCTTGGTGAGGGCTGTGTAGGGTTAAATGGGAGTTTCTTCTGAAGTGGAAGGGACTCCTCTGTACTTCCACCCTGCTGCCAGCCCTGCCATCACCTTTCCCTCTCTGTCTCTGGAGCCATGGGCAGGCTTTGCTGAGTGCTGGGATAGGGCAGGGCTGCTCAGCTGAGCTTTGGTCTTTTTGAATTTCTTTTTCTTTCCTATTTCTTTTGGAGAGACAGTACTTTTAGCCAGACAGAAATCAGAAGTTCTTTGGCACAGGGTGGAGTTTGTGTGTGCATAACTCATGATTGGTTTGTAAGTAAACATACAGGTTTGCATTATTACACAAAATGCTTGTTCTTTACATGGTCATCTTTAGCATATTCCTGGAGTAGAGGCAAAAAAGAACTATGAGATCCTCAGCAGTGAGATGTAACTGATTCCCTTGTGACCCAGCAGAAGAGCATGGGCAGGATTAAGTCCTGAAACCCCTTCCTCTGTTCCAGGGCCTTTGCTGCCATTGCTGTGCTGTGTAATGAAGTGTTCCCATATTGCAGCTCAGACAGCTTCTGGAACACAGAGAGAACTGGCACTGTGTGGCTTTGAGGGAAAAAGTAGCTGATATTTCTGTATCTGTTGTTTCCTGAAGGCTAAACCTCTTGCACTCATTGTTTCTTAATGAGAGCAACTGGCTGTTTCCTTCTTTGCTGTACTGCAAGGAAACATCCTGCAGGTATGTACCTCAAACCTTGGAGAGAAGGTGAGCAAAGACACATGTGTGGCAGAGGACAGTGCCCTGTCTTGGTGGAGAGGACAAAAATGGTGTCTTGGCTGAGAGGACAATCTGTCTCAGCTGAGAGATTCACTGGGTGGATTGGCAGTAGCCGTCCAGACTGAAAATTAGTGTTCACATTGCTCAACTGGCAGCAGAAAGGGTTTTGTAGAGAGCTGGAAAGTGACTTTTAATATGTTCCTCATTTGTGTTCACACAACTGCAGAAAGCATTTGCATGCCCTTCATCACTTTTTCTTCCACGTCAGGAAACTCCTGAGTTGCTCTTGCCTTGGCATGTGCGTGGTTAATTGGAGTGCTGATACTGTGCTTTGAGGGCAGACTCCCTCCTGTTTTCATTTCTGTTTTGTCACCCATCTGTATCTTCCTACAATATAAGATACATTTTTTGCTCCTCACTTTAGCAAGCACTTGGACTTCTGCCTTTTCCAGTGAGTTTGAAGCCCCTGAAGAAGGCAGCTGGCTGTAGCTGTGTGCGTTTGGGTGTTGCCTTTCAGTGAGACTTCGTTCAAAAAGGGACGAGTGTACTCTGAGTTGTTTATAAATAAATAAATCTTTTTCCTAAAAAGCTGAGGACAGGGCACGCAGCTGTCATGAATTGCTGCTCCTTGCTTGGAGCTGGCAGTGCAGGGAGTGTTGCAGCTCTGCCCTGCTGTGAGTGGGAGTGTTGGTCACAGCCTGTGTCACACCTGGTGAGCAGCACTGCTGGGGTTCTCTGCACAGCATTGGGCTGGCAGGATGGGCTGGCTGCTGCCCCAGTTCCTGCCCATGTACTCGTGTCACTCTGCCTGCAGTGGCTCTTCAGTGCTTGCTTCCGACTGCAGCATTCCTCCTTCCCTCAGGGTGTCTGAAGGATTGGCCTCTGGGAATGTCTCCTCCCTCTGTGAGGGACCTTCCTTCTGCAGTCAGCAGCTCTCATTCCTGCAGTGGATAAGCTCCATGTGGTCTCCTCCCTAGAAAACAATTTTTTCCGATATAACTTGCATCTGAAATGTCACTGACTTTTTTTCCCCCCCCCTCCTTTCTAGACTGATTGCATTGCCATGGAAACCATTGTTGGAAGAGAAGACTTTTCTGCTGGTAACTCCAGAAACTGTGTGGTGCTTTTGGAAGCAAAGCTCAACTCCAGCCGGCTACTTTCATTTCCACCAGCACGGACATAGACACACATCCTTTTAATTATTTTTTTTCATAGACATCGGCTCTCTACAATTGAATTAATTTGAATTGACGTTTTTCATAGCTGTGCTTTGGTGATGGAATTTGGTCTTTATGTCATATCTATTTGGGAGGCAGTGTGAATGCTAATAGGAGATCCCTGTATGTCCCTTTCTTCTTCCTGCCTCTCTTGTTAATTTTTAAAAAAAATTTATATTCTGAGAAGTCAAAGCTGGTTTCTGATTGTCTGTTTAACATGGGTTTTACTTCTCTGGTACATTAACAAGTGGTTAGCTTAAAACATGTATTGCTTAGAAATACTTTGGCAGTTCAGGATTTTTCCAGGTGACTGGGCAGAAGGAGGGGAGGGAGAGGTGCACATTAGCTTGAGGGGTGAACCCATGGGACTGGATGGGTCTGAGGAAAAGAGACCTCTTCTGCCCTTTTTTTCCTTTTTTTTTAAGGTTTTGCTTTTATGGTACAAGAGGTATTTCTTGAGCATAGGCTAGAGGCTTTTAAATCAAGTGTCTGTCAGAGCTTAAATGGAAATTTTTTTTGCTCAGAATTATGGTATGTACAAAGTAGGATTAATGGGTTGGTTGTCTTGTAGATTGTTTTTGTTCTTGTTTATAAATATGAATTGTGTAAAATGAAGTTTTTGTTCATGGATTCGAATGGAGAACTGCAGAGTCGTATCCAATGTTTGTGACTTCTGCATTAGACTTGTCAGCTGTAGCTTTTTAAAGGGAAACCACCCTAATTGATCTTACTTTCAACCAAAGTCCCACTTTTAATTTGGGACTATTTTTGTTCTTTCTTTCTGGCATAATGGGGAAAAAAATTAAAATGTTGGCTCATCAATTGTCTTTATCCCACTGACAGAAATGTGAACAATGACTATTTGACATTTTTAAAATAAGCCCTGATTTTTCTACAATTTAAGTGCTTCACTCTTGTACTGAATTTTTTTTTTTTTTGGTTGAAATGAGCTTAGCTTTTTAACACTGCTATGAACTTAAAAGAGCATGACACTAGTCATTGGTACATGCAATGGATTATAAAAGGCACTGATGATTGCTAAAGGGTTTCAAAGTGGTACACAAATCCTCATGCTGTACTGCACCACACAGCTGGGAATCCTCCACATGTATATTGTACAAGGGATGTGCCAGGCTGCCTCACCTCCAACAGACAACCTTTACATTGCTGGGACAGTTTATGTAACAAATTAGACACTTGGATTGTTCAGTGATGTGTACCCAGATCTATTTCTGAGTAATGTCACTAAAATACGAGGTGATTGTTTTGGGGGTATTTTAGCAAACTTGGTACCAATCAGTTTACACAGTGTCTAGTGACGGGAAAAACTCTTGCTATGGGGTTTAAAAGCACAGGCCTGTTTTTGATTCTGGAAAAGAAGTTTCATTTGGTACAATTACTTGCTGCTAAACATACAGGAATTAAAAACATGACCACTCTTACAGACCATGATACTGTCTTGCCATATAGCTGTTGGTTGGTCTCATAAATGAATAATGCAATACGTAGACAGCTTTTTATAAAGCTTTACATCTTTTCTAAGAAATCAAATTTGGATGAAGATAGTTCTAAACATTTAATGTGATTGGAAAAGGTTATTTGGAAGAAATTTGTTACATACTTATTTCATATTAGATTCCCTGAGGCTGCCATTGTACAATATACAGCACTGATTTAATACATGCTGAATAAATAAGTAAATGGGTAACCTCAAGTATAGTGGTACAAATACTAATAGGTACGGCATAATAAATATGCAATCTTTTTGAATCTCTTAGTTTACAGCAACTAATTTATTCAGTATTGTGCTGGAAGAACATTTTCAGATGATGTAAAACATATCTATATATACTACCTTCCAGCTACCCGTTTATGCTGCTGTATAGTACAAAAATACCAATGATAGAACAATGTTTGTCCTGTAAATTTAATTTGATATTGGACAGTTATTGTCTGTACAAACTAAAACATATATGGTTGAAACTGTTCATTATATTCGCTATTTCTGCTCCACAGATCTGTTTTAAAGTTGGGCTGATTGATCTGGCTTTGTCTTCCATTGTAAATATTGTTCTGTTGTTTTCTTTGTAAAACACATCGCGTTTGCGGTTTTGGGAGACTGGCTTGAAGCTCTGTATAGTGTTTATATTTATCTGACTTGGCTTTCCATAGAGCTACTTGCAGTAAATACGTGTTCATGTAGCTCCGTGTCTGGGTTTTATTTTTAAGCAAAGTTTTGGGTTTTTCCATCAGACCTTCTGCTGCAGCATCTTCTCCTGAAAGTGGTTTTGTCACCCTGTATCCCTGAAGATTTGGAGAAGTTTTAGCACTGTTTCAGGGTAGTGATTCCCCACCTCTCCAGTTTTCTTTGCCTTTCCACTTAGTTTAAAAGGGAACATACAAAAAACACCCAGAAGTTTTCTTTGCCATGGATTCATGGGACCTGTAAAGAATTAAAGCTTTGGAATGGGAAAAAAAACCCAAACCAAACCAATCAGTGCCCAGTATGTTTTCTGCTTTAAATGAAGAAGAAATGAACAAAAAATTGCCACAAACTTTATCCATGACTGGATAGAGAAGTCTCAGGATCAAGAAGTATTAGTCCTGGAAGAAATTTTCAGCAGTGTGTTATCAAATAGGGGCCTGACTTTAGGGTAGGAGGGAACAAGTGTATTTTGGTGGTGTATCTTTTGCAGTGACACTCTGTTCTTAAAGATACAGTAAACAGGTCTCTCAGTATGTGTAAACCCAAACACAAATAATCTCATCATTTCAAGTAATGCACCTACCTGTAAAAACAACTGAAGTCAGAAAATGTGCCTTTTGAGATTCCTTACTGACATGAAGGATATGGTAAATAATTTTCTGTAGAAAGAGGCTTTATCCATAGATGGGAACATATATGATCTCCATAAATGTGGGTGATTACTATGAAATATGTTGGATGAGACCTTTCTTTAAAATTACCTGAATTATTTCTCACCCTGTTACTCAGAGTAGTACATTGAAGCAACTCCCTGGAAAGGTTAAGTTTGCTGTAAGAATAGAGTTTTCCTCCTAAAGTAAACCAGCCCCTTTCTTAGGGCCCCTTTCCATAGTGTGTAGCCTGTATTGGGAAAGAAAAGAGAATAGGGCTGCTCAACCACAGCAGAAAGAGCCCTACCAGCAGTACAAATGAGCACTGACAATTATCCACACTGTCCAGACTGTTGGGACAGTGTCGCAGTAAGTGCTGCCATTGACTGGATTTGAAATGGGTCAGCTGCTGGGGGGTTGTGATGTTTTTTATGTGGGGGAACAGAATTTTACACTGAGTTTTCAAGCCCCTTTGGGTGCCTGAGCTCTCTTGCATCTGAAGGATAGTGAAAACTTTCAGCTAAAGCCAAAAGGGAAGTTAGACTTCCTGACTGAATCCAAAGACAGTCACTAGAATACATCCTAAAAAGTCTGTGTTTGGAAATGCATTGCCCAATTCCATGGCCTGTGCATCTCCCTAAGCTCAGTGATACTGGAAATAACCAAATACTGGGGAGTGAGTGGTTCATAGCACTGGAAGAAGGACCTTGTTAGAGGTACCAGGTAATCAATACAATCTGTATTGCATTTTTTTTAATCCCAGCATCCTCTTGGCTATAGCAATAGTGTTTCCTCAAATATTTATATAGAAGGTTCTCCTCTCCTTTGTCCATGCAGAGCTGTGGAGCAGCATGTCTTGGGGAGAGCAGGAGGTCTGAGCTTGCTGTGTATATCTGGAAGATAGAAACTTTTCCCCCTCATCCTCTTTTGCTAAAGAAACAGACCAAGGCTTTGGTTACTTTGGTTTGGTTCTGAGTTAATTTACAACTTTTTAAAGCAGGATTATGGTTACAGCCTGACTGGGTGTGAGACAACAGCTCAGCAGGCACTGAAGCTGCTGTTCACACAGAGCAGCCTCAGCTCCATCCTGTGCTACACCCAGGGGCAGAAGGCCCTTTCTAGGGACAGCAGGTGTCAGGTACTGTCCAGTTATTGTCACCTCAGCTGAGGCTGTCCTCAGGCAGTGCTCACCTGCCTGCTGCAAAGGGGTAGAGTTAATAACCTTTCTTTCCAAAGCTTGGGAGTTCTAGATACTTACCCTACATTTTAAATGTAGAACACTTAACTGCTCCCCTGAGCTAATCACTGCCCCTGTCTCCCATTAGCAAGTATCCTGCTTTTTTTTCACTGGACTAACCTGGAAAGATTAAATTATTCCAGTCAGTCTCTTGTGCAGTTTTCAGCTTGTGCTTCTAGTGGAAGTAGCCATGGCAGCAGAAGTATTGTGTTCCCAGCAGTGCTGGGTTATCTGAAGCATAACTTTCCTGGGAAGGACCTGTTGCAAACACATAATGCTGCTCCTAGCAGCACAGTCCTGAATCTGGCACAACAGCTCAGATGTGTCCCAAGGATGGCACAGCAACACAGTTCTGGCAGCAAGCTCACTACAAAAATACTGCAGCTGGGTATCAGAGTAACAGAAAATATTTGCAGAACATTGGATTTTAGAACTTGAGCCTTTGTTGCTTGCAAAAATCAGTATGTTGCTCTTTTCAAGTTGTAGAATTACTTGTTAAAAACAGCTGTTTTAAAAAAGTCCTGCACCCTCTGTTGGAAATGGTCACTGGAGAGGAATTGACACAGCAGAGGACAAAATGCTACAGACTTCAGAGTTTCTGCAGTACAAAATTTGTGTGTGACATCTTGTTCAGGGTGCAGAAGTGCTGCTGCACTGCCCTGTGCAGTGTACTTTTTTTGGTTAGAGGTTGTCCTTGGACTGCAAAAGTGTTTAAGAAGTTTTAATCCCACCTTAGAAGTGAATGTGATGTTGAAGGAAGCTTTTTCCTCTTTGTAATATGATTTCTAGAGGGACTGAAAAGTCTGCCTTTAGCAGAATGGGGTTTTTTTAAACACTAAAACAGTGTAAATCCAGCCTAGGCTAAATCCTGGTTTTGGAATTAAAATTAGTATTCCTTTAAAAAAAATTGCACTTCTTTACTCAGCATTCTGGTTGCAATTTACAGTGCCCCACCTGCAGCAGTTTACAAGCATTGGGCCTGGGTGAGGACCCACCCCTGCTGAGCTTTCCTGCAGCCCTCCCTCCTCCAGGCAGGGCCAGACCTGGCGTGCTGCTGTCACAGCTTCTGTCAAAGCCACACGGTGCCCTCGAGTGGCTGCAGCATGTCCCCAACAGCTCAGACCTGCCAGGTGCCTGCTGAGATTAACTAAAATAGCCCAAATCTATGTGATTAGTTATGAGAATAAAAACTTTTGCAAAAACATACCAGACGTGAGGAAAAGAGCCTCAGGCGGAGCCGAAGCGGTGCCCAGAGCTGCACTGTGTTTAGGTTGTTGAAAACTGTTTTAAGGCTTCAATGGTCAAAGCAATTTTCTTTTTTTTTTAATAATAAAGCTGCAAACACAAACTTTTACCTGTAGTTTAATGTTTATATATTGATGGATAGCACCTAGAGGCCCCAACCAACATTTGAGCCCCCTCAATGTCTCTGCCCCCAAGGAGCTTACAGTCTAAGCATCAAGAAGGAGGAGAGAATAATAACGGTGTTGTCTTTTATAGATCAGCAACTCCAATCCAACACAGGTCAAGTGATTTACCTGCTCTAAGGCACAGGTGTGGTGGGAATTAATCATCATCTCTTGAATCTCTGCTGCAGATCTCAAAAGATATTCCTTCATGTCTAGACCACTTTTCTCTTAGTATAATGTCACCCCTTTGGAATTCTGTGCCTGAAGCTGATTAAGGTTCAGGACTCTTGTCCAGGTCAGGGCCAGAGCTGCAGGGACAGAATAGAAAACGGAGCTGTCACAAGAACAGGTGCTTTACATACTTTACTTTTCTGTAGTCATCACACAGCTTTGGCCCTGAAGCTGCCATAAGAGCAGCAGGTCTGGGTGCTCTGTACCTTCACCTGGAATAGGAGCTCCTGTCTTGGTTTTACATTCTGCAAGAGAAGCCCAGATCTTACAAAACACCAGTTATGCACTGGTTTACCAAACATGGTCCACTCTATTCCATGTCCCCACATGTGAACACTGTGTTGATAAACACAAGGTGGGTAGGGAAGGCTGGGTGAGGCCTTTGAGGCCTTAGCATCCATTTTTCTGCTGTTATAGGACTAGGGATTGGCTGCTATGTTCATTTTAGACTTCTGCAGTGCCAGCAGCAAGATAAGGGTTTATGTTTACATGAAGAGACTTACTATTTTATTTCAGCTTTGGTAACAAGTTCCTGACTTGGAGGTAGCAGCAGGTTCAGTTTATTACTACATGCATCAGCAAACCAAACTAAACTGAGCTGAAAGATACACATTGTTGAATTCCCACTCTCTACCAACATATATAACTGCAGCCAATGGAAAAAAGACAAAGCTATTATTATTTTGCACTTTAAACTAAAGAACTTCAATTTCATATGTAGTTGAAAGCTTTAGAAATCAGCACCAATCTCATTGTATATCACTGCCACCTGCTTAGTCACCAGTCCTATGTCTTTTGTCAAATGTGTAAAACAAGGAGATGTCAGATGCTCCGTGTTTACAGGGATAACTGGAAGGTAAGAACAAACAGCCATTAGCAGATAAATTATTTAACAGTATTCAATAAACAAATACACATCACCTGTATAGAGGTGATCTGTTAATTCACAAGTTAGGTTGTATTGATAGTCGAGGTGGCAATATACAACGAAAATATTAAAGTATTGTCACTTGACAGAGTCCTGCATTGTCAGGGAGCTGTTTATACACGAGGGTAAATGAAACACTCCGACCATAGAAGCTGAACAGTCATGCATACAAAGTGATCACTTTTCAGCTATTGCACAAGTAGTGACACTCTTTAGACATACATAGGAAGATTCTTACAAACTGACATCAGAAAGACTGCATGCACCATCTTTCAAGGCCTTATGTGAACTATACATACACAAGAGTTGCTGTATACTGTGAATACATTGTGGATGTGTATAAATTCACATAAGATTAAAAGATTAATTTGTAAATAAGGAAGGTTTCCACCAGCTTATGCTTTATTTTGTTCAGAAGGCTTCTTAGCATGTATACTATTTTGGATAAAACATATGACACCATTTCAGAGTTGAAGTCTCACATAAGCATCATCCTGAATGCTTTGGTAACTGGATATTTCCAAAGGACAGGTTTGGTTAAACCAAACTGATTACTAAAATGTAAATGTGATTTGTATTCTTAAAAGAACGATACAGAATATGGCTAATAGTTTCACATATTTTTACAAGATAAAAAACCCCTTTTCAGTGGATTGGGATTTCTAAGCACAAATAAAACCACTGATAGTATGGTGTACAACAGTTAAAACCCTGATCAAAATTACTTCAGAATAATTGTGCATTCCCCAAATATATCAGGTTGGCAACTGAGGAAGGAAATGAAAAATTAAATTAATAAGTTGGCATAAGAGGGGTAAATTCTCTCTGTACCACAAGTTTCATAATAAAATACTGTCTTATCTTTTAATTTTAGACATAAGGATTTTTATATCAGTCTGGTTTGTTTCTAGATGACTGAAAGTTTAGATTAAAAAGGTGTTTACACAATATACACATTTCATTACTTACAAAGAGAAATAAGCTTAAAATTTCATATTAAAAATACAGTAGGGTTAGTAGCACCATGAAAATTGTTTTTCAAAACTGCAGTCTTGTTATTTTAAACATACTCAGTGCGTCGTGTTCTTCTCTGTTCTCTTGGTTGATCAAAAAGGTGCCATTTTGGTACAGGGAGAGAAATGAAAAATTTCATCTTCTGATCCTTTGTGAACCTCGAGTGTTCTTTTCTGTTTCCAAGAGGTCAGTTCTTTCAGTTTAGTCCTGTTGTCAAATACATACTGAACAACCCTTAGTTTGGCACATGAGTGAGGTACACTTGAATTTGCATGCTTAAACCAGTTTGGATTTGTTTATTCTTTTCTTTCTGCACAGTAGCACCATTGTTGCAGCTGGAAGACAGTGCATCTTAGGAATTTTCAACTGTTTTATAAAACATTCTCCAAGATGTTACGTCTTCTTCATGCAAACTTGACAACGACTAATACGCGTCCTCAAGTCTCCAGCTTTCAGTGTCTCAGACTGAGGTTTGCTGGTTGACAGACACAAAGGAAAGGTTAGATTAGGTTTTTCTTTGTTTACAGTTCCTTTCAAGTTCTACTGAATTCACTGTTTCAGGGAATGAATCCTGAATTTGAGGGGTTTTCTAAGAGGGATCATTCTGCCTGTTCCCAGCACCAGGTGACAGATGCTCAGTTGTGTCAGTGTCACAGTGTCCCCAGGGTGGTCCCCAATGCTAAGCACCTGTTTCAGTCTGGCAGGTGATGGAGCACAAACACAAGGAGAAGGTAAATTGTGTACATTTGAGACCCTTTCTGGGGTCACTTTCTGGCCTTTGGGTTGCTTAGTTGAAGGACACTTTAACAACACATAGAAAGTACTGCTGCAGTCAGAGCTGTATTTAAGTGGTAGCTTTACTAAATAATTTATTTTTCTTTTGAAAGGGTAACAAGATGGGAGATTAATATAATTAGTGTAATGGGTGTGTACACAAACAAGTCAAATGCTTAAAAGTTTCTTCTAAAATAGAATGAAGAAGGAAATTGTTTTAATGAGAGGGAGAAAACAGTAGAAACAGAAATCTCAAGGGTGCACGGCAGTTACTAATGGGAAGTTTTCACTGGTGAATTACCAATAATCAACTACTCAGAAAACTGAAGAGTGATGAATTATCAAGTACCCTGATTGTAGGTGTTACAAAAAACCAACTTAGGGGCCACCACTGCTCAGAGGATAGTGCCAGCCCTGTGCCACAAAGCTACACTTTTCAATTAGGTGGCAGTGGGAATATTACAAGTTTTTAGCAACACACAAACAGGGCAGTAGCTATTTATTCTATGAAAGATGACTCTTCAGTGAAGAGATGATTTGCTACTCAACTTGAAAGGGGAAAAGTTGGAAGAGCTGAGATTTCCAGCTGAAATGCTGACTGCAGGGAAGCTGAGGACAGAATGGCTACTGGCTTCCTTGCAGCCAAAATGTCATCCTTTCCTGAAGTGTGGAAGAAAATGCCGGCCATGGAGGATAGGAAACCTCCTTCATACATGATTTTTAAGAACATATAAACATTTGCCTTAAAAAGTTGTAGAGCTGATCTTGCCCTTCACTCCAATCCTTTGTATATCTGTGAACTACCTTTCCAAATATTTGAGTGTATTGAAAGGTTTGGCTAGAAAAAAATCAAAAGTGTTCTTTTGGGCTCCAAATATAGTAAACACAGTATGACTACTTTCAGAGGAGGTACTACAACAAAATGTGAATAAGAATTGAAACAAAAGGAATCTGGCTCCTTGCAAAACAGAATGTGCCCTAGCAAGTTTTTACATAATATTAAAGGCTTACCAAAGAAACACTTGAAAAACTGGTTGTGAGGGGTAAAACAAGCTAAATTATTTCCCTATACCCCTCTTAACAAATCTCTTTTGATCTTTGGAATAAATTCTGTTTCCAAAGCATTCATTCTGGAATAAAGCAATAGACAAGAAGCAAGTTTTCTTACCTGAACATTTCTGACACCTCTACAGTTGCCAGCCAGAAACTGTATGAATTGGCATAATAATTGCAGGTGCCTCGACCATGGCATTCGATGAACGGTGCTGAGCGGAATTCTTCCAGACAGGATCCAGGTGAGGCCAAGGCCTGTCCAGAGCCCTCTGCTCCAGCACTCGTGTGCTAGTGGAGGAAAGAAAGACATGAATGAGATTTTAGTTGTTAAAAAGTGAATAGCACAGCAGTCAGCTCCTAAAGTCACTGTTCATTCTTGGCAGAGATAGCATGGTGTCAGACACCTCCAAAAACATCAGTGACACTGGGGTCTGTGTACAGTCAGTCTTGGCTACCTTGGTTACTGATTGAAGGTAAAAGCTTTCAAATGACAACCCTTGCAGTTTTTAACAGTGTCCTAAAGCAGCTGAGGACACAGGTGAGCAGTAGCTGCTTCTGGAGTAGGAGGCAGTTCTTACCATCATGAAAGAGTAACCAATCCAGAGGGAATCCCAGCCTGGAGGACATGAAGGGATCTGAATGGTCTGACTGTGGACAGCTATCACCATAGCAGGAGCTTCACACACAACACATCTGGACACAGGGGAAGTACCAGAGAAACATGTGATGTAGAAATATAATAGGAGTACATTTTATTAAGAATTCTTACATTGAAAAAGGGAACAAAACTCACCTGCGAGAGGCTTGCCTATTTATCTATTATTAGGACTTCTATTTCTCACATATTTCATAACTACAATAAGAGTATTTTGGAGCTCAAATCTGTCTGTATTTTCACTTCATTGGGTAAAATACGGAAGCAGCTCCTGAAACAAAACCTGGAAGCTCAAAGTCCCCAAGTGAGTGCTTTAATCCTAAAGCCCATGGCTCTCATGTTCTCTTTTCCTGTCCATGGTGGTCTCACACTGCTGACTACAGAGATTGCTTGTTTGAGAAGCACTTGTACAGCCTCTTCTTATCACTGCTGCAGGGAGATGAACCTCTGCAGACAATGAATACTTTAAAACCAACTATTTTTCTAGTCTATCCCAGAAAAAAACCACAACAGATTCATCTCTTAATACCCAACCTGCGTATTGGAAGCATCTTACGTGGGTAAGGTGTACTATTTATCCAGATATTAAGAGACCTGATGGCCTGCTTTGCCTCACCGACTAATGAATGGCTGGATGCTTTGCCCAGTCAGTGGCTCCATGCTCATTGGCATCGACTCTGGGGTTGACAGCCAGTAGGAATAGTCATTCCTTGATGCAAAGTTACAAACATTGTTGATGTTGCAGAACATGAAGGGCATGGTGCTGAAACGTCTAAGACAGCTCCCAGCAGTACCTACAAAGTAAGACACATAAGACAGCAAAGTTTTCACTTCATTGCTTTTTATAGTAAGTCTTTGAGAACAGTACTTGTGGATCCTTCCTCTCCCTCCTGTGAGTGCACAGCAAGCACTATCAGATTGTCACATGGGGGAAAACTTCACTTCTCTGTTGTGGTTTACATTCTTTCATCCTGGATTACAATGTGCATCCTCTGGAGACAGCAGATCTTAGTATGTAAACCCCATCCTCATCTAGGAAATCTCCAAGACTGCTGTGTCTTCAGAGAACCCAAGCATTCAAAGAAGCAGCAACATGTTTCCTCTTAGAATACAGAATCTCTCACCCAAATCCTGGCCATGTGCTCTCTCATTTCCTTGCACGTATAGAAGAGAGAATCCATCATAGATTCTGGATGTTCCCTGTGGACATAGTGGTGTGTCCCTGGTCTGGCTGTGCCGAGTTATAAGGAATCCATGAGCAACAGAAGCTGTTCCAGGAGGACCAGGTGGGCCTTGTAAGCCATCAGGACCAGGAGGTCCTTGTATTCCCCGTGAACCTGTTGACATGAGAGAAAAACAACAGAGTATTAATTAACACCACTGCTTGCTCTCTTAGGACCAACATAACTCTGAAAGGTTGTTGGTCTTGTGATTGAGTGCTTGTGTGTCAGGGCACCTGGTATTCACTAACACTGTCTTCCTGGATTTTTTTGTTCATTTAAACTTGGTTGAATGAGGGAGATTGTCATAGGTGGTTGTAACAATGGAACTTCTGTGTTGTAGGGGTATTGTGAAATTAAATACTCTCAGGGCTGTCAGGCACTCTGATAACTGCAGAGGATATGGCAGCCACTGGAATGACTTCAATCAGCTCCCCATTTCCAAAAAATATCTGTGTGTGCAGCCTAAGATAATGTTGAAATACCTTGCTCAAGATCACAAAATAAATGGCAGAGCCAGAAACAAGGGCAAGTCTCACTCCAGGCCATGCATCTGAGCCAAAGCCCATCAGAACAAATAAAAAAGCTGCTGCCAGTTTTGGAATAGGTTACTGAAAGTGGAAATAAGCTAGAACAGCCTTGCATGTGAGCAAAAATGAGTTAAGTGACTGAGAAATGTATCAGAAAAGGCTGTTCTTGAACAGTAATATCAGGAAAGTACAAATATTTAGACTGTCATTATTTATATTTTTTTACTAAAATAATGCTAAAACTTCATAGAGCTGCCCAGAGAAAAAGGGAAAAGAGGTGTTATGGATTTTTGTATTCATTTTAACTGTTTTAATTCTAACACTTTTCCTCCAAAGTTGCAATAGAGAGCTACTTAATATCTATCACCTTTAGAAAATTGTCCCAGTCCCTGGTCTGATTTCTCAAATCCTAGTTCAGTAGTTCTAAGTGATACCTAAATGATAGTCCTATCTCTGATTTTGGTGAAACTCTTTTATAAAGGCTGTTTTCCCCCATTCATGATTTCCATGTAAAACAAGCATTATTTTACTAATCTCTCTCTTCAGTTTCTTAGAATCTTCATTATCTCCTCTGCATCATCTGTGCTGCAAAGGGGGTGCCATTAAGCTTGAAGTAAAGCACTTGACAGTGTTATTCAGCAATGACCAGCAACGTGTTGGTGCTGAGAATATTTCAGATCAAAGTGCTTTAGGTGCTTGTAATACTTTTGCATTAAGAAAATACTAAAATTATGATTTTATCATTATTTCCATGAAACAAAGATATTACTTCGCAGTATTAGCCTCCATTTAGAAATGGCAGTCTCTTTCCAGTGAGTCCTCAGAGCATTAACACCATACCTGGTTGGCCTGGAAGACCTCTCTCTCCTTTTCGTCCTGCTGGACCATCAAAACCAGGAAGTCCATCTCTCCCTGGGTCACCAGGAAGACCAATTGGACCTAGAACACACAAAAGTATAACTGAAACAAAAGCTCTTGAGATCTCACTACAGAAATCTTCAAGTTGCCAGTGACTCATCTGTTGCTTCTTTTCTGATTCATAAGAGAAGAACAGCCCATTAAACCAGATGTATATGCTGGAATCCTGTGCTTACCTGTTATCTATTAACCCTCATTTCTCTCTTGCCACTTGCTGAGTTCAGTAACTCATCTCTGCAGCCTGTGCCATGTCACTGGCACTGCCACCTGCACTCAGATACAATTTTGGTCATGTCCTCTGCAGCCACCTTGAATCATACCTGGCAATCCCTGTGGTCCTGGCAATCCAGGTGGCCCTTTGGATCCAGGCTGTCCTGGAGGACCTGGGGAACCAGGATCACCTTTGACAACAATGCTTCGTCCAATGGTGCCTGGTAAACCTGGTGGACCTGAGAGAAGGAAGATTGATATTCGATAAACTAAGGTGGAAGACAGCATTAGAAACTGTTTCTTTATTTCAAAATCAGAAGCTGAGAGCTCCATCATTGCAAAAAAGAATATGTGTATATATAGGACAAAAAAGAACTTTTGGTGACCCCCTCTAAGGCCCCCTCTCACAGGAGTTAGTCCATATAGACTGGATACAGGGAATAAAACATATTAGAATTACTTGTAGGGGCTAAAAAGTACAAGTTGAAATTGTACTGAAGATCTTGCTCAATTCACTTTGATTGCTGGCTGAGACCAACTCAGTCCTACATCTATGTAACAAATTCTACTGACAGGGAACAAAAGTGACAGTGCCACCACCCATGACTCCTACCTGGTGGGCCTGGCAGTCCCTGGCTGCCCATGAGGCCAGCGGGTCCTGCAGGTCCAGTGGGACCCTTCATACCTGAAACATCAAATTGACACAGTTACCCAGTGAAAGAACATGCTGTTCTACAAAGTCTGCTGCAGGAATGGCCTAAACAGGCTGTTACTGTGTTTGGAGGTTTTCACTCAAAATGATGGTTAAATACCTGGGAATATCCAGTGAAATACCTGGGAATCCTGGAACGCCTGGAACCCCGGGGTCACCCTTCATTCCATTCAGACCCGGACGGCCAGGATCCCCCTGAGGAGAAGAGTCTCACGTTATTCCCTCATTTCAGCAGTTCCAGAGAACCAGAATGGAACAGGTGGCTGGGGACAACCAAGCACACTGGGGGCTGTGGGGGGCTGTCAGAGAGTGGGAACAGGAGGCTGCATCGACAGCTCCAGCTCCCATGGGAACACAGCAGGGACATCCTGCCTGGATACTGGGGGATAGCTAAAGATCCTCTTCCTTGCTACAAGACATGGTGTTAGCTACCACATTTTGACTTTTATTTTACTATGTTAAACTGCAAGTTCCACCCAAATACATTCCATCCTTATCGCATTTAAAAATTAACTAGGGGAAAACTCCATTTCTTGTCCTACCTGGCGTCCAGGTGGTCCTTGATCTCCCTTTGGACCAGTCAGGCCAGGTGGACCAGGTGGACCTGGGTTCCCTTTTTCCCCTTTAAGTCCTCCACTGCCTGGTGGCCCTCGTGGACCTTCTGGGCCTGGTGGACCTTAACATTGCAGAACAAAATGCACACATCAGTATATATAATTTATTCTCCCCAAGTTTGTGCCTTCAGTGTATAAAAAAGAGAAAGAAATATTTTGGCTTAATTTCCCAGCTCTATTTCAATGCTAAATTCAGAGTAAACTAAAAGGAAAACAAATAAGAGGAATTATTTGCACTACCCAAATCAGGAACCAAGGCCCCTTATCTAGCTGATGAAGCAGGTCTTTCCAGAAGGCAGTGCAGCTCACCTGCATTAGCAGCTTACTGGTGACCAGACCAGTGCTTTACTAGGGGCCAAGAAATTCAAAATTAGATGGTACAAATATCCCCTCTGCTGAACTGCATTACATGCACCATGTCTTAAGTGCTTCTTAAGAGCCTGCATTCCTTTTGTAAGCTAGTCTCAACACTATCACACTACAGAGTAAACACTGTAGTGCTGCTTTCTTGTTAGAATTTGACAGACCTATTAAGGAGCACGTGACTTCTGGGCAGCAGGAAGCTTGTCATTCTGCCTTGCCTACATAACAGCCTGAGTTGCAGAAACTTCCTTATGTTGAATGACTCTCCCTCCAACTGATATTTTAATCTTTAGTAGACTTACGCTGTGTAAATCTAATAGAGAAACTGGGCTGGTCTTTAAATATTTTGCCTTCGTTAGCCAGACTAAAGCAAAGCAGAGGGTATAAAAGAAACTTTGTTATCTGAAGAACTGAAAGATGAGACCTCCACCTTTGTCCCAGAAATGGAAGGTAACCAGTATTAATTTGTGGCAAAATAAACCATAAGCAAGTGCAGCAACAGCTAATAACATTTTACAAGTTAGAGCTCATAACTGGATTAACAAAAGGAGTTTTTGCAGGACAGTGCTATGACATTCTCTCCTGTAGTACATTTATCAGTGTGTGGGATTTTCAGTCCTCCTACAACCTTGAATAACTTAACATCTCCTTTGACATCCTCATAGTCTATACCCAATGGATAAATTTGACGATTTGTATTTCTGCATGCAAATTTGAGTATAGAATTCCTTCCCTTTTTAAATCAACAGCAATTTTGCACCAGATTTCACACATACCCTGTAGCTGTTTCAGCTACAGAAAACATCCCATCATGCGAGGATTTTTTTGTGTTCATTTTGCTCTTTCATACTGCTCTAGTACTGCTCACATGCAAAATAGTACCAGGTTACCATCTGGGGCATGCTAATCAAACACATACAGTCTGCAGAGTAACCACAGCCCTTAAAAAGACAATCAGAGAATTACAGGAAAACATCTGTTTCTCTTACATCAAGTGCAACGCAGTAAAACAAATTGCCCGAGTTAAGAGTCTAACCTGGAGGCCCTGGAAGGATCAGAGTTCACCAAAGCCCAATGATCGATGTTAGAAGGGTCAGACATCACACAGTACAAAACAAGATTACTAGTTAGAAATAGTACAGATGACAGCATATACGCTACACAACAACCCATTTCACCAGCATATTTTGTATTTACAGCATAATCCACATGCATGCATAAAACCACACATGAATACACAAACATAGGTATTTTCAGATACAACTTATTCTGGTGACTAGGCTCTACTGATACTAATTTGACACTTCATTTAACAGCAAACTCAAAGCTTCACTAGAGAACGTATTATTGCTTTAACATTACAGCTAAGGCCTATAACTGGTTAGTCCTGCTCACAACAGGGTTTGGACTGTGTAACCATTTCACTGACAATATTCAGCCTCACAGGGCCCAGAGCTTGGCAATTAGGTAAACTGTGAATTACAACTTACTCTTGTGCAAAATTCTGGTTTGGGCAGGGGAAAAGTGTGACTAACAGAAGGACTTATCACCACTAATCAGGTATGAGCCTCAAGTATCTGTGAATACAATTCCAGGACTGAAAAGTAGGCTTACGCCTTCTTTGAAACTGTAAGCAGGATTGACATGGATCAACAGGGCTGCAAATACTGTAAGCAAAAATAATACAGCAGAATTTGCAAATCTAGAATTTGTTGACCATACTGTTCGTATTATTTTGTCTTGATAAAAATATTTCAAGATGCTAATTTGCCTGGTCAAGGTTATATGGAGAATGGCATGTGATAACATCCTTAGAAAAATGATTTAAATGTTCTCTCTCAAGCTGGTTGTCCCGACAATGCTCCTAAGTTAATATATATTATTTTAGCTCCTGTGCCACTTGCATATTTCATGTCAGTGAAATGATTTAAATATATCAACATTCACCATGCAATTTGCAGCTAAAAAATACAATAAATACACAGGTTTACTTCACAGCACTATTTCTTACATATTTGGTAAATTATTTTAAATATTAACTGTAATACAATCGTTAAAAATAATGACATGGACATTTCATTGTTACTGTTAAGTACTTGTAAACTATAATTCACTGATAAGTAAGTTTTGCTATGATTTATAAATCAGTCCTTACACATGTTCATCACTGAATTCTGGCTGATCACAGTCACAGGGTGGAACAAAATGGGATACAATTGCTCAGTTCCTGTCAGCACCCCATGATGGCAGATCTCTTTGAAAGTGTGGTTACTGCTTGGGTGACCACAGTTAAATTAAAAGGTAAAGCCAGATTCCCTTTTTTTGACATGGCTGCATAAAGATAGGATTCAAACATCAGGGGCTACAACATTTGCTACCTCGTGGTGCTTGGGACAGCAGGCTGAAAACTAAAATGTGTATCTTTATTAAATTTTCATGACATTTCTTTGCTGGCTGAAAGTCATCATAGCAAAACCTAAAGACATCATTATTATTAAATAGATACACTAAGTCATTTTCAGTCTAGACACAGATGTTAAAATCTTTCCAAGTGCCAGTTTGTGCTCCATGCTGATACACTAGAGTTACAATAAACATCTGGAAATGACTATGTTCTCACCAATTCAGCCCCACTGCCCTAGTGCCAGGGAGGGCGTAGCTGTGAGCTTTATTCTCATTAAATGCTTGTGAAAGGAAGAACTTTCCTTATTTCCTCTAAATGGGCTGATGAAGTGAAACAATGGAAATAAGGACTTCTCTCTACTGAAAATTTAAAAGGCTCTAATTTGGGAATCTAAAGCATCACTGTTAGTCCATGTAAATTTTCCTATAGATACAGTTGGTATAAAAGAAGCATCTAATTTATTTAAGTCACTTGAGAGTGTCCAAAATCAACAGCAGCAGGTGCTACAAAAATGACTACTGTCACTTGCCCAAGCTGCAACACACAATTATGCAGCAAGGCATGGGAGGACAGTGCAATGTGCTTTTTTAAAAAAAGCTGAGAATCAGAATATATTGTTTCCAACTGCACTGAGGAAAAAAAAAAAAGCTAAAACAAATTTCACAGCTGGGGCTAAGTTATAAAAGCCTTGCACATCTAGACCTACATGGTCTTCCACCATGAGCAGAGCAATTGTGTCCTTCCAACATCAGTCTCACAACAGCATGGAAGAGATGGCTGAAAGCCAACTCTGAGCATTTTTTTCCTCCCACAAATTAAAAGGTATGTCTGAAAGATGACTCCGCATATCTACATTTAGACACTACAAAAGTAACACATTCATTTTCATGCAAAATTATTATTTTGGAGTTACGGGGCTAACCTGAGGGACCTGGGAGTAGGGGGTCAGAATTCACCAAGGTCATCATTAGAATAAGGGGAAAAACATCAAAATTGTTAGAAATATCAACAAACTAACATATTCAACTAAACCTTTCTTTTTAGATTTAGCTCAATATTCCTTTACATACAGTATGCAAAACACCAAACTATTATTATTCATAGCAAGGAAAATAGATATGTGGAGTAACAGTAGTGTTCTGTTGCCCTGGAAATTGGCTTAATTTTATAATGAATTAATAAATCTACCCCAACACCATCTATCAATTTTTATTTTAGGGGTAACTCAACTGGAGTCAGAGAGCTACATCATGTTTGACTTCATCTCTTTTACTAATCTTAGCATATACTCAGAAGTCAACAACAAACAGTACACGCAGACAGCTTCTGGTTTTATTTCTGTCCCTAGAAGGGGTAATTTGACAGCCACACAGCTGCTTTTATGAGTAACTGCCTTATGTTGAAATGTTACAAAATCAGCATTCCAACAATAGACTCTGTTATCATCAGAAACAAAAGGCTGGAGTGCTGATTGTACCAGAATTGCAATAATAGTTTGGTTTATCCACATTAGTTCACACATAACTGAGCAAAACAAATGCTTCACTTCATACATTGCATGCAACAAAAATGGAAATCAGAGAAAGAAAGAGAAAAAGAGAGAGAACATGGCTGAGCAGAACTTGACTGGTTGTTTCCCCTGCTCACAAACCCGAACAAAATGAGTCCCACCATTGCTCCACCTTCCCAGCTGATCAGAATCAGTAAACACTTGATTTAGACAGGGAAATGTGAAAAGGATGAGCAGCTCCATAAAACCCCAATGCTACAGCAGAAAATCTCAGCTGGTAATTGTATTATACCTCAGAGGTTGCTTAGCCTGGTTTACTTTTAAAGACTTCTTTGGAGATACCCTCTGTATAAGAAACTTCTAAAAATGAAAGCCTGTACTGTTATGGACCAATCACAGCCCTGGGCCAAAATTATAATTGCTGCACTACTCTATATACAGAAGAATTAAAGGCAAAAGCAAACTGGGGCTATAAAAGTGCTGCAGAGATGCTCCACTGCCTGGTTAGAGCCCCTGGGGCACAGCAGGGAATCAGTTCCTCCAGGAAAAAGGGGGAAGGCATTCACTTCTCATTCCACTAACCTAATAGGAAACCAGGAAGACATTGTGGCTGGCTGGGGACTATTAACCCATAGGGTGGTTGTTCCGTATCAGTCACACACAAAGCAGGTTTAGGATGAACAGAAGTATTTTTACTGGGATTAAAAGCAAACCTCATTATACTGCCAAACAGCACCCCAGTTCTAAGGTGTTATAGATTAAAACCAAATGTTTATAATGACTAATTTTTTAAATGCACAGTTAGGGTATATAAGTTCATAGCCTACTCTGCAAAAGAAAAAAACCTCATATTGCCATTGATAATAACATGATTCAATACCAGCTCTAGGGAAAATATTTTCATAAAATTCCATTCAATAAAACATTATTCAGTGTGACTACCTCCTCTTGTATCAGAAGCAAGCATGAGGAAAAAGTGAACATTCAAATATTTCCAAGTGTATACTGCAAAGCTAAACTCTCCCTTGATACCCAAAAATCAACAATATCTACATTGCAGCTATTTTACAAATGTACTAATTCAAAACTAACTTTCCTCAGAAAAGTCTTTAAATAAAAGAATGATATGAGGGCAATAAATAAAAATATTGCTTCCCCATTAATATGCAAAGGAAAAAATCTGTCATCAACCAACGACTTGGTTTGAAAGCAGTCTCTTTTAGGGAGACTGTCAAGCCTGTTATGTGAGATGAATCTTAGACGTAGCAAGTACTTCTGGATTAAAGATCCAGCAATAAGCTTAAGCTGGAGCTGTGGCAGGTTCATTTAAATTCGATTTTTTCAAGAGCACTATCTAAATGCAAATAAACATTCTATGACACAAAATAGAAATCAATTTCTAACACAGGCCAGGTAGTTGCTCAGCAATGTTAACTCAGTGTAGTGTTTTCTCATTCCCAGAATTAGTTGGTGCAGGAATAAAATGCAAACATGGAATGGAAAGATGAACACGACGCGATGGAGCACGGAGTCCATGAGAGCCACATGACACAATGCAGCGATGACTTGTGTTACATGGCCCAGAGATGAGGAGCAGTATCCAATCTGATCATGCTGGGATGCTAGTGGGAATTTGATTTTCATGACTCTTAGGATGATGGGGTTTGTTACTTTTGTTTTTTGTGCACGGTGACGTTTGCTGATCGTGTGACAACACTGCAAAGGTCTCAGATGTTCAGAGGTCGTATCGTGCTTGTGAGTGATTATTGGGGCAGCATGCGGAGAACCTCCCGCCTGGGAACACCTTTGATTTTTGCTGCCAGGCATCAGAAATTTAAAGAAACTGAGGCTGGTTTATTTACAGATACTGGGGTTTCTTGGCAACAAAATTCTCTGGTTGCCCACACAACTATGCCATGAGGCTTGACCTCATCCTTCCAAATAAACTGAGCCAATTTAAGGGCTGATGACCTACCAGCAAAATATCAAAGTACTGGCAGATGTTCACAGGTATGGGTCATGCTCTTACCTGGCCTTCCTGGAACACCTGGTGGGCCAGGGCTACCTTTAGGACCTTCCAGAGGTGGCCCTGGTATTCCTGGTGGACCTGGTGGCCCCTGCAGACCAGGGAATCCCTGGAAACCTGGCTCTCCCTTCAGACCTGGAAGTCCAGGGGGTCCCGGTGGGCCAGGTAACCCCAGCTCTCCTTTTTGCCCTGTAAAAAGTCATGTTTGTGAATACTGTTACAAATTTATATAAAGCACAAAAGTAAACTTGCAAAGCCATTTCTCTCTCTTGCAGAAGGCACAAGTCTGGTCACAACTCCCCTCATTTTCAGTGAGACAGTGTAAAATTGTTTAACGTTCAGGAAAGAATGATGGCTAATAATTCTTGCAGGAGAAGGTGCTATAGCTTATAGCATATTAAAAAGTCTTACTAAGTCAGTGATGCTGTAATTCATAAACATCCTTGGAGACTGTAAGCCTACAAAATAAGGCTTTCTGTGAAGAAACCTGTCAGTATTAAGGCTTCATCCTTTTTTCAAGATATTGCTGAAAATTAATACATACTTGCAAAATTTTCAAATAAGCCTGGAGAATTTAGGAGCTTTAATGGTACCAGACAAGAGCAATGTATCAAGTATCTATACTTTCAAAGCAGCTTCATTTGTCATCTGTTGTACAAATGCTTTATTTCTTCACGGACACAAATCAGCAAAGTTCCACACAATGTAGGAGGCTATTGTTCTGTGTGCATTTATTCTGGCTGCATAATTGCTAATTTACAAAATACAGTGGTCAGTAATAAAATGTCTTTATTGCTGTGGTTAATTTAAAACAGTCTGCTGAGGAAAAAAAAATTACTTGTAGCTATAGCATTCATTTGTTACAGAAAATACAACACACCCTTCTTGTTTTTGGTGTGTCAATGTATTTTACATTGAACCTTTTTAACAAAGAGCAACAGAAAAGCTTTACCTGACAATCCTGGGAGTCCTGGGGGACCTGGACGCCCAAAACCTGGTAGACCTGAAAAAAAGAGATTTAGAGAAAAATGAATATTTAGCTTTCAGGTCTCCAGGAATGGGAATACGAGGCTTAGAACAAAGAAAGTGCAGTTCATCTAAATAAGTGATTCCCTGAGATTACTTGGGTTCTCATTCACTCACCATTCTTTCTCAAAGTTGGAGGTTTTGCTATTGAATGCATCTGTAACTTTCATAAGTGCTTCCATCCCCTGGCAATCCATGTTCTTTCAGATTTTGGGAGTTACTATGTTTGCATTTTTTGTTTGAAGATCTATCTTTAGAGCAGGGATTACACTGTTTATCCACTGTGCAACTGAGCTGAAGCACCATGGAATACAGGAACAGGGGCTGGTGTTAAAACCAGGTAATAAAATCCAGGAGAGCTGACTGAACTCTTGTCCTGTGCTTCCCTGGTAGCTTGCCAGCACCCTTTGTGAGCCACCCAGCAGCCAGGAACCACAGAAGCAGTTTGAAGGTTTAAGGGCAGTTACAGGAAAGAAAGAATAGAGCAAGAAGGACATGTCAATGCAGAGTGAAGAGAAGGAAAGAAACAAGAAGGACACCTAACCTGGTTCACCCTTCTGACCCGCTGGGCCAGGGATACCATCTCGACCAGGTTGTCCCTTTTCCCCTGAAGGACCAGGAGGGCCAGGACGACCAGTATCACCTAAAACAGGGACAGAAGACATTAGCACAGTCTTGCCTAAACTGCAGTAAAGAAAACCAGCATCTCCTTCACCACCATCTGAATCTAAAGGTGTGGTAATGCAATAGAAGATTTTCAGGGGTGTAATCTTAAATTAAACTTTTCTCTCTCTCTCCTGACAATTTATAAAAGGCTTTTAGGCCTGTGAATTTTCAAGCAGTCACTCTTTGCTAAAAAAATAATTCTTCCCTTTACAATAAATTAGAATTTTGCTCCTAAAAACAGGTCAGACCACTGTAATACTTAGCATAAATAAAGCTGGTAAGTACAGAAAATCTTAACTTCTTGTTTCAATAGCTAATGAATTGACAGCAAATACAAGTCCTCAAAAGAAAGAAATTTTAACTTTCTTTACTGTTTAATTTCAGTGAATTAAGTGTGTGCAATGGTGTTTGAGCACCCATGTACATATAGATACATTTCCATGATGCTACAAAGAGAAGAAAGGAAGTGCCTTCAAGTGTTACGTTTTTCACAGATGCAGCTGATCTCTGCTGCACTGTCCATGCTCACCTACTGGCCCAGGTGGCCCAGGCAGGCCAGGATTACCTGGTGGGCCCTCAATACCTTTTGGTCCTGGAAGTCCTGGTGTTCCTGTAAAATACAGGCATTTCAATCAAACAATGAACAAAACTGACTTTTCAGCAGATCTTGAAATGCTACAATCTGAGATACCCTGAGTAACAAATGAGCTAATTCTACCAAGATACTGTATTTATGCTCATTTTACAGATTTACAGCTGGTCAAGGAGATGAATTATACAGCAAAGAATGTACAGAAACAAAAGATACTGGTACAACTGCCCTTACTGCTACTCTCAAGCCTCCTCTTAACTATTGAGTGTTCATGGCCCAGGACACAGCAACTCTGGCAGTCTGCTGGAAAGTTACCATTTTAGAGACTGGTGTTTCTTCTTGACAGCAAATTGAAAGCATTACAAACTGGGATTGCATAGTCCTTCCCCAATCCTCTTTTCCCTTCCTGAAAAAGGAACTTAATAAAAATGGTCTTAGAGTTTACACTGGATTCTCACCCCCTACAGCATGAGCTGAGTGGGAGGTAGGAAAAACACCTGCTGTGCTGCAGTGTCTGCTCTGAACAGCACCTGAGCCTGATCAAGGCAGTGTCCCAATGCACATCCTGGCTGTTCAGTCTTTTAGGCATCACATGAAACAGTGGGTAAAAGCTGTCAGGTTCATGGTCAGGTTTTGTTTCCTTCTAAGCTTCCTGCTGTCACAACCATAGCTGTAAATTCCCTAATTTTCTACATCAAAGCAGCTCAAGCATATTTGTAAAACAGCCTTTAGTGCTGTAAATGCAGCAGAGGTAAAAACTTTGTTTCTTTAAATTTTGTATGAAAAAAAATGACACCTGTGAACAACCACCATTAATATTTTTTAAAGAGCAAACTGCATAAACCTAATTTAATTATATTTCAGAGAAATTTAGAACACATAGAACACATTTTTTTTGTCAAGAAATGCAATGAAAAAAGTGCTAAGTTTTCCAGGATAGCACTTTTTTACTGATTCATGAAGAAAAAATAGGGATACTTTTTTTTTTAACTCCAATATTTGTGTGTTAGAGGAGGTAAGAGTGAGTGCTAATTAACTAATACAGTTGCTCCACCTCCTCAGAGCAGATGAACAATTTCAGAAGGCACTCCCAAGAGATGCATTCCCACACTTTGGCAGTGACAAGTCCAACAGCACAAAGCTTAGATTAGAAGCAGCAGATAGCCAGAAACTCTGAGAAGCTGCAGTCTCCCCCAGTTACCCACTGCCTTTAGCTGGTTGTGCCAATATTAGCAGGAGGGAAAATGAAAAAAAAAAAAAAATCTGGTGAGAATTACCTGGGAATCCAGGAAGGCCTGGTTCTCCTTTTGCTCCTGGACTGCCTGGAAATCCAGGCAAACCAGGATTTCCAGCTATACCTTTAGAGCCTGGACTACCTGGGTATCCAGGCAAGCCAAGATCTCCCTAGAAAACATTATGCAGAAATAAGAGCCCATACTTTTTAAGAAAGGAAAACCCTTATTCTATGTTTCCCATCCTGCCATCACATCAAGGTCACAAGTATATTGTCTACACCTCTCCTCACATTCAGTTAATGTGAATCATCTCAGCACAAAATTAAGCAAAATCAGCAAGAGTAAAGACTTCAAGGGTTTTCCCCTATAATTTTGTGTACAGTGTCATAGTTTTTCCTCAGAACTGGCCTATGTTAAAGAAGAAAGTATCTCCCTTTTTTTCCAGCAGGATGAGATTTTTACCCCATGATAATGCAGAATAAAAAAGAAACCAGTGAAGCTTTAATCATGTAATGTTTTTGCTAAGCTAATTGTGCACAACATCAACTGCAAGGCATCAGTGAAGACTGTTAGACATTCTGAAGATCTTTTTGTGGATGGCAGAACGGATGATATAAGTAAATAACTCAAATACTTTATACAGACTTTAAAATTTTAAGCAGCAGTAACCATGCTATATTATTAGTAATTTGTTCTTAAATGCACATCTTAATTTTTGAGGAATTAGTTACATAATTAGACAGGGGCACAATGATATAAATTGTATAAATCCCTAGCAACAACAAAAGTGTCACAGTGAAGATTAGGCCACTAAGTAAACCCAGCTTGAAAAGTCTGGTAAGCAATCTTCTCCTTTAACCTGATTAAGGTATATATAAATGTTTTCACCTTTAAAATTAGAATTTTTTTATCTCACCTGAAAAGTCAACCCTGCTTGTTACTAATATATTTATATACCTATTTACAGTTGTACATTATATATATATTTGTGTATATATATATATATATATCAATAGTTGGGAGGAAATAATCAACACAAAATCTAATTTCCTCAAAGAATTTGCAATTGAAGAATTTTGTAAAGGTACCTTTGGTCCAGGGGGACCAGGAATACCAATGCTTGAAAGACCAGGGTCTCCTTTCTCCCCTTTCAGTCCAGGAAATCCTGCAGGTCCAGGCTCCCCTGGACGTCCTGCTATTCCTTGGCTGCCTTTAAGCCCAGGGGGACCTGTCCAAAAGATAACGTGAAATTAAAAAAAAAAAACATAAATAAAACTTCTGCAGTAATTTACAGAAATCATTCAAAGTACAGCAACCAAACTAAAAAGGCCTAACAATTTGACTGGCTGGCCTTGAATACCTAATGTTTTTTTACTTTCAAAACCAAACTAGAACAATTACCTAAAAATCTCAATTATGTATGTAGGGCTTTATACAATCTTCTTCTTTATTGCTATTATTACATATTAGACACAAACAGAGTCATCTTTGGAGTATACAAAAGGAGAACACTGTCCCAAATGAAGTAAAATTCAAGCACATAAACTAACCTGGAAGGCCCATCTCTCCCATAGCTCCTTTTAATCCTGGAGGTCCTGTTGGTCCTGGCTGCCCAGGAAGCCCCATGTCTCCCTTGATGCCTAGGAAAGGTGTGATTGAATTGATAAATGGCAATAATTACAGGTTTCTGATAAGCATGTTCATATGCATGGATATCTGGTTACAAGCAATGGATTTGGAATTGCTTTAGGCCTCCTACTGCTCCTACTTGCTTTTCCATACTTATTTGTAGTAAAATATTCAACACCTTCAGTTTGTTGTCAAGCCAAGATTTGAACAGGGTCACTGCTTATTTGTTTTGAAGATTAGTCTAATGACATAGGTCAAATCTCAGTCCAGGATTTCATCACCATCTGAAAGGAGTCAGTATTGGTGTGACGTGGTCTCTCACGAGTTCCTCTGCAGAATGAGCACATCTCTTTCTTATGTGCAACAAGTATTCAGCAGCTTCTATTACAGAATTAAATGCAACCTACAATGCCCAAACTAGTTTGACTACTGGATGGTTAACAATATTCCCCAAGCCCAACAAGATATTTAGAGCAAGGCCTACATTAGACACAGCAAGCAAGGACTCAAGGTCTCAGATGACTTGTTATAGCTGTAATGAGAAGTGGTGTGAAACAGTTGGTATTCTTGGTCCTTGCAATTCTTTAAAGCAAATATCTGACACCCAGACAGCCTTTGAAATACATCCATTTGGCCATTTTCAAAATATAATGCTTAGCAATGTATGAAATAAACATATGAAATGAAAGTCCTGTTGGCAGATTCTGCAGTCATGTTGCTTGCTCAAGCAGCAAGTACTTTTCCAGTCATCCAAAAAGACACCTGAATCTTTAATGGGATCAGTTTAAACCTCCTCTTGGGTCTGTTTGACGAAAGGGCTTCAAGCATGTGTCTGGATAATGACTTTAAATGTCCCAAAACTGTGATGCAGTTTTAAGTGCAAATCCCTAATGTTAGTTTAGATATAAGTGGATTAACATCCCAACTCCATGTGATAAAAACACATGCAAATCTTTATTCATCAAATAAATGATGAATAAAGGCCTCCAGCTGAGGCCTTGTTTACTGACCTGGCAATCCTGGCACACCTGGTGGGCCACTAAGTCCTGGTGGGCCTGGGTCACCTGGGAGACCTTGATAACCTTTCTGGCCTGATAAACCAGGAATACCTCAAGGGAAAAAGACATTTTATTATTACTCTCACTACTACTGTATGTTTTCTTTTACCTTAAGACTCAGATACAGCTATGGATGAATAAAAAAACAAATAGGGATTTTTATTCAGTAAATATAATTCCTCCTAGTTAAGCAAAGTAAAGTATCACAGAACACGAAATATTTGTCTTGGAAAATTCCATTCCAACCTCTGCATTCACTCAAATTATTTATATACGAGTTAAATTACATTGCTACTCAAAATCACTTTGGGACTAATACATTATAAAAATTAATGCAGATGTTTTAGCACAGTTTTACAAATTCTATGTGGCTGTTATCCCATGAGAACTTTGTGTTGCCCTGCTAACATAAGTTAAACCTGCCTTCCACAGAAAAAGAAATATAGTGTCTTAGGATCCTATCTAGGCTTGCAAGAAATTAATACAATAGTTAAATTAGCACAATAATCCCTGGGACAACATTAGGGAAAAGCATTTTGGCTCTCTCGCAGGTAGAATATTTTTTATTCTTCTCAAGACTAAATAAGAGTTCAAAGGAGACCTCAGAACCGTTGGTGGGGGGAGGAGGGGAAGCCAGCAAGAGAGAGAGAGAGAACACAGACTTGAGAAAGACTTCCAGGCTGCCAACTTCCCAAGCAGAAACACACAGAGGACATTTAGCTCACAGGTGGTACAGACAGACACCCAAAGGGAGAATACAGAGGTGCTGCATGAGCAGATGACCTGAGCAATTTCATCCTACATGGCAAAGACCCAAGGGCCTTTGAGACAGCAGGAATGCAGCCAGCACAGCAGCTATGAAAACTCTCTCATCATACTTAGGGATAACTCCTAGAAGACTGAATTGTAATCCTGCTGAAAGCACCTTAGTGCTATTACAAAACTGCCATGTGTCAGATAATAGTAACAGCTAATGAGCAAGGACATTGCAAACTAACCATAAAGAGGAACATGGTCACAAAATCCCTTTAAAAAAGGCAAAATACAAGACCCTTAAACCACATCTGTATTCCAAGTTAATTTTTTTCTGTAAAAATGAACAGTAATGGATTCAGTCACAGCTCACTACTATGTGTAGAGGACAAGCCACCTCCCCATATCCACATGCAAAGTCCTTTACCTGGAACACCCGGCTCGCCTTTTTCTCCTTTTGCTCCCAGCTGTTTGGGATCAAGTGTTCCAGGTGGACCTGGCAGACCTGTTTCACCTTTGATGCCTTTCTGCCCCACTGGTCCAGGAGGCCCTGGTGGACCAGGTAATCCACTATTACCTACAGTAGGTACAGCCAACAAAAGGAAAAAAAAAAATCCTTAAGGTAGGCTAATGTACTTGTCATGCTTTTCTTACATAGGCATTCCAGGATTTATTCATGAAGTTAGAATTCACCGAATGATCAGGCAGTTTATGGAAGGTGCTCCACAGTATCTTTAGCCCTGGAACAAAGTGAATGGAGTGCACTCTGCTGTCCAGAGTCTGTCTGTCTGAGCCACTTTGAGAGCTCCCAGAGCCCCACAGCCCTGCACCACCAGCACAGAGGGGTCACAGCAACTACAGCCTCCTTGTTCTGGAGAGGTGAATTGGGTTTTCTTCTACCAAACTCTTTCAAAATTCATCTCCAACAAGGGGGTTGGGAAAATGCAGAGAAGAGACTCTCTGTGATACCTATGTAGCTAATTCTTGATGACTCCATAAACCCTAAGTTACTGATTTTCTTCTATCTGCTGTTTTAAGCAGCCTTCAAAACACACTTCAGAAATATTGCTCTACTTCAATGGCATCAACCCAAAGGAAATGTTTCTAAAATAGCTAACAAGTCATGATGTCAACTAAATAATGATTGAATGCTATGGCTTAAAAATGCAAAGCAACTCAGAACATCAGCATTGTCACAAGACAATAACTTAGGCAGGTCCCACAAATTAAAACCTAGATGTCAGTATTACATAACCTCTTTCAAAACAGGACAGGGAAAACAGCATTCTGCGTCCCTTTCAGGGATGAATAAAACAAACATTACCTTTTAAGCCAGGCAGTCCATTTCTTCCAGGAGTTCCTGGAGGCCCTGGAGGACCAGGAGCTCCCATGACGCCCATCTCACCTTTGGCACCTAAAAGCATTGAACCACATAGTAATTCTGAACAGAAACAAAACCTATCAGGTACCTTAAATTTGCTTCCCTGGATCCCTATGGTATTTATTGACCAGCACATGCCTGTTTTAATGGAATTACAAGCACTCATTTATTGTATAAATTAAAATCAGATAAAATGACACATGAAAATTGTGACAATTTTTCCAGTTAGGTCCTGAGAAGAAAATTTGCACTGCTCTGCTATGGTAGAAAGCATCTTTAAATCTCCAAGAGGTTTAGTTCCCTGGTTTGAAATATAAATACTAGTTGGAACACACTTGAATTTAGTGAAAGGCAAGAAGACAAGTATACACTACTTCTAGAATCTTTTGTATTGCTCCCTCTATCCAAGAGATTATCAAAATTAATTTTTAATATTTCTATTTCAAAGGGGAAAACAGACTAGCTTAACTGAAAAGTCTAGCACTTAGAATAAGGGAATTAAAACTAAGAAGCATTTATCATGATTTTCTTTAAACAAATTTATGCTTAATTACAGCAGTGACTAGAAAACAAATCACAAAATAAACTGGAAAGTATCATAACAATGATGAACAAAGCCATGTCTGAAAGTTATGACAAAGAATAACATAATGAAATATTTAAAGCAAGTTATAGGGAAGAGTGAAAAGGTCATCGGATTCTAATGCAACAAATTTTGTTACAATGTTTTTTTAAAAAGTATGGGATGCAATGGTTACATATATCCAACTTTAAATAGGTAGGATAAACACCTAAGCGCATTAAGCTGGGCATGGCCAAGCATAAAGAGCTTACCACCTGTACCTGCAGTCTGGTCTTCCTTCACAGGTGGAATACATGAACTTACCTGGAAATCCAGGTATTCCATTCCTGCCAGGTGGCCCAGGTGAACCCTGAGGCCCTGGTAGTCCAGGGGGTCCTGGATATCCTGGAGCTCCTTGGTCACCTGGAGGACCAGGAATATCGAAGCCTGGAGGACCTGGATCCCCTTTCTCCCCTGGAATGCCTTGCAGCCCTAGAAAATGTTGTTAAGACACAACATTTCAGCAGAAGGTGAGGCAAGGCTGAGATCTGTATATCTGGGTATAATACTGTAGGAAAAGTTATAGCTGCAATCCATTCCTAGCACTGATGAAAAACCCTGCAATTCTTCTAAAACCATTTATTTTTTAATGACTCCCAAGTGTTAGAAGGCCATATTCTCCTGAAGAGAAACAACTAAAATTTTACTAAGATGCAGCAAATGCAATTCAAATAAATCTCAAAAGGAAAGCAACTCTCCTCAACAACATTTTAATTCTGATTATTAGAAGAAGAGGCCAAATTTATTAGACTAGTTTGTATTTTAGAATTAGGTGCTCAGATTCACATATTTCCATGAATTATTCAATTTTCCTACATTCTAAGATAACATTAGCTTAATATTTTTGAAGATTAGCAAAATTCTGCACTTCGCTGTAGTTTCCCCGAATGAAAAACAATTGTCAAAATATGCTTAAGATGTTCAATGCTAATAACCCTGAGCTCGAGGCACTGCTGAAGCAAGCAGGCAGCTTGTTTCCCTCCAGTGCACAGTGCCAGGGAAGATGCTCACTGTGGAAACGTAGCTGACCAAAAAGGAGAATTCATAAATCTCAAGTTAAGAAAAGGCTTTGGTAAAGAAACGACAGTACCTGGGGGACCTGAGGTTCAAAAGCCAACGAATTAGAGTTCATCAGTGAGTTGAGACAGGTAGCAGTAAGCAGTTGTAATAGTCATTAAGTTAGGAAACAAAATAAACCACATATAGATTAGAACAAAGACAAAAAACATCTATCTAAATGCATCTATCTAATCATCTATCTAATGCAGCTAAGAGAAACCAGACTGCAAGGAAACTTGGAGATCTTTTTCAAAGTGCAGCCACCACTGTATGCAGAAACTGCAAACAATGAGATATTTTCAAATATTGATGGTACATTTTAAAAATAATTTTTTTCCCCTCTCTCTTTGTCTACTATTCTCTACAAAAGTGAGGAACAAGCTTTTTCTGATATATTTCTTACAAAACTCTTATTTCTAGATACTGGCTTGGACCCTTTCTGAACACCAGAGTACACCCTATCAGTCAGCTTCTCATTGATTTGCCCCACATTCTGTTAAATCCCTCCCAATAGGGATTTTCAAAAGATGCTCTTCCTTATTACACAAAAAAACTTTCAATATTTTCCCACATTCTTTTAGCTCTATAATGTAAGTGTACATTGTTACACCCACAGATGGCATATTGCATGTTGCATGCTCTGGCATAGTCTGAGTCATAATTGGCACCACCATGCCATAACCTGATAAATAACTCCAAGGCAGCAGTATTCCAACTCTGTAATGGTGACCCCACTCTCAGCTGCAGGAACAGGTTTAGGAGTGATGTCATCATGTGTTCTTTGCACATTGAAAAGGCAGATTGAATTTTCTTGATGGCATAAGCTGTAGACTTCCATTTATTTAATTCTAAGCATGTTCCCCTCTGGCAGCAGCTTATCATTGCTTTAAACTGTGGTGTCATGTGCCTTGGAGTGGCTTTTTGCAGAGAAAAAAGCAGTACCAGATGATGAACAGGGGATACACATACTCTGTGTTCAAAGGCTTTCTATCAGCAAGTAGAAAAAGAAAAGCGAACATAATATATAGGACAATCTCCATACCTAGAATTGCGAAGATATTTTTTCAAATAAAAATTAATTCCAATCCAACTTCTGATCTCAAAAATGAAACCACATCATAATTAGAAAAATATAGACAACACAGTAAATTCTAAAGTAATTTGTTACATATTCAAAAAAGGAAAAAATGCTGAGCTGTTGCAAACTATTTGAACAAATGGTGGTGCAGAGAAAGCAAATTTTGAACAGGGACTTTCTTCCAAGAATTTTCCAAATTACCTGAAAAACACAGTCCCAGAAAATCTACCCTAATTCTGCATTAAAGGAACAGAATCAAAACAGCCTAGTAAAACACACAAGGGATGGGAGAAGGGAATGTAAGGCATTCTGCACAAAACAGAGACAGATCAGTGCCAAGGGAAGGATTTGTCAAGCGAGATCCTCCAGCATGCACCAGATTTCAGAGCCCCCATGCTGTTAATAGCCACACTGATTAATCAGTACAGACGTGAAGAGTGAAAATAGAGGCATCTCAAATCCATCAACTCTAGTAATCATTGTGCATTTGTCAACATTGGTATTTTGCAGAATAAATTGGTGATCACATGAAATAAAACTCTGGCTAGCACCAGAGATGTTACAGAAAGACAAAAGGACATGCATTGGATGAAACATTTAAACCCACGCTAATACATCCCACTCTCACCCCAAAACCAGGCCTGTGCTGCCCTTCTGTTTCAGTTTAGCCTGCAGTGCAGTTCAGGATCCTACAAGTCAGCACAGCAAGCCAGGCACAGGACCCACTGCTGCCCCAGGGAATCCCTGTGTGCCGTGTCCCAATCCCTTCTATCCCTAGCTCCCAACAGAGCACATTCCAGACTTGCTGCTGCCCTGACCACATGTTCCTTGCCCCACTCAGGAAGCACAGGTTTAAACGTCCCACACTATGCAGGCCAGCAGAATTCAAGCTCCGTGGGTCTATTTACTCAAGTGCTTCCCTACCTTCAAGTTAAGCACTTTGCTGAATCTCAGCTCACAGTTCATAAAGATCTGAATATGACCAACCAATCCATGATCCATGGTCTTAGAGCTGGCCATGACTTTGTCAGCATGCATTGCAAACAATGCCATGCCCAGTGCTGACACACAAACACATTCAAATAGTGTAGCTCACAGACATGCAACACAAACGTTCTACAGGCATGGCAGAATTAAAGATTTAATTTAATACTGGAACTGGATGGGTTTGGAAGGGCTTTGGTGCAAGGCATGCTGAAGACCACAGAAGGTGTTCTCACTGTGGTGACTGCCACATATTTGCAACATCAGGAGTTGGTGCACAGCAAGCCCATTCACTGAATGAAAGGAAGAAGAATTTCCCTGGACAAGCTTTATTAACAGAATTATGCACATACATGCACATGTACCCTTCAGTGCAGAGATGGAACAAGTTCATATCTTCATCAATCACCAGTCATTTTAGACAATATACTTAATTATCACTGTCTATCTGTCAAGCTGGACCTTCAGCATCTTGTGAACATGCTTGTATATGCCAGAAACAACCTATGGGAACCATTTGTGTAAGTTTTACCTGGGGGGCCAACAGGACCTGGAGGTCCTGGAGATCCAGGAGGACCTTGACCACCAATGCCAGGGATGCCTGGTGGGCCTGGAAGTCCTGGTGGTCCACTTGGTCCAGGGTCACCTAAAAACACACTCTTGTTTAGTCAAAAACTAAACTCATTTCAAAGACATTTGCTTTCAGAGCAGAGTCCCTGCACATTATACTTGAAATCTCATCCTTGCAGGCAAACAAACATTGATCTAACAGAGAAAAAACCACACTTCAGGGCTATTTCTCAAAGCCAGAGTTTTATCCTCACTCAATATGGACTGCATGAAGTTTATGTTTCTAGGCTACACACACATATATTGCACTATCATCCACATCAAACTCAAAAGATGCTCTCCAGCAAACCAGGCAGGTCAGTAAAGACCATGGTTAAGAGCAGGGGTAAATGAATTACTAACTCTGTGCAAGTAAATGACAATTATTCTACTGATAAAGTTTTACATATAAACATCATTTGTCTTTAGAATACAGGCCTTCAGGTACTGACCCACAGACTGGGATTTATTCCCTTAGCTGTCTTTTGAGAACACAATCTTCCATTTACACAGGTGTGTCTGCTTTGGAAAAATTGATTTTGAAGTAATGGCTCTAAAGTTAGCACTGCTTGTATTTAACTGCCATATGCCTCCCAGCACAGCTATATTTTTAAAAGTTCAATAGGAAACAAAACAGAGGAGAGTTCCCAATACCTTTGGGCCCTGGGGTTCCATCAAAGCCTGCCTGGCCTGGGAGACCAGGGCTTCCTGGGAATCCAGGATCACCTTTAGGCCCTTGAACTCCTTTTATGCCTGGGGGTCCTGGGGGCCCAGGGGGTCCTGGAACTCCAAATCCCACGTCCTCCTTATTAGAAAAAAACCAGTAAATATATATATATATATATGTATATATATATTAAAAGGGCATTTTCTAATCCCCTTTAAATAATACCCTAATTTAAAAAAATCTAATTTTTTAGCCTCTCCTAAAAATGCTAAAAATAACAAATTAAAAGTGGCCCCCATCTTAGAGTTCAATTTCTGTTTTACTACCTTCACTCAAAATATCAAGTAAAATTTTACTTCCCCACCATCAAAAGCTGAGGAGGAGAGGTGAGACCCTCCTCACCATCTTCCCATTGACCCAGAAAAATCTCTAAGGGAAGTTTTATAGTAAACACAAACACAGACCTTCTGTCCTGGGAAACCAGGTGGTCCAGGAGGTCCATCCAGACCAGGGCGACCTGGAGTTCCTGGAGCTCCAGGTGGGCCTGGAGTCCCTGGGAAACCTACACAGAACATGAAGATTAGGGCAGCAGAAAGGACACCAGAGTACATTAGAGCAAATCCTCCAAATATGCCTAAAGCCCATGAAAAGAGGTTCTGTGCTAGCCCAAGCATACTTGAAGGGGTACCCATTCAGCTGAGAGAACTTCTGTGCATTCAGTCTTTGCCACAAAGGGTCTCTGGGACTCTCAGAGAGGGCACTCTCTATGCTATGAGCTTTTACAAAAATCACAAGCAGTTCACATCAGAAACATTAACATCTTGAGGCAGCATTTGGAGACCATTTATTGATCCAAGCTCATTTCTCAAAGTTTTACCCACTTTTGTGTTGTTGGTTTACTCAAGAATGTAAGCTACTGAGAAAGAGCAGACAGTGAACAGTGTAATAAGTGCTCAGCAACTTTTTCTCCTGGAATTTCTGAAGCTGTTATAAAGATGTGTAGCTTTAGGACAAACATTTTTTAAAGGATTCTAGAGACAGAAGTAAACTCACTAGTAAAACGTGAAGAGACACTACCCCTTATGTCCCCTCTCCCAGCCAGTACAATACAGTACCAGGGCAGTAAACATACCCTTTGGGCCTGGTGGACCTGGAAGTCCAATACCAGGAATACCTGGCTCTCCCTTTGCACCTGGAATGCCAGGTAAACCACGCTGACCTGGCTGACCAGGATCTCCTGTAAAAAGAAGATCAACATTGTTACCCTGAATCAGAACAAAAAGCTCTTGGAATTCTCTAGGTATCTAGCTGCTGCTTTACCTGGAAGACCTGGATCACCATTTCTTCCTGGAGGACCAGGGGGACCAGGAACTCCTGGTTCCGTAATAGTCTGGCCAGGGTCACCTTTTGGACCTAAAACCAAGAAGCGGAAATATTAAACCCTCAGTAGGAGCTGCTTCTCTGTTTTACTTTCAGCAGAAAAAGATGCCAGTCCCATCCCAAGATTACAAAGAACTCAGACACCAGCAATACTTTACTCAGTAAGTTCTCCAGTCCCAAACCCCACAAAGCACTTAGAGACTCAGAAGCCCTGTTCCATGTTCAGTTTTTCTGAACTGTTATTTTTTAATAGCTTCATCCTAGGTACCATCATGTGAATAGTATTTTCCATAGCTGACACCAGCACAACTTGATTAGGATCCGTGTAGCTGACAAGAAAGTAACAAAAGCAAAGTTGTTCAAAGCAGCCCCTTTTTTCCCAAAGCCGTTTTATCTGCAGTATACAGCATACAATGGTAGTGACAATGCATTGCTGCTGTGGGCAGTGGGGGAGGAGAAGCTTTTCTGGAGGTCAGAGCAGAAGGGGAGGCATGTGCCTAAAATGACATGGCACAAATGCTGCTCTCCCTGTGGTTCTGTGAGGACCCTCAGCAAGGGAGCTCATGAATAACAGGTTGTACGAAGCCTCTAGGCAAAGTTTAGAAGCAGCATTGTGTTCTGACAAGTACCTGGAGCAAAAGGGGACAAAGTTTGACTTTGTAGCACTTACTCAACAGCACAGAGAGACCAACTCACCCGGAACACCAGGAGGCCCTGGACGGCCGGATACACCTTGGATGCCCTTTTCACCAGGTGCGCCTTGTGGACCAAAACCAGGAGGTCCAGGAAGCCCTTTTTCTCCAGGAAAACCTGGTAACCCTGGGTCACCTGGAATACCCATCTCTCCTTTAAATGCAACACTGCCCTGAAAATAGAAAGAGCATGGGAAAGATCATGTATTCACTGTCAAAAGTGTTTCATAACTTCTGCTTTGGAACTCTGGCAGTTTCCATCCTTCCACCTCTCATTAGCTGCCTACATCTTGCTAACATGGTAGAGAGCAGGCCTAAACCTGGCTGCTTAGGTTCCTCCCAGTACATAGATGAAATACAGACAATGGTAGAAGGACCCTCTGACACTGCCCAAGAGGAGCCTCAGCTTATTTCTAGAGCACTGGCAGATTCAGGAGGTACCTCACTGTATCATCACTAGATTGGCGTTTACTGAAGAGAGTTCCTGCCCTTATCACATACAGAGAAAGTGCATTTGTGTGCCAGTTCTCTTATCTGCACTATGTGGACATCCCAAAACATCCATCCAGTCAAAGAGAGCCTACAATGGAACTCACAGGTTCCCCCTTAGGGCCAGGCAAACCTGGCAGTCCATCTCGTCCAGGAGTGCCATCTATTCCAGGGAGACCTGGAGGTCCTGGGAAGCCAGGGTCTCCTTTGTCACCTTTCATTCTTGGAGAAGTCAGGACATCCCCTGGGTCTCCTTTAGGACCAGGTCTGCCAGGAGCACCTGGGGTGCCTGGGAAGCCCTGAAGGTTGGGGGGGGGAAAGAAAGGGAAAAAAAAAAGGTATTTTATTTTTTCTTTCACTCCCTCTAGAACACATTCTATATATATATTATATATAATATATGAATCACACATTCAAGGTAGTTATGGACAAAATAATATATATTACACAATAAATTAAATCTATTGTTTACAGATCTACCTATCATGCAAGACAAATGAGACACTATTTTCCCCACCAGAACATAACACCACCACTTACTGGTGGCCCTACAAGGCCAGTTAATCCAGGAAGCCCCTTTTCACCTTTTGGTCCAGGAAAACCAGGAGAACCTGAGTAGCATAGAAAAACATAAAAGAAAAGCCTAAATCTGGAGAGGCTGCAATATCAAGCATGATGTTGCATTGATAATAGCTAAGTTGCTTTAAAATAAAGCTAAGTTTACTCTGGGTGTTTTTTTAATGCTTCATTTTATTTGAGAAGAAACAAATTTGCAACTCTAAGTTGAACCAGTGGTGTCAAAAAGCATCATCCTTTTAAAAAGCTCCAGCTCCTCCATTATTCCAGGAATAGCAGTAGTTCATTTTTCTCTCTCAGTTAAATCTACAGCAGACCCTAAACCTACAATATGCAGAATGCTTGCAAGGCTGTCTTTGAACAGAGAAATATTTTTCGAATACTAGATTTTCAAAGAATAAGTGTTTGTTTTACACATGCCCATCTTGTTTCTTTCCAAAAATACATGTTCCAACTCTGCACTGGAGCTGACAAATGCACAACTGAACTTGTAGGCAATATACAGATATAACGTTACCATTGTACACAGACACCCTGATAAAAAGTGACTTTATGGAATATAATAAGCAAATTACTGAAGACTCTGGCCCTACCTGGACTACCCGGAGGTCCTGGTGGTCCTCTCTCCCCAGGAGGACCAGTTACTCCAGTTCCTATGCAGTTGAAGCATGTGTCTCCTCTATCACCTAGAAAGATTTGCATTGAAAAAAGCTTACTTGAGCATCAGGTTTTAGAAAATATGAAAAGAATTCAGCACAACATCAACTGTTTTCTTGCTACTGATCTATAATACCAGTTCCAAACTGACTACTTCAAATAATTATTGCTTAAATAATTATTAGACTTCTACCCTCTCCCTCCCCCCCAAAAGTTAAACTGAAGCTTTTTGGTGGCTAGGAGTCAGACAACTAATATCAGATATAATTACAATGTATTTATGACAGTGCAAAATAATTAAAAAAAACCCAGTGCTTTCAAAAATAGAAAATAAAACTGTGGGCTTTTTTTCTCAGCAGAAGTGTCCTCTTTTAAAGTAGACACTTCTAACTACAACTCTAAACCCCATTTATCAAAATCCCAAACTTAATTAAACTCCAAGAGTGCAAAATAAATACTCGGAATGTTTCATTGATTTGAAAATAGACTAAAAGTATTTCATTAGAAAAAAAAAAAAGATTTGTTTCAAGAAGCTTAGGAATTTCCTTCACATACAGACTTGTGACATTCATCAGTGAAATATTTGAGCATTTAATTTAGGTTAATTAGTTAATCCTTACAATCTCCATGAGAAAAAATATTTCTCTTTGAAGTGAGTACAAAATTAAGTGAGATGTCTAAAGTCATTTATGATGTCCATGGTTGGGCTAGGAAAAGATTCTCACTTACCCAGATCAGCATCCTCATTGCAAGGTTGTCTTTTTGGAAACAAGGATATATATTAAATATGACTTTCTTTTGCTTAGCAAACAAACAAACTCACTGCAGACTGACCAACTCAAATCAGGAGTCTTGTATTTATAATTTTAATGCTGCTTTCCATAAAAAATGTCAAATTTATTCGTGAACTAGGAAACATTTTCATACAGACTTGGCCAGTGCTGTTACAAAGCACCCAGTTTCTATCTGCCTGGGAGATAATCATAAACCTCAAGTTCCATTTTACTTTTTTCAAGAACCATGCTAGACATTGGTTGTACCCTCAGGCACTCAGACTCCTGTGCTTTAATATTAGGTAAAGAAGTATCCTACACTCAAAGCAGACAGCTTTCTTACTCAGAGATACACAACATCTGCACTCAACCCTATTGAAGGGGCACTGTTAATAATTATTTAATGCAGTCTTTACATTTTTTACCAAGCTTCAAAAAAAAAAGAGAAAAACAGAAAATATAGCCATGGCACTGCACCTTTTTGGCCTCGCTCCCCTGTAAAGCCTTGCTGTCCTGGAATTCCTGGAGGACCTGGTGGCCCTTGTTCACATAACCCTTCACCTAAGGAAAATCAGGAGAAGTTTCATTATCTGTGTTAGACTGACAGCATTTTTTCAGTACAAAACATATTTGTGTGGATATTCTAATACACCACCATAATCATAGACCAAATATTTTGGCAATTCAGACAGGACTGCTGGTGAAAACCCACACATGTAATTCAATCTCAAAAGGGAACAGTGATATTACACAACAATCATCAATTCTTTACAACCTCAACCATCTCCCACTGCTTCCCACAGCCTACACACTTCCAGCTCTACACTTCATTCTGATATTCAGCCTCATATCATAAAAACAAGCCTATGAATCATTAGAGTAAGGGCACTTCAGATGCCAGTGCCATCTAGACACTAAATTCCTCCCTGAACCATGTTAGCTCCTCTTCACTACAGCTTTGCAGTTCTCATATTCCATCTGCCATTCTCTACTATCCTTATACCAAAAAAAGAGCTAATTGCTTTCATCCAAAGTGTCCACTCCAAAGCTAATTGCATGTGGTCTACACACTAGAGTATTTATGAAATGAAACTGGAATTCTTTGAAAAGTTACACCTTTGACTCTCCTGCTATCACAACTCTTAGTAGGGAACAAATTCTGTACCTGTCCTTAAGCCTAAAGTTCTCCTACAGATGTCTTGATTTGCAATTGGAAGCAACTTGGAGAATATATAGGAATAGAATCTCATGGACTTCAGCTGCTGATAAACTACATCTTTGGAGGCGGAATTAAAAAAACCCAAACAAACAAACCACAGAAACCCAAACCTAAATAAATGTCAAAGCTGTTTAGTCTCTTCTACTTGCTGTTTATGTGATCATCACTTACCAGGAGCAACAGATGGTGCAGGTGGCCCTGGGGGACCTGGTGGTCCTGGCGGTCCTTGTGGTCCCTCAACTCCTGGTTGCCCAGGAATAGAAACCCCAGGTAAACCTGGATCTCCCTTCTGTCCTCTCTCACCAGGTAAGCCAGGTGGGCCGGGAGGGCCAATAGTAGTGATCCCTAAGAGAGAAAGGACTTAGTTCCTTGCTAGCTTAATGGTTTATATCACATTTTTGCAAGGATGACAATGATACACATTTCACATTTTTAGAGATGTTTGTTTGAAAAACTGACCTTAGAGTCAACAACTGAGTTTATGATGGGAAAAAAAACCCCAAAACACTCCAAATCAGGACTAATGAAAGAAGTATTGATGAGGAAAAAGAACACACATAAGCTGTAACATTAGAATCATTATGTTCCTCTCTGTGCATGTATAATGCACATAGGTATCAATGCTCTCTGCCACTGTAAACTCTTATCATCTACCAGACTTGTGGTACACTGTGTAATGCAATGGACAATGTATATTATAGATAAGTGATATGAGATAGATTATCCCTAGGAGCATTAAGCTAGTGTCTGATTAACATCCTCAGTTCACCACAGCAAGGGCAGTGAATGTTCAGAATTCCTCACATTATCTCTAGAAGTTCAAGATGACCCTTCAAGCTCAAAGGTAGCTCTAAATATTCTGCCTTCTGTTAAAAGTTCTGTAAAGACGTGAAGCCAAATACCCAATCACACATTTGAGCATACAACTTAATTTAAAGCTTGCACTCCTACCTGGAGATCCTGGCAAGCCAGGTGGGCCCGGCCTACCAGAGAATCCACGCTCCCCTTTGGCTCCTGGAAGTCCTGGCAATCCTTTGCTACCTTTTGGTCCCACTGTTGCATCAATGCCTGGTCTTGGAACAACCTGTAAATGTTTCATGCTCATGTGAAACCACTTGCCAAGAAAAGAGTCATTGGAATCGTAAAGAGATATGAGGGAGGGAAAGTTCAACATACTTTGAACCTTATGCCAATGACAGGATGCTTTCCCCACTCCACTGAATTACCAGGGAAAATTCCAGTAAAGAGCACTCCCCAATAGGAAGCTGTTTGCCTGCCAAGCCAACATAGTTACAACAGGCTTCAATAAGGCTGACTCAGTCCTGCTGGTCTGAGGTTACAGTCTAGCCTGTGTTTGTGACCTAGCAAATCCCAAAGCACAGAACTGATCTTTAAAGAAGGAAGCCATTGTTTCTGTTCATGTACATATGAAAAAATTTCTGGTGCTTGATGTTGTATCCAGAGATAGGACTCACAGTCAGCCAAGAACTACAATGAGACAACACTGTCAACCAAATGCAGAAAAAATAAGGGATTGACAACTTACAATTCCAGGAGGACCAGGGGGACCCATGTCACCTTTTTCACCCTACCAATGAAATTAAGAAAATTTCTGATACTGTGCAGCAGTACATAAACAAGTTATTATAAATATTCCTCAACACTGTAACAGTATAGGCAATGCAATTATTACTCAGGCAAAATGAACTCAGTGATGGCAGATTTTCAATCTATTACAGCAATGTTGACAAAAATCCTGGCATACCTTTTCACCATCTCTTCCTGGAGTACCGCTTATTCCAGGCCCACCAGGTAAACCCTTCAAAAAAAAGGGAAGTATAAGCACACTCAGATCTTCTCCATATCAAAAGAAAAGCTTATAAAGAGTCTGCTTAGATTAAAAACATATGAATTACTCACATCCCTACCAGGCTGACCAGGTTCTCCATCTTTGCCAGGTTTTCCCTTCAAAGACAAATATGCATTGAAAAAATACTTCAGTGGTAAAGAATTCTTAAGGAAACTATGTTACTTGTTTCCCATTTTTCAATAAACAAAGCTATCTAGAATGCAGTCCTTAAGACAAGACATCAACCATAACCGATGGCGTTACCTAAACTGAGGTTTCCATTTTGAAAACCAGAGCACAAAACCATGACAGTCTCAGAGAAATGCTGGGTGAATACAACACAAAATGATCTCCAATTAACTACTGCTGGTTCATTGTGTTTACTACTCCCTTTTTTTTTGGCATTAGAAAAATTCTTTATTTGGAAAAAAGATCCTAACTCCCTAAATAGTAGAACACTACATTTAATTAGGAAATTAGCATAATGTGAATAGTGAAACTAAATAAAATTTTGTGTTTGAATTTTAAACCTCCTTTTCAATCAACACAATTTTCTCATTAGTATCAATGAAAATACAAGATGAAGTTCTCAAAGAAGTGACTTCTAAAGAACATTCTTGCTGAACAGATTTATCATTACTGCAATAAAAGCAGGGCAAGCTACACTTAATTCCAGACCGATCACTGGGCAGACAAATGACACTTTATTGTCAGAGTTACAGAAGCCATGTCTGAGGGCACCTGCTGGAACAGAACTAGAGCAGGTGATTGAGCTTCACCTAGTGAACCTTCCTTAGTGCCAAGATCAGCTCTCAGTCATTGAGAAGCTCATAATAAGACCTCACAGATTCAGTGAATCAGAGTACAATGTGATTTGTGAAGTTTGTTTTTACTAGTGACGAGTTCTAACTCTCAAAACTGAGTCTTTAAGATTTCCTGTGAATGTGTAGGACTGTCTCTTTGAATATTTAGTAACATTTTTATGAGTATATGAAATGGCTTTGAGCATCACAGAATCATACGGAGCCCTAAAATGCAACTTCTAAGTAACTTAATAGCAAAACTGCACTTCAAGTATGAAATGTGCCCAGAGTCAGAGTTAATAAAACCAAATAAAAATATTGGTAAACAAGCTTTTAGCAAAAGGCATCTGACATATTCCCTCAGGACTTTTATCCTTTCAGATCTTTGCAAAGTTATGTGGTTCCCATTTACTTTTGCAGAGAGAAGCAATAATTCAAAACCCACTCAAATTATGAGACTTTTGGCTTGGTAAATCTGCTTTTTATGTTCTTTGAAAGAGACAAATCAAAGCCCTTTTATAAATCTCAGCAACTAAGAAGGATTTTATCATTTGTTTCCACTGTATTTATTTCCTATGGAGATTGGAAAACCTACCAGCATGTTCCTAAACATTGTTTATATATTGTCCAATTAACCTGAGCAGAACTCATGTCTTGATTTTCAAAGGGGCCCATTTTGTTGATGAAACAATGCATTCGGAAGCTGTGGAAGTGAAGATACTGAATGTTTTGAGATGTTTACAGCCTCTCTTTTCTCTGCTGGTCCAGTCCATGTTATTTTTATCCTATTTCTTAGCACTTCTGTGATCTTCTTCAGCTTTTCTGAGCTGTGATACCTTTAAATTCCAGGATTGATTTGAGTCTGGTCAGGAACAAAGTGACTCTTGCTATCCCTAGACAAAGCTATCATGACTCGTGTCTTCCCCAGATAGCACATAAATTGAGGCAGTCTCCTGGGCAGTGACACACAGACTACTTTTGAGACTTGGCTTTGTGACTCATCTCACAAGCAAACCCACCAAGAATGAGTTTACATGGACCAGCTTTTTTTTATATATATATATATATATATTTACACATCCACACCCAAATCTCATGCTGCTTGGCAACCCAGTACACAGCAAACTGAATCAAGACCCTTTCTGAAAGGACACAGAAAACTCCTGCTTCAGACAAGCAGTCCAGCTTTGAAGGTTTTCACATGTTAACCAGATAATATAATTTTAACTACTTTCTCCTGGCCCCCAAACTAAGATCTACACGTAGATAATTCTACCAGAAAGCACTGAGAGAGCCATAGCTAGAAGCATTGTCATGACCCCTGTGTGTGTCATCTACGAGTTGCCAGGTTACAAGGAGAAAAAAAAAAAGTCTCTTACCAATAAGCTGATGGGCCCACCTGAATTCAACATTTACTTAATTGTCAAACATAACACTGAATGGAAAGATAAATGTTTGGTTAAACAGACTACTTACTCTTTTGCCTGGTTCTCCTTGCTCACCTTTTTCACCTTTTACACCACCGGGAAGACCCTGGACACACAAACATGATCTTAAACTGAGCCCACAATCCAGAGCAGAATGAAGTTACAGTTCTGATACAGATGCAACAAAATAGAACTAAGAGTTCTACTCACAGGAGGGCCTGGTGGCCCAGGAAGTCCTGGTGGGCCTGGATCACCTGGAATACCCTGTCAAGCATGAGCCGAGAAAAAGAGGATTAAAGCCTCCATCACTCCCTAGCAGCTTAGTTGACTTCTTCTCTTAAATAGAATAAATATGATCCTTTATAACTTGGAATCTAAATAACAGCAAAAATATTGTTTGTGTGGAATTTCAAGTGAATCTCTCCATTGGATTAACTGCTCATCCTGTTTATTTAGATGATTTACTCCACTAAAACCACAACTGCCTTCTGCATGCACTGCAGCAGCTGGTTTGGTGGCCTGCAGGTGCTACTCAATAATAAAGAGAAGAAAGAATAAACAAATGGCAGATCCTGCTGAAATTATAGGAGCAACAGTTATTAGATTACTGGTAATTGCTGAAATAGAGAGGCCATCAGGATCAAAGTGTGTTTGTCAGAAAACTGTCACAGGATCATTGTGTTCAAAAGTTCTCATTTCTATTTTGTCTTATTACAACTTTGTTATTAAACCTTTTCACCATTAACCTAAAGAAAAGTTACAGGCTACTGAATCCACAAAAAGTTTCTGTGCAGTTTCCATTATTTTCTTGAAGTCATCCCAGACTCAAGCCCATTTACACACTCCATTTTAATCAGAGATCATACAGGGAGGCACACACCAGAACTCCATGTGCATTTCACAAAAAAGTAACTGCAATGTGGACATTCTTCTCTGATTGTGTACTACCAAGCATTAACTTTGCTAAAATAAAAACCAATTCGCAGACTTGGAAATCATCGTAAATGTTGGTCAAATGCAAGGCACTCAATGTTTGTAATTCTTAGTGCTTTAAAAGGAACGTAGGTAGAATACTTTTACTTTGTACATTTACATAAATTAGTGCCAGTATAATTAGTCCTTCAGGGGTCCCTGATGACAGAAGCAAATTACTCTGACCCAAATAAAATCAGATGAATTTTTGCTTCAACAACAGTGTGGTCAAAATGTCACCTTGTGCTTTCTTAGAATTCTAAAGACACACAATGCTGCTCTTTACTTTCTGTCCTATCACCCAGTTACAGACAAAACCAGGGACCTTTCTAGGATGACTGTGCACTGCAAGTGTACACCAGCACATAGTTCTAGTTAATGCCTTAGTGGTGCTTAGTGCTCTTCTGAAAGGAAAAATAACAAATGGTTTTGATCAAGATGAAGAGCAGAATTGCCCTACACCCTACTGAAATAAAATACTGCTGTGTCCCAAAGCTTTCTTCTGACACATTTCCCGAAATAAGAAGATGGAAAGGAAGAAACTGGTTCAAATACCAATGGAAGAAACTAATAGTTTAAAGTTAAGTTACTACAGTGACATTTTCAAAATAATCAGAGCACAAAAATGATCACTCAACACTTTTTCCTCAAAGTATCTACCTCAACTCTTCTATTAGTCAGGGTGGTATTTGAGAATATCACAAAAACTTCAAGGAAAATGTGGCATCCAGGCACCCATGATCCTGCTGGTTTTGTTCAGGTTGTCTATGGCACCCAGAATTAAACAGTACTGCAGAATGCTCCCCAGTGAAAAAGAAAGAGAAAAAAAAAAAAAGTAATAACTTTAAAAATACTAACTCTCCCAATGGCCTTCTGGCATTTATGCTAGGGAGGGATCCGTACAAATCAAACCACTATTTTGAGCTTACTTGCAACAATATGACTGATATTTACTTTTGAGATGCCAGAAACAGGGAAAGTACTTTATTTTAAGACCACAAGGAATAAAGATCTTGGGGCGTCACTAACAAAAAAAAAAGAAGAAACTGAATGAAATTGTTTGAAAGACTTCTTCACAAAGGATGACACAGCTGGTTAATTAGTGGGAATCTGAATCCCCAGACTGCTTTGAAAACTGCAATTCTGGGTGTTCCAAGGAATGGGAGTATTTTAACTGCTTTTAATGTTACTGTGAACTGCCTTTAAGAGAGTTTCTTTAGAATAGTTATTTTACTAAGGGAAGTAACAATTAATGTGACTGGCATGCTTTCTATTAAAGGAAAAGTACCCAGGCCTGGAATATTCAGTACTTTGAGAAAAAATGTAAGCAGGATGTGAGCATATATGAGCCAGACCAACAGAGGCTGCAGCTTGATCACACACTCACTGCAGACAGGTGTAGTGTCCCACTCACCTGATCTCCTTTCTGAAACTCAATGTCATTTGGTCTTTTCTGTTCTCCAATTTGTCCTGGTGGCCCTGGAGGTCCCTGAAGACCTTGTTCACCCTAATGTGTAAGAAGATGCAGTTTGTTACAGGCAATACAAGCAAAAGTGGCAAGCGTAAGTATTTTGAAAGTAATAAATAAAAACATCTTTATGATCATCTACTCACTTTTTCACCTTTGGGTCCTTGGAAATTCAAGCCCATATTACCCTGTAAAAAGTATAACTCATCAGCCCTTAGAAGTCACAAACAAAGAGAAAGAAAACAGTCCACGAGCACCATCAATGAGAGAAAGACAATACCTTGGGTCCTGGCAGCCCTGGTGGACCAGGAGGTCCCTATTGAAAAAGGGAACCAAAAAACAAGTCACTCAAATGAACTTTACAAAGCACTTTTTATTGTAGGAAAAAAAAAACCCAACAAAACAATGTTGCAGCTTTGATTCCTGTGAGTTAGGCCCATGCTGACAAGGCACCTTGCCTGCCTTTGAAAACTCACGCTATTCAACTTCACAAATATGTAAGAAACTAGTTCTTCCCTTAAGTGAGACCATAAAATGAAATTAAACAGTCTGCTATTAAACATCATAGTCTAAATAAGCTAAATCTTGTTTTGTGTTTCACACAAGTAAGAAGCCTGCACAACAATCCAACACAACAATTTAAAGCAAAAAGATGTCTGGGAACAGGTTGTTCCAGAAGTATCTGATTTAAGCATGCACAGTAACAGCTTCAGGCTGAACTGAATGCATGGTCGCTGCTGTCCTCATACCAAGTCCTGACTATCATGAAGTCTGCACTTGACTGACCTGCCTCTGAGAGCCCAGCATGAAGTAGTAACTGCCTCATTTAAGGCTTTGTGAGCAACAGGTTAAAGAAACTTACCGTCAAACCTGGGGGCCCTGGAGGACCAATTGGACCTGGTATTCCCATGGAGCCAGGTGGGCCCTGTTGAGGAAGGAGAGGAGGCATGAGAGGCACCTTTTTATGAAAAAAAAACCCAAAACTGTGAGAGCTTTAAGCTCAAATAACCCCAACAGCTGGCATACCATACATGTCAAATCAATGTAGCTGACCACTAATCTACCAGTCCTTGGGGAAAGGACTAAAGGAGTGCACATCATGTTAGGAAAGTTCTGCTCTTAACATCAATACATCTATTTGGCTCAGATTAGGGAATGCTTTTTTGTTTGTTTTGAACTACTTTTGCACTTTCTTTCTCTTCATGCACTGAGAGAGAACAACAAAACACTTTGTATTTGTGATTCCTCCCAGCCAGAAACAGACAATAGGGAAGCAGAGATCAGAGGACCAGAAATGCTAACAGGCTCAGTCTGGTCACAAAATAGCATGGGGCTTGCCTCGCTGTACCAGGAAATGGGAGTCTGGCTCCTGTCCAGTTCAGACCGATAGACTCATTTTCGGCTCCCCTTGTTCTTGCACTAAAGCAATGAATGGCTCAGTGGGGAAGCACAGGGCCTGGAGTCACTAGCTGTTTTCACAGAGCACTGCTGGGAGCACAAACACTGTTCAGGAGGTGCAACATGAGGAGAACAGCTGAGGCATTACCCTCTCCTTCCCACCATCCAAAACAGCCAGAAAACCAGATGTGACTGACTCAGAGTGAAAAAGGGAGCTCCAGAACTGATACAAAGAATGTCTAGGGAGGGGGAAGAGGCAGGGAAAGCAGAGCAAGAAATCAGTAATGGAGGACTGCTGTCTGCTGGATATACCTTCCTGACCAGGGAACCTTTCTGGCTTCTGTGGGTCACCCCACAGAACATGGGCAATATGGAATCACAAACTTTCCCTCAAAGCATAAATGAAAGGTACATTAAATCTGAGCCCTGCATCTCCAAGAAAACACAAATCCCCAAGCATCAAGTTGCCAATTGTGCTGCAATAAGAGTATGTTTCATGTTATCTTTTTTTATCACAGCCTAATAATACTTTATGCAACTTACAGGTATCCCTGGAAGACCTGGAAATCCTGGGTCACCTTTCTGTCCTGGCAGCAAGGATGTAATTATTTCACCTGCTTCACCCTAGAAAAAATACAACTGACTTTAATTAACAACACATTTTGCAATTCCTTACCACCATTTTGACTCCGAAGGGCACAGAGTGGATCCTAAGACTCTAAGAGACTGTGAGCTATGCTATGTACTCTAGCAGTACACTTCAATATAAGCACTAGATTCTCCAAGAATAGCTCTGTTTAGGAGAGATGAAGATACTAAATGGCTAAACTAACAACTATTATAAAACGTTTATTTTGTACAAAGATATCAGACTCGATTTAAATTCCAAAAGTTTAGGGGACTGAAACACAAATTCTTCACAAAACAAACATTCCAGCTTCATGTGAAAGCAGTGGATAGGACACAAAAGAAAAAAGGCTCATTCAGCTTTTTCCAATGTCCCAGCTCATGAGATTAGTGCTGAGTGTGCTGTTACAATTATGCTTTGTGGTCCATACTGAAGTAGTTTCTTATTGATTTCAGGGAATATCTTTGTTTTGAAAGTATATGTTCTGATGATATTGTCCTTTAATATCTTGAAAATAACTGGGAAGAAAAGGAGCTTAGAAAGACAATTCAGTTTAATAGTCCCAATTTTCCAGTATCAGTGTTATGCTATCAAGTTTAACAGTGTAATTCTGTGGGTCAAGTTTCCTCTTAGATAGATTTGAATCAAAACTGATGTTTTTGCCCATGCTTAATCAGTCAAAGGTACAGCAAAACCCTTAAAAAATAAAAGGTTCAACATTAGACCATGAGACTCTTTAGATTAGGAGAAGAGGCCATCTATGTAACATATAGAGTACAAAAAACATTTTCAAAAGGAACAAAAGATGCTGTACTATTCTTATCACTGGGTATTTTAGGTCTCTATTGTTTAGTCTTTAGGAGTGTTTTGAGTATGCACAGGCAGACTAATGGTGCATTTGGGTGTTTGTAGACATTTTGTTAACTTGATGCCTCAACACTAACCCTCACAGTCACAAGGAAACAGCTTCAGGAAACACTCTGCTACTTCTCGAGCTACTGACCCAAACGAAGCTGCTGCAGAATTTCCAGCTAGCTGCACTGGAGTGGCCTAGAAACACCAAGAAAGTCACTCCAGGTTCCAGTGGATGCACACGGTCCCGCATGAAACAAGCAGGTTACTCATGGCAGATCACACTGCACACCCATGTCTGGTAAGTACCTGCATATGAGAGTACAGCACACTCACCTTCATACCTGGCAGACCAGGGGGTCCCTTTGTTAAAGAAACAAACAAACAAAAAAGAAGATCAATAGAAATAAATCACTGGTATGTTTGCAAACCACTAATCAGATCTACACCATGAGGCAAACATTAAAGGCAAACTTCTAACAATATATGGAACAGGGAAAAATAAATCTTTTAAGAACTTCATAATCAAATTGAAAAATTAGAGAAGAACTTTCATAGTGAATGTTGAGCATTAGAAGGATTACATTTCCCTTTCTTAGCAATTTGTTTCTATATTGCTTTCTATTATCCCGTCCTGTCTACTACATCTCTGTTTGTACTTTGGTTCTGACAGTCACTTTGCTGTACATCCTTGTGTTTCACACTGAAAACACCCTACTCAGGCTCTTTTTTCTGACCCATTAATCACCAGTAATATTCTCCAGATATACAAGATGCAGTATCAAGATCTTCCTTCTCTGACACATATGCATGTATTTGTATTTTTCTGCAGGTGGTAAAGAATCTAAGCATGTGAGAATTTAATGGGGGTTTTAAGCTTTACCACAGCATGCAGCAGAAAAATTCACTTTTCACTGGACATTTAAAATGCTCTGATTGAATCTATATTAAAAAAATCCTATTTATTACAAGAAAAACTGCAAAAAGAGGCTGATATTTATCTTATTTTTCACAGTAGAAGTCTTTCACTGGATTACAAGATTGGGAAATCTTTTACTTACAGGAGGCCCTTGTAAACCAGGAAAACCTGGACTGCCTGGGAATCCACGCTCTCCCTTAGGGATGAAGAAAACTATTAGCAAAAACCAACCCAAAACATAACAAAACCAAAAAACATAACCATAAACAAATTTTGATTTAAAAGTCTAGTGCAATTGTTAGCTTATGATTCCAGAATAGAAAATTCTATTGGAACAAGGTAGAACAATCACTTAGTTCACACACCTGATGGAAAATTACTTCCACAGCCAGGGGTTTCTGTGTACTTCTCGGTAAAGTACTACAGAGATGGAAAGTACACTACAGAGATGGAAAACTCATGGAATGAGTTGAATGAAGATGAACTTCTCTTCTGGGAAAATCCCAGCATGAAGCTAAGTAGCACATCAGAATAAAATTACTGCCTCCAACAAGGACACTGAATCACTATTTTCAATATAATATTAAAAATTAATAATTAAAAATTTTTACTATTAAGTAATGAGGTTTTTTGGTAGCAAGAGTACTACAAAGACAAGACAGCATCTGAGCTAATTGTCAGACAAACCTCTCAGCTGTAACTTATACAACAGAACACAGAGTTTAACTACACTGGCTGCAGAGCACACAATGTTGTGTCTTGGTGCTGGCAATTTCTGGCAAAACTTGTGCTTTAAGTACCAGACCATGAACCCTCCTCTCAAATGGCTGCAAAAGTCTGAATTATCTTGGAATTACTTTCACAACTAAGTAACAGCAAGTACTGTTGCACACAGCAGACTAAACCTATTGGGTACAGCCAGGAGAACAAGAGATCTTTACTATACTGTTGTTGCAATAAGATTTTTTATGGAATTCCACCTTTGTTCCATTGCATCCTGGGATACCCTGCAGTCCTGGTGGCCCATCTTGTCCTGGCAATCCCTTTGAAGTGGAAAAGGGGAAAGAAGAGTTAGATGGCAGGATGCTCCTCTGGGCTTGAGAGACAAAAGGGAACATTTGTATCTATACAGCCCATTCCTACTCACAGGAAGTCCTGGTGTTCCTGGGAATCCAGGAAGCCCTGGCGGTCCCTAGAAGGAAATTAACCATGTGTTTGAAACAGTATAGTAGGAATGGGGGTGCACAAAGGATTTATTTACTAAGATTTCACTAAAAGTAACCTATTTGTGCAGAGGTAAGTAAAAACAGACAAACATCTGAATCACCTACAAAAAAAAGCCGCCATGCTGACATGGCATTCAAAATTCCCACCAATCTTTCAGGGAAATAGCCACAAAAACAGAGAAAAAAAGACAATGCAGAACTACTACAGTAATAGATTATAGATACCAAGACAAAATAAACACTCATGGTGAGAAAAATGGATGTGTCCCAATGAAGACAGAGATGTATCAATTATTACCAGCTGAGGTGTCTGAGAGAAAAGGCAAAGGCACAAAATCTAAAGAACTTGCAGACAAGTTCATCTCTCCTGTATGGACCTGTATGTAGACATACTGCCTCTACTTCAGAATACACTGAAACAAAGGTAGTGGCACTTGCTTAGGTCCTGTATTGCCAAACAGATCAAATGAGTGTTGGGACTGCTCTCCCTAAAGAGTTTATGAAATACAAACAATTTATAAGATAGTATTGCTCATGCAATCTTGTATAAAAAGTAGTACAATCTCTTCTGGTGGGTAGATCACTCCTCAGATTTAAGTCAATTTTTTTTCTTGTCTGTTAGAACCCACCCAATGCCTTTACCATTATTCCAACATATCAGCCTAAAACCGTATCAATACTTACTCTGATTCCTTTGGGTCCAATAGGCCCTGGAAGACCATCGTCACCCTAGAAAACAACAACAGACAAACAAACAAGACACCACACTCAAGCTGCAGTTTGTCTTTCTATCATATTAAACTTTTTCCTCCATGTTCGTAGTTAGTGGGCTAAAAGTTACAGTAGCTGTCATTTCCTAAGTTAAAGGGTTCAAAATTACTTTAACTTTTGGCGTTGGACTCTGAGCTGAAAAGTATTTGTTCCAGCTGATTACCCATGACTTAGAGGAAAGTGTTCCTAAAGGCCAGGGCGCTGTCAGGTCACTGACAATCACAGGGTCAGCCCTCCCATGGAGCATCCTCCAGCGGCCCCTTGTGGGCAGAGCAGGGGAGCCACGATCCAACACGGAGCAGACCGTACCAGTGTTACTTTGCATTTTGATCATCGTATAATCACAATGCAGAACTTTGCATCAAAATCTTAAGAAAATGTTTATGGAATAAAAGTGTAGCAAAAGTTTCTATCCAAGACCCCTGTGCTGTTTCAGTCTTATGAAATCCAATTAATCTTCTCTCTCAATGTAGACCTCCTTTATTTTTTTCTTATCATGTGCCTATTTTTTCCTTTGCTTCTTTTTGATGTGCTTCTGTTAGATTTATACTGTGAGCATTTATAAAATAAAGGGCAGATCCCGGATATCCTTATGTATGTTAAGGGCAAATATAATCAGAAAAAAATTACTGCTGAAATACACCATCTGAGTACAAGGCTACAATTCAGTAATAAATAGAAATAAATGGAACCCCTCCAGGGAAAGACATGAGCATTTATCAGCTCTCTGCACATAGGTTCAATGAGGCCTTCATTTGCATCACCCCACCCAAACCCAGCCCAGGAATCCCATCCCAGGAATGCCACCAGGTGCCAAACAACAGTTTACCTACATGGTGTGAGCCCCCAGGGCAGCTGAGAGCAAAACTCTGCTCTTATCAGTAAACTCAGCTAAGCCAGGATCTCCTTAATGCAAGGAGTAACAAAGCTACATCACAGCACCTTGCCAAACCTGTTCTTTGATCCTAATGTGCAGCACCTAGTGAAAGGTAGTGCTGCCAAGCACATGTGTAGGTGAAGGACTGGAAAGGAAACTCAGAGCAATCTTTTTCCACTGGCTGACTATTCAAACTAATCAACCAAAAAACCTGTTATATCCCAACATATAAAGATTTTGACTATTAAACCACTGATAGTGGAGTTCTGGAATTGCTCAGCACTACAATTAAGTTAACACTGCCCAGCACCTTCATACCATTCAAGTGAATTGGGACTTACCTTTGAGCCTCTTGGACCAGGTGGTCCTTCAGGTCCTGGAAATCCAGGCAAACCTGGCTGTCCTTCCAAGCCTGGGAATCCCCTTTCACCCTACAAAAAGCATAGGTGGTGGTGGAGGTGAAATACTATTCTATTTTGACAGAATCAAAATATATGATAATAAAATTTGGAACACACATTATCTTTCGGCTTTTCTGTAGGAAGTCATCACACTTACAAACTAACACTGTGACTAAACATCTCACCTGCTTAACTAAAGAAGTTCCTGAACACGGACAGATTTACCTTTAAATACAACACTCAAACCAATTTCATTGGTTTATGGTTTCACAGGTTTTCACAGGGTGCTATCCCCTGCAAACCCAACACAAGAACTTCTGTATGGAGCTTTACAGTTGGTCTGCTACCTCATCTGAAAAGTGACACAGTGGAGGAGAGTTACTGTCTCAGGCCAGGATATGAAAGGGTTACTGTGTCCCTGAAGGAGAGAGAATGAGGAATTCGGGAGTGCCAGATAAGGAAAACATTAGGCAAAACCAGATTTTGGAGCAAGCTCCAGCATGAACTGTGTTTGCACACTATGAAAAACACACCTGTGTACAAGAGGCACGTCAGATGTGTGAGGGGCAAGCCAGGCTACAGAGTGCCTACAAATCTCAACCTGGTCACTCTTCTACATGTTTTTTTTTTTTTGAGCAAGTAGCATCTACAAATGGTTGCTAGACAGACTTTTAGCTGAGGCTTGGCCTTGAGTGTCATCTAAGGCTGAAGAACTGTTTTCTAAAATGCAACTATGTCAAGGTCGCCACTCAAAACAGTCATGGAATGGGGAAGCCAAGGCCTTGAAAGACAGAGAAACATGAAGCCAAACAGCTAAGAGGAATAGAAGAAGCAACAACAGATGCTAGTGAACTGTAGTATTGAAACTGAAATGAGTATTTTCTAAGTCCACTTTGAAAGTGAGCAGCAAAAAAGAGAGCCTTGTATGAGGAAACTGTTGCCAGGGCAACACCTGTGGAGTTTGCCAGCAAATTACCCCCAAAAGCAAACAGATTATTTGAAGGACTATGCTTGGGGATAGCTGAGGGAGTGTATCAGACATGTAAAGTTACATCAAAGTTAAAATATTTACAGTGGAAATAGCTGCACTATAATCCCTCTTTTTGATAAAACACTGGTTAAAGAAATGTGGGCAAATTTTGTGGGGAGAGAAACTATGCTGATCCTGTTCTCTTTGAGTTTTTTTTTTTAAACTGTGTTCTACTTAAACAGCCTATAGATGATTCCATAAGTGACAATGTTTTCACATGTTGCTTCTGCCTCCATATTTTTCCTATTGCCCATATGATACTGATTTTCATGAAGGTTTTGATGCTACAAATTTGGCAGAAAAACTGCCTGCTCACTGCAGGAACATACTGAAACGGAAAAGAAATTTAACAAGTCTTCCACAAAAAGTCAGTGCCAAAAAAGACATTATATTGTTAGGAATAGAATGAGATTGAAGTCTGTAGTTAGTGTGCAATAAATTTTCTTAAAAATGCAAAATCTCACTAGCCAGTTCTGCTTACATGGAAAGAACTAAGGAAGGCTGGTTACTTCTTGTTTCAGACTGGAAGCTACTAAACTAAAAGATAAATAGCAAAGGTTAAGGTCAACTCCTAAAGATCTCTTCTTCCAAACCTGAAAATACAGGATTGTTTCCATACCAAAATAAAGGTGCACCAGCTATAGAACCATCATTTGCTTGGGGAATGGGCAAGGAGTCAGATTCTGATCACAATTGCCCTCAATCAGCTGCACCAATATGGCAAAACCACCAGCTCACAAGCTGGAACATGATTGTTGCTTGGGGCACAGAAAGAAAAAAAATATAGTTGGGAAACACCCTAAAATTATGCTTTGCTGCAGCAAGATATAGCCAATTAAACAGGATACAGAAAAGTCTGGCAGAATTCCATGTACTCTAATAATAGGACACAAACAGGGATAGATGCAGTTTTAAAGCATGCACAAGTAATTCACAATTCTAGAATTTGTTTTCCAAAATTACATATTTATAAACAGGCAGTATGGGGAGAGAAACCAGAGTATTCACTTGCATTGATGTGATATACTCATGGTAAAAATTTTAAAAATAAAGTAAAAACTGGAGGGAAAAAAGAACCAGAAAGGCAGTAGTTGAAGAGTCCATTTTAATGTCTAAATGCATGCAAGAACATAGTTGTAACATTTGACAAGAGAGGCACATACTTGCTTCCTGTCCTTGCTCTGAAAACAGTGAGCTTTAAAAAGAGTCCAAAATCACTTAACTATGGCTGGTGGCTGCTCCAAAACTAAATTCATGTACAAATGTCCATAGTATTATTAAGATACACAGCATGGAAGAAGTGATGCCACAGCCACCCATACTGTTCTCCACCTTTTTGAACAGCAGGATGAAAGTAACAGCTGCCTCAGATTATAATGCTAGCCAATAAATTCTTCCTCAACTTGAAGAGCACTAATTCAGCACATTAGAACTACAGTATCTAATCAAAACAAACACAGAAGTCCCCTCTGATGGGACTTCCATTCTTCAAAACATATCAAATTTCTTCAGGATACCATCTGTGGCTTCTTTTGTAAGATGAAACAGTTGAGGTTTAATGGTCAGTGGTCACTTATCAGGATTGCAAACATTTCAGTATACAGGGCCATATTTGTACAGTTCAGATGAACAGCTATGAAGCACATATACCAACCATGGAATTATTCTTGACAGAGTGATTAAAATTGGAGCAGTTTTAACTATTTCTTAGGAATTTGTATACAATAGTGAAAAGAAAAGCTGAGCTTGGGTCACAACTGTATTAAATTTTACCATGATAAAGGCAGAAGGAAATAGGGATCTTGAGGACAAACACTAATGATTTTCATCTGAGACTCAGAATTCCAGGAATATACATCCAATGAGACCAAGAGTATGATATCACAGAATATGTGGCCTCACCTTGAGATGATCAAATTAGATCAACTGTCCCCAGTATTTGTCAAAAATAGCATAATTTGCAGCTATTTTGAGGGGAAACTGCGTCTTAGGTTCTGTGAAAAACAGAGTCCCACCTTAAGCTATGTATTTCTATCACAGCCACAGCATTGTGCTGCAACATAAACTGTGTGAAGCAATTGATTAGGCTGAAAACAAGTAAAATTTACAAGGAAACTTATTTTCAGTGAGATCAGTTCACCAACTGCTCTGAGCAGGGCCTCCTAAGCCCCAGAGGATAATAGGAATACCTGGCTAGGGGAAGGTATGAAACCATTTCAGCAGCAGCACTTATGCAAAACCCACAGCAGTCTTGGGCTAAGTGCTCTCAGCCTTCATCAGCTGTAACAGCTGAGACTCAGTACCACCCCTTCCTCTTCTTCCCTAGTCTTTAACAAGCTGATCTTATCAGCACCTTTGGATTTTCTTTTCAGATGAAGTTAAACCAGCCCAAGAATCTACAAGTCTTACTGGTTTGTCTTAGAAATAGGTCTGTGTGCAGCATCTGCCCTGTTTATTTCTTTAGCCATCTTTTACTCAGTAACCAGCTTTTAAGCATTAAAGCACGTTCACCTCAAAAGTGCAGAGCAATATTTATTTAAAACCCAGTTGCTTAAGAGAAAAGTATACACTTCCTGTGGTTGAAGAGTGAAAGTAATGCCTACCATCACCTGTATCTAACACTTTAATAATACATTTCAGCTTTAGTACTCTTGCCAAATCCAGTTTACTTTTGACCTGCTTACTTTGAGTAACAGCAAACTGGCTCCCAGCTGTAATCAATTTTTGCTGACTTCTCCTTTCTTCATTATTTCATTTTAGGCATATTGGAACTTCATCCATTTTACGTTTAAGTTCAGTCAGGAGGGTTTGCAAAGAGGAAGAAAACTTAAGTGCACTGATTTTTGTCAGCTGTTGTCCTATGGGTTTCAAAATAAGCTTACAATGCTTAAATTCTTCTAGAGATTATGTGCTACTGATGCTACAGGGGCACATGGCAGAGGCAGAGTTAAAGAAGAATCACTGGCAGCAAGGGAGCAATTAAATTACAGCTGTCGCTCCCCAAAGCAAGACAAGAAGATAGTCTTCCTGTTTGTTACAGTTCAATTTGTATTCCTGTACCTGACCTGTTAAAATTGGGCTATCCTAAAGGGAATGCTGTGATGCTTAGGAAGCAGGCTACTTTTGAGTCTCAAAGAATGCATTAGGCTCTGCTAAGCTCAACAAAGCAGCACTTCTTAGCTGACTTAACGCAAGTGAGCAGTGACTTGGATGCAGATGCTGTTTTAGGGCCAGAAGTGAAACCCAGTGGAACAGAAAGGCAGGGCTCAGCAGAGTGCATTAGTCAAGGCTCTTCCTGTCTTCCCAGCACAGAACCAGGTTCCCTACATCTGACTTCCCATCCATCTTCAAATACACTGTCACACTCCTAATGAAAGAATCGAAGAGGCAAGATTATATAAACAACTCTTTGTCTAATGCTCTTCCCGCATCAATTAGACAAGGAGCTGTAGAATGCGATTCCTGGTTCAGAGGTCACGGCAGAAAGTAGCAGTATTGGATTTGGAAACTTCAATCAAATGTATACTAAGCAATACATTGTGAGGGATCAAGCTAATCATCTTAAGACAGCCCTTGATGTCCTGTAGTAGTACAAGAATCTAGAAAGATTCAAAGAACAATTCAAAACCTAAGCAAACTAAAGCTTAGGCTTTAGCAAACTAAAGCAAGGAATTTATAAGACAAAGCATCAGGATTTCCATGACAGATCTTGGGGTTCCCCAGAGCTGAACTGCTGAATCCAGCAACACATCAGATACTCAGGGCTTTGTAATTATAGGGTAACTAACATAATGAGGTGTGTCACATATGCTCAAACAAGTTCCACTAGCAACACATCAAACCTAGGAAATATGGGCTTTGCTTCCTTTACATAAGGTACATCATGGTCTGCAAGCTTCAGAAGAACTATTTAAAAACCCTCTGGCATGCCTCAGGATTATGTTATGTTTACCTTGGCTGCAGTGGAAATGAATCACAGTTCACCAATTTCATATCCATTCTAAGGACAGATTGCATTAGATCCACATTAAGCAAACAACAGCTACTTGCTCAGTGAATTCACAAAATAGCTATAACAAGTGCAAAAAAAAAAAGAAAAAAGCCAACTTAGAATTACAGGAAGGTTCTCCAAATTGTACCTGCAATAACTGTCCTGGGCATAGAAATCTGATGTTTAAGTGCCTTCAAACTGAACCTGAAATAACTTGTGACTAGTTAGGATGCATCTGGTTTGGGTACCTGCATCTGAGACCCTCTAGGAACATTAACCAGGTTCATGTTTGGCTAACCAAATCTAACTTGGAAATCTTGCCATCAAGGGAATACCATTCTTCACTAGGTATGTAAATTGGGAATATACACAATGAAGTAAAAGCAAGTAAATGCCAAGGAATGACCTCATCTGTCTGGAGCTATCTGGATGGCAGGTGTGGCATTGAATTTTGGACAGTTGCCTTGTTTAACCTGAGCCAATAGTAAAACTCTGTAGCAGCACATTATAGTGCCAGTGTTTTGAATTACTTTTGTTCATTTAAGGTCACGCAAATCAAAAACCACCCTTGAAATGTGTCATTGATTAATCTAGAGCACTGAAACCCTCCTAGAACCTTGCTAAGATAGGGTAAGTGGTTTGATAAGACATGCTTCTCAAACTCTGTTATCAGTTCACATCTTTAAGACGACTCCATTGTATCTCAAGCAAACTGCTTACAAGACTAAGAGTGGAAGCATTTCGGGCAGTGATCGCATCCCATTCATTCCCTGTGACACCAGCAGTTACATGGGAACTGTTTAAACACAATTTAGTTACAACCAGGCTCCTTCACCACTGGAGAAAGAACCGAGTACTTGCTTGGTTCACAGTACTGAGCTGTTTATCTACAGTGCATTGTAGCTAAAAGAAATGCTGGGCACCTGCTGTTTCCTCAAAAAAATAAAAACATTGTAAAACAAATAAGAAATAAGATTGATAAACTTGAAGTACTGTACAGATACACTGAAAACAGGCAGTAAGACAAGTCAAAGCTACAAGGAAGCAGGAAAGTTCCAATATGTCATACATCTCTCAACGTTAGGATACCATCTGGGCAGACCAAAACAACTTGTTGCACCTGAAGGAGGCACACAGAGATACTTTTTGCAGTGGGGGTGTTTTTTTACTCTGCTTGATCCAAGAATACATGTTTGGCCATTAACTAGCTGCTTAATTGGGTGGCAGCTAAGTGTGTTGGTAAAGCTGCATCTGAATTTTGTCACTTCCATGGTCCAACTCACATTCTAGACAGTGACAGCAATCACCATCTTTGCATACAGCTGTACAAATTACGAGGTGAAAACCAGTACAAGTTCAGAACACATCAACACATCAGCATCAACTACTTGTAAACTGGCAGTGCAAGAAAAGAGAGAAAACAACCCATACTCACTCAATTTTAAAATCCCACTGAAGCATTACTAGCATAGCCATTATGGTACATTCCACACCTTAGCTTGTCAACACTAAGTAGCTAGTATAGGCAGGCCTTGGCTGTAAATAGGAATTCTTTCTATTTTACTAGAATTTGTCTCTTCTCTGGTTTTTCAGTTTCGAAGGGTTCTTTTTCCTGATTGTCAGATAGATGGAAAAAATATGTGCATTAATTCTCCATTCTTGAGAAAATAATGATATGAACATCTTACACTGTCAGATGGACCAGTCAGTCTGACTCAATATCTGAAACTGTTAATACAGCTCTGCTCTTTGGTGCATACCCACACTACCATCAAAGAAAAAATGATATGAGCAAGAAGCAAAAAACTATCGTCCATAATCTTCAGTTATTTGAAATTGGCATATGGTTCAGTGGTTTATGTGCTGATCTGACAGTTAAAAACAAAAAAAGGAATATTTACCTTTTCACCTTTTACGCCACTGCAATCACATTTGGATAAAGATGTACATCCATGGCAAGCCTTTAAAGACATAAGGGGAAAAAATTGTTTTTAGTTGGCGTAAGACTATATGAAGTATTTAATAATGTCACAAAAAGTTAAAAAGTTTGTCTAAAACATAAACTTACAAAGTTTGTCCTCTAGCCATAATACAAGTGTTCACAGCAGACACTGCTAACTGAAAGTTCAATCACCTTTAATACCTGTGTTGTATTTGTAAGTATTTTACAGTTCATTTTAGACTTCCAAATTTATGCTGAAGCAGTACAGTGCAACACCTACAGCCAAAAGCACCAGCACTTTATAAAACAGGCTCTTTAGCTCATCTCCAACTGAGAAGAGCCCAGTTATGCTTCCCACCAGTAGATGTCAGGTTTTGCACGAGTTTAATCCAGGCTGAAGCTTATGAGTGCATTTGAGATAGTTATTAGGTAAGTACTTAGTACATGATTAATTCTTCCCCCAACAGGTCAGTTACTGAGAAAACACATTTAAAAACCTCTAGATTTCATGTAGGTGCATTCACACACCATTGCAAAGCATGACAAACCAACTACAACAGTCTCTAGCATAAGGTGACAGGTGACTGAGTGACAGTCAGATTTCAAGGGGTTTAAAGGAGAGGGATACAGAAGTTTGGTTCACAGAGAAGATCCAAGTTAAGTAACCCTTCCATACCACATTTGCTTAGATTGTATTCTTCCACCCCCATTCTATCATGGGATAGTCATTAGAGCCCTGCATTGATCTCAGAGATTAACAGATGTGTTCACAGAAATGAGATTTCTAGAAGAAATCCTTTTTTTGGTAGAACGTTTCACATAATACATGTTTCAGACCTCTTTATAGTTAAAAACTATGAGCCATATTAGAAGATACACTAGCTGAAACACTTCAGGGTTCAACTTGTTCTGAGAACAGGTGCAGCATTGAATTAAAAACACAGAGCTTGTCCTTTAAAAGTTTGAAAAGCCAAGCATTTGGGGTCCTTCCCTTCAGTAACTGACAGAGAACATTATGCACAAAGTTTCAACCAAGCAAGAAAACAGTTGGTATGTCAGATCTGAAGCATACCCACACTTGAACTCTAGTCTTTGTGACCACAGAAGCACCTAGTGACATGACCCATCCCCTACCTGGCATTAGGAATGTCCTGGCTCTTAGCCTAAACATGCTACCAAGCATCAGATTGAAAACAGAAGTAGCTTAATTCACTTAGAGCTACAAAAGCTCAGGATCAATTAAAGCACCTTGCAGCAAAAGGCAGAGGTTTGAGATTTCTGTCAGGCTGGCTTTACATGACATGACCAGGGTGGCTCTCCCAATCTTCCATGTGCCATTTGTAACCAGTTTCTTGATGTTATGTCTATGAAAACTCAACATTCTTAGTTAGCAGGGATTTATTGAGCCATTTCCTAGAACGAAATTGAAGTTTCCTAGCCTGGCTTTCAAAGATCAGACTGGACGAAGGCCTGAGTAACGTGGCCTGACCTCATAGCTGTCCTTGTCTGGAACAGGGTGTTTGGCTACATGTCCTTCTGATGACCCCTTCAATCACAGTTATCCTATGAATTTGATACCTGATCTCTTTCACTTTTAAAAATGGGTTTTAAAAAGGCAAGTTCCTTGTGAACCAGTTTTAGGAATAATCTCTTAGGAAAGCTATAAAACGGATTAACCTTAGTTACATGCAGTATTCCCTTCCCACACAGTATTCCCTTCCCATGCTCACTGTGCTGCAGCACTGGTTCTGTATTATAAGGATGGAACAGTGAGAGCAATATAGAAAACCTCTGCTGCCTCCAAGAGGTGGGGGGAAAAAATAAACTGTACCAGCACTTACCAAACCCCTCCAAAAACTGTGGTAGAACACAGACTAAAATAACACATACACAAAAAGCATGATCAAGGTCCTGCACAAAGAGGAGGATGGTGGAGACCCCACAGCCCCTTCAGGCCCCAGACTGGGTGTCTGTTTGCCTTCACAGTGAAGCTGTTCCTCCACAAAATATCTCACCATAATTCCTGATGTTGCAACTTGTATCCATTAAAAGTTTAATATATGAAGTTTCTGAAAAACGTACTTCTCTCCCTTATTTTGTTTGCACAAAAGTGCTTTGATTTAATCAATGCAGGAGTTCTTTTTAAACCTGTGACTGTCCTCCAAAGCAATTTATATATTCAGACTGGATTTCTTATGCTCTGAGTAACTTCTTAACCTACATAATTAGCGAGTCTTGGAGAGTCAAGAATACTCATTGAATGCTTTTTGACAAATGATTTTGGATATCCAGTTCAGTTGCATTACTTGCAGGAAGGAAACATAGTCTTTCCCAGACAGCAGTGAAGGGAAGCTTAAGGTCTGTAATCAGAAAGCTCTTCAAATACACACTGTAATCAAATGGTAGTAAGTTTCTGGCATAAATCCTGGCAAGATCTATTCACCCACAAGCTTATGAAGTAGTTCTCCCCAAGCAGAGTCACTTATCTTCCTGTAAAAAAGCTGTATCTGGCAGACTATGTTTCTCATTTGCATTAACTTGTATCCACACCAAATTAAGGAATTCTTAATTAGACAAAAGCAAAAAAAGCTCTGAGAATCTATATTATCTCAAGATTAATTCATGGCATTTAGAGGTCTTACTACTGTATTGCTTAAAAAAACCCAACAAGGCAAAACGTGATGGCACAGGAAAAAAAAAAGCTTAATGACCTATTCTGAGTGAAAGCCTTCTTCTTGTTTAGACTTTTCAGTAATCTCAAGGCTATTTTTTTTTTTAAACTTGGCAAAGGAGACAGAAAAATTGCACTACAGGAGATTGCATACTGCATAACAAGTTAGTACAAGTTTGAAAGCCACTCAGCAGCCAGAGGCTAGAGATTTTTGATGTCAAAGAATCAGTTGTGCATCTCACATGAATGCCAAGAAAACCTAGACTCCATACTATGCATAGGAGCACTTGGAATTTCTCTTGCACGTGGACAGTAAGTTATCTACAATTCAATCAAACAAAGGAAATGGATGCAATGACATTCCAAATGCAGAAAAATCTACATTAAGAGCAAGATTTATATGGTTACCATCATTTATCCTTAATAATAAGTTAACCATCACTAGTTCTGAAAATTAGTGACTTTCTGGGTTTCCAGATATGGAAAGTTGAGTGACTCCAAACCTCGGGGGAACTCCAAGTTACACTAAGCACATGATGCAGTTGGAAAACCAAGCAAGACTCTTGCCTTGTGTTATTACTTGTCAGCCAGAAGCCTTCAGTAGCAGTTCAGTTCCTGGCTCTGACCAGTAGGACACATAGTCTTAGGTGACAGAAGATAATAAAAAATATTTGATATAATAGTGAGTTAGTTGTACCTTGATCATAAGGAGGTGGTCATAATCTCCATATGTATAAAAATCTTTTAGTTTTCAACTACACCAAGATGAATAAGGAATCAAAGCAGCTTTTAAGAACTCAAGTCAAACTGCTTAGATTTGCTCCTTACTGTGTTCTGTTGCCTCCCCGCTCATGTACCTGTAAAGATGAACATACTATCACTGCTTATTTCCTATGCAGTGACTTTTCCATAGCAAGACACAACCAAAGGCTCTAATTAATCTATTCAAGTTTAGCTAATCCTTTCACTGGATTTTTCTGACAGCTTCTACCCATTGAATCTGTGTGTGGAGAACAAGTTCTTTTCATTAGTATATAAAAGGAGGGATGGCATTGGTTTACTGGTCAAAGGATAATTCTTCCAGAGCAAGCTTGGTCTTTTGTGTCTTACATGGACTGAGGAAAATTGCTTTATGCCACCAACAGAATGCAGTTTTGTTTGTTTGTTGTTTTTCAGTTTGAAGAAAAAAAACCCCACACATTCCTACTCCTGGTTTGTTACAGTCAGCTCAGTGAAATAAATAGCCTAAGTCATCCTCAATATGTGTAGTGGTTAGAAGCCTGTCTTATGTACTGGACACATTCCACTCCTTTCTCATCATCAGGCCCAAAGATCTAGGTTACAAAGCAATTTCAGCATATTCTATTCCCACCCCACCTTCCAGCTGCCACTCACAACAGCATTGGACAAAATATTTGTCAAACTACCAGGACGATGAATGCTATTGCTGGAGAGAACAGTAACTTGGGACTTTGCAAAACTATGATGTGAAAAAGAAGTGATTTACCAGTACATACACACAGCTGTTATTAACTTAACAGCTAATAGTGTGCACATAGGGAGGGGTCAAAGGGAGCAATCAAACCCTTACACTAGAGTACTTCAATAATGTATTAGCATTAAAACATGTAGGAGTTTAAGAGTAATTTAATACTCTTTCCATAAGCAAGATTACAGAGGGAAGCCAATCATTTCCAAACCTTGACACTTACAAATTACCAATCAAGAGAAGGTGAGGCTTCTTATAGAAGAATGGTAGGTGACAGTGAGAGTTCTGACATGACCCAAGTTGCTTACAAATGAATTCTCAATTCAGGTATCAGACAACTGGATAAGAAAAGGAAAAAAGAAATAGCTTGAACAATTTCTTTATTCTGACATCCTCCTTACGTATAATTTTATGACAAATCCAGAATTTCCTGTTTGGTAGCTCCTCTCATTTCTAGAGGAGCAAAGTGACGTTACTGAGTCCAGCAATGCAGTTGTACTAACAGGCTGCATGCTTTTCTTGAAAGCTCTATTCTGATAGCAGCAGGAGGTCAAGAAAGAATCAAAACCCTGATTGTGGACAGCCACTGATTTTAAATGCTGGTGTCACCTGTAATGCATTAAGACCCCCTCAGAGACTTCAGAAGCTTCAGGGAGGTGTAACTTGCACACACTAACTTCATAAACAGATGTCCTGAAGGAAAACAGTTATTTGACACCACAACATTGTCAGCTGCTTCACCAGGTAAGGATGGTCTCATTGGAAAAAGACGCACAGAAATCATTGAAATTAATTCTGCCCAAGTGAAGATGGCCAGCATTTTAAAACAAATTGAAAACTGCTACAGACACTGATGACAGGAGCTTAACTGAATAGAATAATGTGAGTGGGGAGCACAGAGCAAGCAGGAAAAGCTAGAAAAAAGATGTTAATATACACTCACTGTGTAACAATTGCTGTTTGTGACCTGTATTTGTATTTTCCCATACTATTTCCTAATGTCTTCCTTAGGATTTATTTACACATATAATGAAGCCTTTTGATTGTTTAGTTTTACTAGGCCTTCCATTCACTATACTAGTCAAAGGAAGAACCATCCATAACACCCATTCAAAAGCAATTAATCTCTGAGGGCTTCCATACAGCACAATCTGTCTCCACTAACAGCTCTTGAACCTGAGACTTGCAACTCTGTTTTTTCACAGATAAAAGTAACAGAAGCACTTCTGCAAGGCTGATGTGGTTATGAGTCCTTCCACTACCTGCAGCAGGTCTGACTGCACAGCCACTCAGGCAATGAATTGCTGTGATTCAAAGACAGTCTCAACTTGAGAATGGACACATAGTAGCTTTATATTTTCCTTTCCTTCCAAGAGTTTATAAAAGCTAATAGAGAACTTCTATTAGTTTTAGATTATCAAGCACCTCAGGTCTCTCCCTTCTGTACTTATGAGCAACATGTGACCAGATACTCTTCATAGCAAGTTAATGAAGTTATTACAGTAATGAAGTTACTGTAGTACAAAAAAGAAAGCTGAATGAAACATGGAGTTTTGCATTCAGATAGAATCACACCAAACCACAAAGCAGTGTCAGAAGAACTCCAGGTACACAAACCCTTCAAGTTTTAGCACAGTTTGCAACAGCCCCGCCAGGTTTTTACTGCCAAAAGAGAAGGGTGAGAGGGGTTAGAAACAATGGAAGTGTTAATTAGGCTAAAATACATAGTTTTGAAGTCCAGAAAACAATGAAATAGGACTTCCCAATTCACCAAGCCTGTTTCTAGACAAAAAATTTGGTAAAACAAACATATCTCAGAATTTCTACAGTATCTAAATTAACTCAAATACACACAACTTCACTGCTGAGAAGCAATTTAACAGTGTTCTGTAGCTCCTGAAAGTTCACTATGGAAATTGTAGATTTTTCAAGCTGTCTCATTCATGATTCAGGGTTGGCAGAAGAGAATTTTCACAGTAGGGGCTGCAATTTCCTTTTAGACATCTGTGAAAGATATTCCTAAAATAAAGCTTATACACAGTAAACAAATCCTGCACTTCTCAGTTATCTGCTGCTACACGAGTTCCCTTAATGCAACTAACATCACCCTCTGCATTCAAATACAACAGCTTATCAGTTGTCAGCATAAGTTAAGCATAAGAAAAAAAATAGGAGCATAAATACTGGATAATTCTATCATAATTATAAAGACTGACTGTTGTTAGAAATTCACTCTGATTAAAATCAGCCAATTCAATATACAGCAAAGCATCAGTTACAAATGCCTTTGCTCTAGGAACATGGCTTAAGCAATCTTCCCGCTGTAACCATTCAAAAGCCACAAACTCAATTATTCATACCTCTATTTTAAACCAAAAAAATTCAGCCTTTCAGTTCCAAGCAGACAAAGATTAAGCTTTATTTTGGGGGTGGTCCTGAAGAGTATCCTCATATTCACTGGCTTGGCAAGATCTGTGTAACGAAATGCCTGTGGAATTTTCTAGCTAAGGATTTACTACTCATCCAAGTCAAAGCTTTCACCATTTATCTTCAGCAAGTTGATTTTACCTTCACTTGCCTAGACAGAAATATAACAACAAACAAAAGGTTTTGAGGGAATTTGACAAGCAGAGTTAAAGCAGCTATTGTGAGTTCTAACTGATTTCACATCCGTGCTCTTTAGGCTTAAGCAGGAGTACAAATTTGCAGATAACAATTACTCATATCTGTGTGAAGTCACCTGTGGCAGCAAAGCCATCAAAGGTCTCTAATCCAAATGGCCATCCTTTTCTCACTAAAGTGGTATATCTATGAGCATTAACATTACTAAAGCTGAATCTGAATTAAAAGCCTATTACATGCCCTTCTAACGAATTGTTTCCCTTAATCTACCCAAAGATACAAAAAGAATAAATATCATGGTCTAAAATGTAAGAATCAAAACATGTTAGCAGAAGTTCTTGACCATTTTTTTTTTTAAACTAAGGGAACTTCTGACAGGTAATTTCATCTGTTGCACCTGGAGGCACTAACTTTCTTTGAAATCTATACAACTTAAGACCTGTTCAGACTGGCAGAGGAAACCTGTAGTTGTAGTAGCTATGGTTCTGGCCACCGTCTCAGTGATTGGTTTTTAACCTGCCTGTTGTGTTCTCATTCTCGAGCATATGATGGGCAAACAATCCTTCTTTTTCCTCTGAAGGAGTAGAACTATGTGCTTGTTATTTAGATACACCAATAGCTACTAATAACAACATGCAACAACTGCAAGAGATCAGCTAAGTCTAGTTATCACATCCCAAATGAATAATCTGATTCAATGGAAAGTTTAAGAATGAATAAATTCCCTTAGAATACAGTTACTACAGACTGGTTGGAATTAAAGATGTACTTAAACCCTAAAATCATTAGCAGGAAAACCTTGGCATGACTACCTTCAGAATATGTAAAAATTGAAACAAGTTTGTCTGTGTAAAAATACTTTGTGCCACAAGAACAAGAGAGGACCTATCTAAAAGAGGATTGAACTCTTCCGTCCGTCTAAAATGATACGGAATTTATTGCTTTAAACTGAACAAATTATGGTTCTTTAACATTCAGTTTTTCATAAAGGTTATCTTTCACAGAAGGTTCTAGTTAAAATAACAGCAATACTTGCAGCAACAGATCTCCCCATAGACCAGTCTAACTACAGGCAACTTTTGGAGTCAAAGACTCTTTACTGCATGAACACCCCAAAACTTGAACAACTTAGATTAATCCCCAAACTGCAACTATTCACCCCTTAAGAACAGGAGGTATCACAACCTGACAATTTCTCTGTATCTGACTCCTGAACCAGAAAAGAAGACAAAGTAGAACAACCCAGCTGGGCATCTAACTCTTCCAAAATCCCAGACTTTATTCCCTTTCTCAATACTTGGATTTAAGAGGGGTATGGCTGACAACTTTTCAGGACAAGAAACATCAGGCAGAAACTTTAAGGATAGATTTTAAGGAACAGAGTTAGCCCTTGCAACTCACAGTAGTTCACTCTTACTTTTTACATAGCCTTCAATCTTCAAAAATGGTTGTTGCCCCTCTGCTTTAAAGGGCACGGCCAGCCTCACATTCAAGTGCAGGTGAGGAAGGGGACTTGGACAGTTCTCACCACTTCTGAAAAGCCTTAGGTTTCTGCAGTCTATTAGTCTTAGAGAGAATGGGCTTCAGTGCAGTATATTTTCCTGGGTGACACACAGAAAGTAAAATAATCAGATCAAGCTCTGCTGTCCTTCTCAAAAGCATTTCAAAGCTACAATTGAAGAGGCTGAGAAACCAAGCACTTCTGGCTTAATGAACACAAATTTCCAAACAGAACTCCACATCAGGCTGTAATGAATTGGCAAAAATTTCCTTCAACAGCAACTTGGAAGTATTATCTTTATGCTGCCATCCAGAGGCAGCATCTTACAAAGCATCTAAGTTTAGATTTGGCAAGTACACCTCCTGGTAAACAGTGCAAGCTAAGAACACTAAACCAGAATGTAAACTACCAGGTGGCCTTCTCAACCCACTCCATCTCCACATTAATGAACTGACAGATGCCAAACACCACATTCATTTCCTTCTTCAGCAAGCACTGCAGCTGCATGAACCTCTAAATATGCAGCATATCTACAGAAACATCCTAAACGAAGTAACTCTGGTTGGCTTTGCAGTTTGGGAATGGATAAATTTCATACCACCTCACTACTGCTCACTTCAGTCTAAATGCTGAACTCTGAATGCAAATCATCTTCTAACTTTTATATAGACCATAAGTGAACCAACCCCTAAACAAGTACTCAGTAAATTAAAGGAATGGTTAGTTTTAAGCATGCCTCCATCTTAGCCTGCACAGCTACACATCTCTGCAACTCACAGCATCCCTGAGACACCCGCATGGAGCACCTGGCAGTCAGTCAGTGGCAGGGTACAGTAAGCCACTTGACTTTTCAGGAAATCGCAGTTTTACTTTATTTTACACACAAGTCTCTAATCACCAGCCTCTTGGGGCTTCCTGATTTTTTCCAGCTGCAAATAAGAAGTGTCATATGGTACTCATTACACGTTAAGATTTACTAGTCACTTAGGGCCTTTCCTATGTGACAGGTGTTAGACATTGCCACTTTCTATAACCATGTCCAAATGTAACACAAACCTAGACCAAATGGTCAGTTAGGCTTCTAAGTCTCAGATATGCTTGCAAGCCAAGTATTATACGCTCATAGCACCAGTCACTCTGGCACGCTGTTTTCACTCTTTTCCCAGTTAAAGAAATGGAATAAAGACACAGATTAACTCCCTGAAAAATGTACTGCTCCTCACCCTCATCCATATAACATGCAATAGAAGAAGCTTCAGTTGCAGAGTCCTGTTAATAGAAGTCAGACATTTGTCATCAACAACTGCACTTTCAAGTGTCAAGAGCATGAAGCAGACCACACAAGAATAGAAACCCACTTCTTCCTTGAAGAAAGGAGAGACAAAATAGAATAGCATTTCAGATTAATCCAACCCCATTCTGGTCTATTTTGAAACTACTGAGAGCACTAAATTAATACCAAAGATTAAGCAAGTATACACGCTAAAAAGAATAGAGGCTGTGCAGAGTGATATTGCATTGAGATGGTATCTGCAGAAGTCCACACCCTCTTAACTGCCAGAACAAGACCTAACTCACTTTAAGGCTTGGTGGGTGTCTGGGGGATTTTTTTTTTTTTTTGTGGTGGAGGTGATTATCAGCTCTATTCTCCTTCAGTTCTTGGACCAAGTATCATAGCTCCAAGGTTCTTCCAGTTTGAGCTGTTTTATCATTTGTTTATGCCCATGGCAGCAGCACTCTGTGTGTGCACTTTAACACCTAAAGAGAGCACTACAGGCAGCACTTTCTCTGTATTGCTCAATGCTAACAAGATGCTACTCTCCAGCCTCAGGTAATCAAAGTTGAAAAAGTAAGTGGCACTGAAGAGGGCCAAATTAAACAAGGAAGCAATTTCCCTAACAATTCCCCTAACCCTCTAAGTCAGAGGCACTCTTAGCAAGAATAGAACATCAGGATCTGATGAGATGGGAGACACTTTCATCCACATGGGTTCAGAAATCCCTAAAGCTGATAAAAGCTGAATATTTAGTGAGAAGTCTCAGATGTCTGTTCAGGAACTCACATGTTGAACTTCAGCAGATATGGGGTACCCTCAGTGTCAGCTGCTTAAGTTCATTTACTTATGCACTGGTAATGTGCTGTAGCAATAGTTCAGGGCTCCTCAGAGCACCTGCCACTTCATGTGAGGTACTTCTATATAAAATGCACCTTCCTCTGAAAGGGTGACCTTATAGTGAATGTGTAGGTGAGAAGAAGGGATTACAGACAACTTTACCCATGATAAAGTCACAGTTGTACTAATTACCAAAGAGGAACAGCCTTGATGGGTTGCAGCTGTGACTGTGATAAAATTCCATTCACAAAAAAAGGGTGGGAAGGAGGATCCTAGGAATTATAGACCGGTCAGCCTGATCTCAGTATGTGGTAAGGTAAGGGAACAGTTTATACTGAGTGTAATCACACAGAACTTACAGGATGGCCAGGGTATCAGACCTAGCCAGCACGGGTTTAGGAGGGGTAGGTTGTGCTTGACCAACCTGATCTCCATTTATGACCAAGTGACCTGCCTGGTGGATGTGGGAAAGGCTGTGGATGTTGTGTACCTGGACTTCAGCCTGGACAGACCTTTGCCACTGTCTCCCACAGCATACTCCTGGAAAAGCTGGCAGCCTGTGGCTTGGGCAGGAGCCTTCTGTGCTGGGTTAGGAACTGGCTGGATGGCCGGGCCCAGAGAGTGGTGGTGAGAGGTGCCACATCCAGCTGGGGGCCAGGCACCAGTGGTGTCCCTCAGGTCACAGACAGGGGCCTGTGCTGTTCAATATTTTTATTGATGACATGGGAGGGTATTGAGTCTTTCATTAGTAAATTTGCAGATGACACTAAGCTGGGAGCGTGTGTTGATCTGTTGGAAGGTAAAAGAGCTCTGCAGAGAGACTTGGAATGGTTGCATGGATGGGCAGAGTCCAATAAGATGAAATTTAATAAGTCCAAGTGCTGGGTCCTGCACTTTGGCCACAACAATCCCTGCAGCACTACAGGCTGGGGACAGTGTGGCTGGACAGTGGCCAGGTGGAAAGGGATCTAGGCATACTGATTGACAGCCAACTGAACATGAGCCAGCAGTGTGCCCTGGTGGCCAAAAAACGGCCAATGGCATCAGGAACAGTGTGGCCAGCAGGAGCAGGAAGGCCATTCTTCCCCTGTGCTCTGCACTGGTGAGGATGCACCTTGAGTGCTGTGTCCAGCTCTGGGCTCCTCAGTTTAGGAAGGACATTGAGACTCTTGAACATGTCCAGAGGAGGGCAACAAGGCTGGTGAGGGGCTGGGAACACAAGCCTTGTGAGGAACAGCTGAGGGAGATGGGGTTGTTTAACCTGGAGAAAAAGGAGACTCAGAGGTGACCTGATCACTGTCACAGCTCCCTGAGAGGTGGCTGTAGTCAGGTGGGGGTTGGTCTCTCACCAGACAGCAACTGACAGAATGAGAGGACACAGTCTCAAGCTGTGTCAAGGGAAAATTAGGTTGGATATTAGGAAAAAGTTTTTCACAGAAAGAGTGATAAAGTACTGGAATGGTCTGCCCAGGGAGGTAGTGGAGTCACCATCCCTGGATGTGTTTAAAAAAAGACTGGATGTTGCACTTGGTGCCATGGTCTAGTTGAGGTGTTAGGACATGGGTTGGACTCTATGATCTTGAAGGTCTCTTCCAACCTAGTTGTTCTGTGAAAAGGGGTGGGTTGGCTGGTCAGGAGAGGCTTGAGGAAGGTGACCTGGAGGAAGAGGACCTTGAGGAAGAAGGAAAGATCCAGAGACACACAAAGAATAACAAAACAAGGAAGAAAGTAAAAGATCGGCTGTGAGGTCAGTGTGGGTCTGATGGAGTTAGAGCCTGCTGTTGGAGCCTGCAGTCACAGCTGAGCCAGGTGAAATCCTGTGTTCAGAGTCTGCAAACCAATATTTGCAGTCATGGTCCAGCAGGAAATAGTCAACAGTCAGGGTCTGCAGTTGGACCCTACAGTAGGAGCTTGCTGTAGTCAGAATCAGCATGGCTAAGCCATAAAGAATAAACTGGAACCCTTTCCATGCTGTTAAATGAGAGTCTGTGTCCTGGCTCATTTCTGCTCCTAACGAGAGGTCTGCTGCAACATGAATGGAGAATCATAACAGTAATTTCCCAGACTATCTCACAGGAAGAAACGTAAAAGGGGGTCTGAATGTATTTTATTGCCTTTAAAATGCTGCAAGACAGCCCCAGGCTAATGCTAATAGAACATTCTATCTAGTACATGCAGATCTTGGAATTTGATACTCAACTTCAATTAGAAAAAAAGATTCCTCTCCCTTACACCAGAAAAATTACATCTAGAGACTATGAATTACACTATCTTGAGAATTATTACGTTTGGACTGCGCTGATCATCATTAAACAGAAAGCAAGTCGTGGGAATGAAGTCTTCTCAGATACTTACTCCATTTAAAAAATCCGAAACCATGCAAGGAAGTAGCTGAAAGGGCCACAGATTAGATCTTTAAACAGAACATTAAAAAGCCAACAAAATTTTTAGTATTAACATTGTATCAATTACAGGGCAGGCAAAAGAAATCTGATCAGTGCTAGAAAAGGGGGTGCAGAGGGACAGGAAAGACACTCTATGTTTTTGTTTCAAAGGGAAACAAAAGGGGAGGGAGGAAATCTTCAGTAGCAGCACTAAGCTTCTCCTTACTTTGATACTTGTAAGCTTACCTTATTGCTTTGGTCAGCAATTGATTTTACTCCCAGTCACACTCTGGAGGTTCCCCAGTAGCAAGTTGACAATATGTAACCTAAAGTATCTCCTTGCAGTGATTCTCTAACCAGGTCCAAGGATGTCAGTGAGCTGTCTCCCTTACATCACACTAAAATACTGTAGGTTTAAAAAAAGGGGGGTAGGCAAGGAGAGAGCACACATGCAACACCCCAGCACAATAATTATAGCAAGGAGATCAATTCATAAGAAATAGCCCTCAAGTATTATTAAAACTTGAGATGTGGTTCAGTCTGAAGCTTGGCAGGAATAAGAAACAGCCCCTGGCATCTATACTCATTCCAAAATGAAGAAAAAGCATTCCCTCAGGCACCCTGTTTTAGGGAGTATACCAACTACCACAAGTGCTACTTGGAGCCGAATATATGCCAAGAAAATAACCTGCTTCAAGTTTGTGATATATGCTCTGCATCCTGCAGTAATCAGTAAATTAACTGCAACTACTGAATTAAGAACTTTCCCACCAAGTTTTAGCATTATTCCTACAGCAAGCAAGGTTTGGAATAGAAGACAGTGTTTCAATGTCCTTTTAGATTGAAACTACTTGAACAACTAACAGAAATTCCAAGGCAGCTCTACTTTGAGCAATAGGTCAAGAAATCTAGACTCTAAAACAGGACTATGCTTCCAGCTTAGGTTTTACTATGATCCTACAACAAATTAGCTTGGGACTTTTAATTTTGTTATCTACATCTAAGTAAAATTTTTCAGACTATTAAATCCAACAATACTTTTGTGGTGGGTGACAGATGCCCACCAAGTTCCACTATTACTCCTCAACTGAACAGGAATGAGAAAATATAACAAAAGGTTCCTGGGCCAAAACAAGGACATGGAGAGATCACTCAGCAGTTATCACCACAAGCAAAACAGACTCAGGGAAATAAATTTTACTGTCAATCAAAAGTCAGTGTAGGGTAATGAGCAATAATAACAAAGACCTTTAACACCTTGCTCCTAACTTCACTCTCAATTTCTCCACTCCTACTCCCCAGCAGTACAGGAGGACTGGGAATGAAGGTTCTGCTCAGTTTGTTACACATTGTGTCTTCATTATCAGTTTTTAATGGTTTCATTCAGAAAATTCATCTTAAATATACACCTTCTGTATTAATTCTTTCAGCAACTGAGGATTATGCGCCTGAAAAACACCAAAAAGGTCAAGGGCACTCTTATCACTTTAAGTAATTTTCTACCAAAATTATCAACATACTCAGAGTCATAGAGTATGCTGAGTTGGAAGGGACCCTTAAGAATCAAAGTCCAGCTCCTGGCCCTGCTCAGCACCATCCCCAACAATCACACCATGTGCCCTTTTCTTACTTACTCCTTTCTGCTGTCAAGACAAAAATAATTACTGAAAAGCTTACACTAAAATTTAGAACAATACATCTCAGATTCATCTGCTTCTTATATTAAACACATTTGCTCAGTCCAACTGTTTAAAATGATGGAGAAAAAAGTACTACAATTTCCATTACTATTTCTGTAACAGACTGTGCTCTTCCTCCACAATTACTTCTGCAGCATAATAGCAATCTAAGGTTCTTTAAAGAGGTCTGTTTCATTATTATGATTTTTGGGTACAGTATGCCAATGTCCTGAAAATACACACTTCCTGAGCATGACTAGACCTGTCAACAAGCATTTTATCATTCAAGCATAAAGAAGTTTTCTAGGTTCACTTAGGATGCAAAAATTCATACATTAAACAGAGATGTTTTAACACTTTGCTGCTACCACTGCTTTAAGAATCTGAAAGATTCTAGAACAGAAAAGTGACTTTCTGCTGATGCAGGAGTGTCATCCATTCTATTGCCAAGATGTTTCCATTAACATTCTGGTGCAGAAACCAAATGAAATTATGTATATACTCTTCCTTCAATTAAAATTACAAAAAAACCCCATTTCCACCCAGACAGATTTCAACTTCTGCATGGATGTTCTCACTGTGTGTCTGGTCAGACTCTGGGCACAGCCTTCTAGCAACTTTCATGGTACTTCCTTCACTATTAAAAATGGCACCAAATGAATACTGGAAGTTAAACTACCAAACCAAAACACATTCAAGCCTTGCAACTTACACAATCACAGAATGAATCAGATTGGAAAAGACCTTTAAGATCATGGAGTCCAACCTATGACCTAACACTTCTTTATCAACTAAACCAAGGCACTGAGTGCCACATACAGTCTTTTTTTAAATACCTCCCTGGGCAGACGATTCCACTGCCCAAACACTCTTTCAGTGAAGAATTTCTTTCTAGTGTCTAATCTAAGCTTCCCTTGGAGCAGCTTAACACTGTCTCCTCTCATTCTGTCAGTTGTTGCCTGGGAGAAGAGACCAACCCCCACCTGGCTACAGCCACCTTTCAGAGAGTTGTAGAGAGTGTTAAGGTCTCCCCTGAGCCTCCTTTTTTCAGGTTAACTTCTCAACCTCTCTATATTTTCTCATTATTTTAAATATTTTAAAATTTTTAAGCCATTAAATAAGTAATGATTTTGCAGATATCTCAAGTTTTTTCCTCATGTCTGATGACACAGTGAATGGATAAAAAGAGATGGCAATGTCAAATATAAATTCTCATTTCTTTGTGCAGTGCAGAAGCTTCCTTTTCCTTCTGAATAGCTGTGCCCTTTAAGGTTGAATATACAAGAGAAGTGTTCTAGCTAATTCAGACTAAGTATTTTCTATTATTAAGCTAATTTATATTGTCTGAATGACAGCTAGAAATTACCTTTCAAAAACAATGGCTTCTGCTGTCTTTCTGTGTGACAGGTTGGTTCTAAGTAAGTTGACTCAAAAAAACCCACTGCCGCACAAAAAGGATTATTTTAAAAAGATTTTAGAACTGAGTTCATAAGCTCCTTCACCCAAACATTGTTTTCAGTGGCATTTCTTGTCAGGACATCACAATTTCTGGGAGCTGGAGGCTTGTCTAATCTTGCCTGCAAGTCACGTTAGTTTTCACTGCTTTAAGTAAAGTGATTTAATTGTGGGTTTTAATAATTGCTACTTTAATTCAAGGTGTAGAAAGAATGCAGTTCGTGGTTCAGGGTGGTCATTTTCTTCCTTTCTATCAGACTTCTGGGGGATTTAAATACATAAAGAGAAAGGTTTGCTTTTGAAGAATTGATGCTGTATTTAACAGACACGGACTGATGCTAGATAGAAATACACTTATGACTCATGAAATAAAGATTTTCCTAAGGAATGAAGACAAGCCTTCATTGCTAACATGGTGAATTGCAAAAAATCGACTATAACTGTAGAATTAATGGTTGCCTAATCTTAACAGCTTTATGTTATTAATAATAAATGCTTGTTATATTTTCCCCCAGAATGCAGGAGAGGAACCAGAATAGATAGAAATAAAACTAACTACTCTGAATATACTGTAGACTTTGGACATTTGCAGAGTACTGGAGAAATACAGGCAAGCCCAGTATATATAATCACTCCTTATTTCCTTAACTACTTTTAAGTAGTTCTGGATTCCAAATCACAAGTTTTGCATCCTGCTGCTTATATTATAAAGCAAATTAAGTTACTACTTCATACAAATTACGACTCAGTCATATCTTTCTAGCTTAAGACAGAAAAGTAGAAAACTCCTCCTATAATAAAAGCATGAAGGAGTTGATAAGGGGAAAATAAGTCTGCCAGCCTACAGCACTATAGACAAGCAAAAAACACATCACCCATTGATAACTGATCATTCCAAACATGTAGCTAATGACTTGAAACAGCATTCAAATCTCATCACTATTAAAAGGGCTCCATCTCAGTCAAATGTTGTAGGTTACTTCACTTTAGCACTACAGTTGCCAAATAAAGCCAAAATCTTATACTTAACATAATAAAGTTCTATATTTTTGTCCAGCCCAGTAACCATATAAAAAGACAGTCAAACTGAAAAATAAGCTATAAAGGAACATCTGCATAGTTCTGTTTCATTTTCTATAGAAAAGCACTAAGATACTCTAACTTCTGTCCTAAAACAAGCTATATTGAAGAGTCTCTACAAAGTTTTATCTTTCTTGTGAATGGCTCTGAATCTCTGAAATGAAGCCATTCCACTGTACCTCTGGTTATTTGCCATGGCTCTCAGGCCAGTCTGTGCAGCAAACAGCACTAAATGGACCTGCCAAACCTCTATTTCTTCTACCAGAGCCAATGAGGTGTTCCTGTCTATTGGAACTGTATCTCCAAATACAACAGCAGAAAAGACACAACTACTGCAGTAGAGAAAGAGGTGACAAGTGATGAAAGTCCTGTTTTCATACCAGTGAAGCACATCAACAAAAACCAAGGATTTCTTCCATGCTTACTGTTCCTCCAGGAGAAGCGGTGTCTACCACAACCACAGACCTCAGCAGTAACCAAAGGTTGTGTAAGTCTGGTTTCTAAAAGTATCTAAATTCTCTAGGAAGCAGTCCAGCATAAATATCTTCCTCTAAATTAATGGTGCAGTTTAAAATTAAGATTCACCTTGCTAATAACTGAAGCCAGTCCTAGAAAAATAAACACATTTTCCAACATGTTTAATACATTTCAGCAGAAAACTCTGACAGATACAGACACTGTCAAAAAGACTTACTAACCTTATTCAGGAAGGGAAGTGACTAAGCTTTGACTTATCTTGAGGAAAGGGGGAAAAGCAGGATTTCAGCATTGCTGCAGCAGCAAAGCTCATCTAGTGTGCCCTGGAGTCATGTTAGACTAGAGTAGGACAGTTCTGCAGGTCTAGCTATATCTCAATAAAAGGAATCATTCTGTAGATAATAAACAAGAACCTAAAGTAAATCAGCAAAGTGTGTTGGGCACATCTGCCTTTTACAGTGCTAGGAGAGAGAAGAGATTGAAATTCAACTCTGACATCTTAATTCTCTGTAGAGATTAGGTAAAAGAAACAAAATACAGATGAGAGACTAAACTATTTCCCTTGCCCTCCAAAGGGAGGGGACAAAGAAATCCAACAACAGAGCTGCAATAACCAAGAACCTTCAAGTGAGCTGAAATCCACAGCTTTAAAGCTCCTGTCTTTCCAACTCTTATACACACACTCCTCATGTAAAAACATCCCAAACATTGTCTATATTGCCACTACAATTTCTCTTCTGTTCCATTATAACAGAATAATGCACATACAAACACACACTTCATAAGACATCTCCACAAAGGTGGAATACAAAATTAAAATTCTGAATGCTATGTGCTGACACCTTAAGAGAATTTCTTGACCAGTTGAAACTAAATTTTAAAAAACACGTTTAATCTGACACCTTCCAATCAGCAATTTAACTTAATGAATTATGATTAACTCTTGATTACTGGATATGAAAATTGTCTTAACAGAAAGTACATCTAGGAGCACAACTGAACTTCCACATATTTCTAGACTTTTAGGATAATTCAGGCTGGAAGGAGCCTTGGGGTTATTTAGTCCAGTCTCCTACTCAAAGCATGGAGAAAGAGAGGCAAAGTTTCATAACTAGGAACCACACAGTATCAGGCTTTTTGAAGCAGACCAAAGATATGTCTACTAATACATTAGTTTCAGCATCATGCCTTCTGGAAGAAGAGGGAGTAAAGGATTAACAGGCTTAAGCTACAATGTAAAACTTGTAATACAGCTTTGCAATTATCTAATTGCCCTTCATTCATCTCTCTTAAAATTAAGATCACATCTCGCAGTCTTTGCTTCTTGCAGCTCTTCACAAGTTGTCCAAGAAAGACTTAAGCTCTGCAGGAAAGACTCAGTCAATTGCAAAGCAATTTTTTTTAAAAACAAGCAATAATTTCCTTTTATAAATGGGACCCTTTCCTCTTAATCTCAGCTGCATTTATTTTGACAACAATTTCACATTATATTGAAGCTTTTCCTGCTCACACTTAGCAATTACATAACCAGTAATGTATTTGCTCAGCACATTGCTTTTTTTTCAGACACTGCACTGTACCAATGATATTTAACAAGGTTTAATTGCATTGCAAACCTTTCACAGGAGGGTAGATAACACTGCTTAGTGATGCTTAAAACTGCATCAGCACTATCTTTTGAACAAGCTTTATTTCAGATACTCTTGAGAATAGATGGTTTACAGCACTAAAAAGTCTGCAGTCAAGACCAGATTGCCAAACACTGCATTGAGCAGGAACTTCAAAGCACCCCAGTGGTTTTTAATGTTACTGAGTCCACACAGCCTTATGAAACAGACAAGCAAGAAGTATCTTAATTCAAAGCAATTTTGTCTGGTATTATCACCGCTGGCAGAGGCTACTTTTCATTCAGTGCACTTGTGCAATACCATTCCTAGAATATATCCACGAGTTCTGGATATCTTGTCCTGGGGTGATCAGTGGAGAGTTTGCAGAACTAATACAATTGGAAAAGGAAGCTTTTTAATCTTAGTGAATGAAAGGTAAAAATGCACAATGCATTTTCACTGCATGTGCAAAACACATTCCTCCCTGTACTTTGCCCCAGACTGAAAATATGCACATTAGATTTGCTGGGATGCCCTTACTGATTTCAGTAGTTTTGTAATATAGAAAAGTTTGCACATGTTCTATTAAACCCTTCAACAGCTAATTGCATTACAGTAAGCATCATTGCTTATTCATAGTAGAAAAAAAAATCACTACATCAATTTACATTTGCTGTTAAATAAATTAACTATCTCTGTCCTAGGAAAATTTCCCCTTCTACTATAAGAATGGTACTAATAATTGCTTCCAGTGTGTACATTATTAAGTCATGACCTGAAAAATGAACACCTAGGATGTTCCACTGAAATAATACTCTATTTCCATCATGGGAAAACAAACAAAAAAAAAAAATACACAACGATTTTGTAAAAGAGTCTGTTATGTTCTAAATTGCTCTTACATTCTGCCTCATTCAGGATTCCTTGGATTCGTTAGCATTTTACTACATGCTAGAACACAACCTGAGATATAACTTTTACTATGTATCTTCAACTAAAAGCCATGAAAAGTCAAAATCAAAACACATGACAAATGATAAGTTGCAAGCAGGAGGCCTTGGGCCTTGAGCCTTCATGTTATGAAACCAAATCTTGTGCATGACTAATCAAGACACATCTACAGAATTTCAGAAATACCTTCTGAATCCTAAAAGCCAGCATCCACTTCTTTCTGCTTTTACAGACCTAGCTTTTGTAACTAGAAAGAGCCACTGCCAGTTATGAAACAGAAAATAATAACCAACACTACCATGAAAAATAGCTAGGACAAACAAGAAACACAGATGACCATCAAATTAACCATATTAATCATGCACACTGTAATTACTGACATGGTACCATGTATTTATACATATGGTAACCTCTGAAAGGAAAAAAAGAAATCTCAACTAAACTTAGAGAACTTTCACAAATAATACTTGACTTCCTTAAACACAGATTATATCCATCTTGTCAGCCTGTCTTACCATCAAACAACTGTTTTCAACCCTGTATTTTTAGTCAAACTGGAATTATAATGGAAGGCAAAGAAAAAAGACATTGCAAACACTCCTCATTTTTTACTAACTTTTGGGCTGACAAAGTCTATTTACACTTCAAAAATCTAGGCCTTGGCTACAAGGGAAATTTTTCCAATATAAGCCAATAGTCAGTCACTAACTTCTAGTGAGTTTCATAGACAGTACAAGTGAAGAATCTAGTCCATCTATGTTATTTTATTAAACAGATTTCCCAGTTACAGCTTGCAATCATTTTTCTATACTACAGTACAAGTGTAAACCTGCCAGGAGAGGAAAAATATTCTCCTTATAAAGGATTAGCTTATATACATGTATGTAGATTTATATTAAAATAGCAAGGCAGGTAAGGAATAATTGAAATTGTTCATTGGAATAACCCCTCATACCCTCTGCTGAAAGCATACAAATAAGCACGTATTTTAAGTATTCTAACTTCATTAATTGATGAAACCATCCTCCATGTCATTCATTCTCCCATTCTAAAGTAAAACCATTTTCCAACTCCCAGTTACTTTTACACTGCCCATCAGTAGTTACACACTTCACTCTGCATCAACAATGAGTCTGCACAAGAGTGTGTAGCATGATTCATATACTACTCACCAAGTTTAAACCATGGGCTGTGAAAAAACAGCAACAAAATCTGAACAATGAAATCAATCCCTACTTGGGTATGAAATGTTGGTTTGGAGTTTTTTAAGTCACAGAGATTTCTCTGTGATGGGCACACTGGCAGATGATTCTCAGCTATAGTCTGTCACTTGGTAACTGATCACATAGCAATACACACTACAACAACAACAATCTGGAGCAAAGAAGAGACAATTTTTTTATTGGAAATGTGAATTATATTGTTGAATAATAATTTCAGGTATTATTTGAATAAGGGCACCAGAATGACTTGAAGTCATTTGACCACATTTGCCCTTTTGGGGGGACAATTGTGACACAAGGTCCCAAAATAAACTTCACAGAAGAGACTGTGTGTGTACCAAACATACTGCTACAGCATTTAGTCAACCCTTTCTGACAGTGGGTAGAACAAACTGCTGATCCCTATTAATAAGGATCAGCAATGTTTAGTGTTATCACAGGAAACTCAAAAACATCACAACACCAAGGTACTGATAAACCATTAGAAAAAACCATATTACAGAAGACCAGTGGGATTTATGTAGTTTGGAACAGAGGCATCTCTCTCCTTCCCTCACCCCCACTTAGCCCCTATGTCTTCTTAATCTTATCTCACTGCAAATCCTAAAAGAGAGGCTGCAGCACAAGGTGGTGTTAACAACCAGAAATTCTACCACTGTTTTTGCTCCTTTCTTCATTTCTCCCAAGGTAGGGGATTGCCTACAGGATCACCACAGACCCCTTCCCAGACCCCAGACATTCACAGTAATTGCACACACAGAACTCTGCTTAGACGCTTTCCTGAAGAAAGAAAATTGATGCACGCAAATCTCCCTATCTTCAACCCCTAGCTGCTAGAAGAGTGAAGCCCTGTAGGTGGGACTGCCTGGGTCCTTCTTTGTGGTGGGGGGTGATGGCAGCAGGCTGGGCTGAGGCCTTGCTGCACAGAGAACCGGCGTTACAGACAATGTGGAGCCAAGCAGCTCTCCGTATCAGCGAGCACTGCTGGCACACCAGGATCACTTACACTCGGGTTCCTACCTGGGCACAGTACGGAGGGGTGGAAGAGGAAGGAAGGATATTATGGCTGGTCCTTGCTTTTTCAGAGGGCAGATGAGAGGTCTACAAAGTTTCACTGTAAAGGAATGCATTTCAAAGGAGAGTTCATGACAAGTAAGATTTTGTCAGCACTAACTACAGAACTGGAGGGGGGAGAGTAGCAAAATTATACTCTGCACCTACTACCATAACATATTATGACTTTTTTTTAACTAGAAAGGAGTCCTAAACAACAGAAACCTGGATTTTTTTCCTTTCCAAATACACTTAAAAGTTAAAAAAAGATACAGGGATGAAAAAATCTGAAATTAATGCAAGTTCAAGTGGGAACCTTTTTATGTCATTTCACCACTTGTTAACAGCTAGAGGTCTTAGTCAAATAGCCTGAAATCTGAAGCTTGCGATCACCTCTCCCACCACTCAGTTCCAAGGCCCTGCCACTGCAGGGAAGCCAGGATAGCATCCCTTTTCCAAACACAGAGAAGTGCCCAAAGTGTCCTCCAGGCCGCCTACCGTGCCCTCTCTGCTACACATTTACCACCTCCGCTAGCACTCCCACTTGAGTTTTAAGAAAGCGGAGATACAACCCTCGAGAAAACCAAGTCCCAGTGTGAGGCACAGTCCTCCGACAAACCATGTCCACATGGCTCCATCTCCCTGCCACATCCAAGTGTTACGGCTGCAGGTGATGGCTCAGCGGGAAGAGCTCAAACACCTCTTCACGGAGCTCTTTTGGGGGGAAAAAGGCAGGGGGGGAAAATCTTTCCTCCTTTGTCCTGGAGGAACAGCGGGTTCAGAACCCACACTAAGCTCACCCTAGCTTCCCCCGGCCCGCACTCTCTCCCTCCCCAGAGCCGCGGGCGAACCCAGACGTGCGGGCGGCTCGCAGGTCCCAGTCCGGTCCGACGGGGCAGCACGGCGGGGCTGTACCCAGGAAAAGCGGCCCGGGAGCCCCAACACCAGCGGGCAGCCGGAGACACCCTCCCGCGGCCCAGCCCCGCCGCCGACCCCCGCCCGCCCGAGGAGCCGCCGGGCTCCTGTCAGGGGGATTCCACCTTCAGGCACCCCAGCCCTGAAAGGGCTCCCCCCAAGGCCCCACACCGCGGCCGCCCCCGGCAGGGACCGCTGCGCCCGAGGAGAACAAGGAGCGCCCCGCACTCACCGCCGCCGCCGCCTCCTGCGGCCCCCAGCACCCCAGCAGCAGCAGCACCAGGCAGCCGGCGGCCAGGCTAAAGCTCCGCCGCCGCGGCTCCATCCTGCCCGCTCAGGAGCTCCGGGGCCGGCCCTACGGTGCGGGCATAGCCCTGCTATGAGCCGCTGCAGGCGGCTCGCACCGGCCGCCCCGACGCCAGCACCCGCCCCTCTGCCGCACTCGCCCGCTTCTCCTGGCTCAAGTCCTCCCGGGACTACAGTATTCCTCCGCTCCGGGGGCGGGTGGGGCGGGCGGTGTGGGGCACGCTGCTGCTCCTACCGCGCCCCTCAGAGGAGGCCACAGTCCCCCCCACCCTGCCCTCGGGCGCCCCGGTTTTGTCGGCTCCAAGAGCGGGCGCCGCCTCTCCCCGCCCCGCACCTCCACCGGGCGGGCAGCTGGACCCCGGACTATTTTCTGCAGCGGAAGTCGCCGGGGTGGGTGGGTGCAGGGGGAGTTGTTGCCAGTCCCGGGTCACCCCTCAGGAGGGGCGGGCGGCGGGCGCGGGGCTCGCCCGGCTCAGTCTCGGCCCATCCGGCCCCGCTCAGGTGCGACGCCTCGGCGGGGACTGCGCAAACTTCCTGCCTGGGCACGCTGTGAGTGCTTGGAGGGGCTGCGGTGCCTCGGGAAGCGAGCAGTGACGGACCCCGAGCGGGCAGCGCCGGCGGTTCCAGCCCGGCCGCTACCCCGGGGCTCGGCGCCCTCAGTGCTCCGTCGTGCCGGGGGAAGGAGCCCGCGAAGCGGTCGCACCGTGCCCTGCCCGCCCCGAGCGACGGCGGGCCCTCCTGTTCCTCCGGCGGGTGCAGTGGCGGTCCGTGGCCGCGCTGTGACGGTCCCCGCGGGCTGCCCGGGCCATGGGGCGCACAGGGTGAGTGCCGAGCGCGGCCGCCCCCTCCCCGTGCTGCCCCCCGCCCCGCCGTGACTCTGTCCCTTTGCCTCCCGCAGGGCGCTGCTGCTGCTGCTCCTCTGGCTGGGCGCGGAGCTGGCGAGTGCGGTAAGTGTGTATAGGTCCCGGCCGCAACAGTGCTCGCTGGAGGTGAACGTGCCTGGTCAAACCTGTCGGGGTTTGGGCATCCTTCGGCCAGATAAAAGACTCATTCCCACCCCCCTCTAAAAGATGCGCATATTTTTGTTTTTTGTTGTTTGTTTGTTTTTTTTTTTTGTTTGTTTGTTTTTTTTTCTAATTGCTGTACACCTCTATTCCGGAGTTCTTTTGCGCCTTTCGTCTGCTCTACTTTGCCTAAGTTCTGAAAAGTACACTGGGTGGAAAACCGTCTGTGTGCGGTGTAAGAGCTTTTAGTGTCTGATAGCGTGATCAGCGTCTCTTTTTGCAACTGACTGCCTTTAGTTCTTCTTTAGCATCTTCTCTAACCTCGCTTTAAAAGCGGACCCTCTAGGTCCTTGTTCACAAGGGATCCAATCCAGAACACGTCATAACTAAGGAAAATAGACGTGAAAAATTAACGAACTTAGCTTTTAAGTGTTGTATCAAGGTTTTTGACTATGGATTAGTAAATGTGTTTTAAATTCTGAGTTGTTATACAGAACAATGACTTTATGATCTATCTATCTGACAACTTTATGACATGAACATGGATTTTCTCTTGCTGTTCCTAATTAATGTTTAAACAGAGTAGTAGGGGATTGCATTTAACATTTTCAGGGAACATTTTTAAATGTTTATAATTTTCTTCTTTTTTGGTGTTGCAATAGATTTTCTGCAACTGGAATTTGCAATTGTTAGCCCACTTAACGAGTCAATAAATCTGTAGCCTAAATTAAGTGTCCAACTGATGTACAGCCAGCAGTTCAAAAAACACCTCTGTTATATTGTAATGTAAATTAAGGTTGGACAGTAATGTTTGTGGTGTGGATTTTATAGTGCAAATACAATACTGAATTAATATTAGTATAGTATGTTTTAAGCATGTTTATTTTGATTCAACTTCAGACAGATTTCTAACAAAACCAGTTGAAACATGGGTTCTTGACTTGTTAGCCAATATTTTTCCACTGCTTTTGCTACTCTTTTGATTGAAATTTTAATATAGAAATATATATAGATCTTTTCTATATATAGAAAGGATCTATAACCTTTCTGTGCAACTGAGAAGAAATCTTTTGAAAAGGCTTTAATAGCAGAGGGCTCTATACTCTTTATGAATAGGAATGGCTTGATTATGTTTTGTATTTTTCATAATCAATTGCACTAGTAGAGTTTCATCATCCTGATCAGGTGGTAGTTACAAGCTCTAATCTTCTCAAAGATTAAAAGATTAGGGAGTTTTATTCAACAAAACCAAGAACTGTTCTACTAAGAGTTCTTACTGCAGTGGAATCTGGGTAGAAATGACTTTTATAAAGCAAGTACTTTGAAGGCAAACGTTGAAATTATTTTGAGACAAATGTGCTGCTTTTTGCAATCATTTATATAAATTTATGGAATATGGCAGTGAAATTATTGCTGATTGATGGAAATGTACCTAACAGCAGATTTTCAATTGTTTGCTCCAGTTTTGCTCCTTATCTGTTGGAAAACATCTCTTAAGCAGTCAGATTTCTGTTAGTTCTTTCACATCTTTCACTGCCCATAAAGGGGCAGTTAAGTCGATCACAATAATTAAAATTAATATCAATTAATATCTACGTGATATTTCTAAATCTTCCTGAGGGTTTTCTTCAGGGTTAGAAAACAATGAAAATCTTTGTTGCTGTGCAATCTGTTTAAAAATAGGAAAAGAATCAGAAATAGGTCCATAAAATACTTTGTGCTTTATATGTCTAAGCAGATAATGAATTTAATGATTTCTATTAAAATGCTGTCAAACATGTCTAGCAGGAAAGAGTAAAACTATATTTTTGTCAACTTCAGATGCAGCAGTAGGTGAATAACTGACTTTCTTGTATCACTGATTTAAAAACACGTCCTAGCACCTTCCAGCATGAAATAAGCTGTTAAGAACAAGTACTGGTGATTGAACTTGCACGAAACAGAGCTTTCTAGGGAAAACTAGGATCTCTGAAACACTTCTTAATAGATCTCTGGTGTATAATTTGAAGTATTGGAGCATACTGAAGTATAATGTCAATAAAATGACGTTAAAGCTTTAGGTTAAGGAGTAACAACTTCTAGAAGACTATTCACAGAGAACTCAACTTGTTGCTGATGATGGTGTAATTTATAACTTTGTTCATATTTTTTTCTTTTAAATAATCTCATTTCAATAACTTACCTGTTGTAAAAGAAGCATCACTAAGCTGTTGTTCCAAGTTCTTGAGCACTCTTCAGGAATGGTACTATGGACGTTACTGGTGTACACAGTGGCTGGCCCATCTAGCCAGCCTCTTATATCAAAGCTGGATTTGATTCAGAGGTCTCAGTTATCAGGTGCAGTCATTTCCCTTTCAGTAAGAATAAGATTTTAATATGCATCTGAATTAATATCTCAGTTAATAATTATTCTTCTTGGGTATAAATTAAGATGTATTTTGAATGGCAGTACAAAATTAGTCTTGTAACATGATCTCTGTTTTCTTGAAACAAATGTTGAAAACATGGATGACTTGCAACTGGGGTTACTTGACAGAGAGGTTGTTACCCTGTAGACCAATTGCTGGGAGTGACCTAGGAGTTTCCACCTAACAGTTTTCACCCTGGAGTCCGTCCAGAAGCCGTGCTTCATTCATGGTTTTAGTCTTTTATTATCAATAATTTCTATAAATAATGAACCAGGACGATCAGTGCAAGATGCTGTGCAAACACAAAACAATGTTGTGCTATCTTTGAGACGTTCATGGCACTAAGACAAGTGGCAAAAGATTGTCCAAAGGTAGGGGAGATAACACAAAATATTGGAACAGTGCAAGAGAGGCAGGGATTTGCCTTGGCTAATCACTCTTCTCCTCTGAGGCTTTTGCAGGCTTCAGTTCAAAGTAGAGTTTTTAGGAGAGGGACTTTTAAAAGCATAATTGGAGTTTTGCTGATGTTTCAGTTCAGGGATGTCATAAATGTGAGATGGAGAATGTGCTGAAAATGGTCACTAAACTGAGAGACTACCTCATGTAATGAAATTTGAGATTCGTGTCCCTTCACAAAGCTCTCAGCTGAGCTGCATCGTAGCCCTGTGCAGTCATTCTGTGCACCCTTGAGAGCATACCTGGCATACAGATGAGATGCTAACTCCTCATTTATTTGCTTCCTGTCATTTTTGAGCTAGTTGAGCACACCTGTAACACATCCTAGTTTTGATGTGATAGCCTAAAGATCTACTTCTAGGACTTACTGCGAGGACTTCTTGTCTGACATGGGCTGTTGGAACAACTGAGCTTTCAGGTGGAGTTCAGTAAGGTTTCTTCTGTGAGTGGGCTTCATGTACTGTTTCAACTCTTTCAAATCTGGGTGGGGTTTTTTGTTGTTTTATGGTCTTCTTGTTTGGTTTTGTTTCTTTTTGTTTTTTTAGCTAATAAATGTGCAGATTAACTAGAGCCACTTCCTTTTCTAGCACTTGATATCTTGTTCAGCAGAACATCTTCAGTATCCAAGTAAGGCAAACAAAAACTGTGTGCTCAAACAAATTCTGGGAAGCCAGCTCTATTTTGAGTAACTGAAGCTCTGCTAGTTTGACAAACTAGCCCAAGTGATCTTATTTATCTATGTCTTAATATATCCCAGGTTTTCTGTGTGTTTTCTATTGTTTTTATATCTATGATACAAATGCTTCATAGTGTCTTTTCCTTTAGTATATACTGGACCAGCTTAATTGAACTCAACTCCTTGATTTCAATGGCCAAAAAAAATTTTTTTGTTCCAGAGCCTCTGACAGAGGAAAAATTAGTTGTTTAATTATGGATATTTAAAACCAGAGTTTCAGCTCTTAATGTAACTCTTTCCAATTCAGTTTCTGCAATTATGATGTTAGCCATTAAGAGGTATTTTTAAAGTTTTGACCTTTCCTTTGCCATTTTAATCAGTATTTATAAGTATGCAACTCTCTGTAACTTGATTTTTACAGCAGTATCTTTGTGTAGCCATCAGCTTTATTAGGAAAATACTAGTATCTACAGTAAAGTTACATTTATAAGGAGTCTACAGAATTCAATAAATAATGTAAAATACCAATCTAATCTTATAAATCTCAGGATTTGTTTACCAGATAAGGCAGCTTCTAATCTATAAGAATGCATGGCTGTGGAAACACTTGTGAAGATTCACGTACTACATTGAGAATGGTCCTTCAGCAAAGGCCAAAGTTGAGTAACAATAGGTCTATGGTAAAATAATAAGAATTATACCCTGATTCTGTAGCAAAATAAGGAGAATTACTAAAAAAGAAACTGATCGTTGATGACAGTGCTAATTTTCTAGCTCTTGTTAAGACATTGCATTTTAGGGGAAATTTTCATTTGAAGTTGAATATATATATTTACCATTTGAACAAATAATTGTTTATTTGCTGAATATTTTCTGTGTGCTGAGGACAACTGAGCATTTTATTTGACCCCAGTGTGATGCATAACACAAGTCAATTTTATTTGGCACTCAAGTACCATGTCAGGTTACAGCAGCTATGAAATGAAGTAATGCATGTGATTGTGCTCTGAAGAGCTTTTGTGATATCATTATCCGTTTAAGACTGTGGCTGCTTTTTGCATAGGTGTGAGAGGCAACGTGTGACTTGAAGAAGCATTTTATTTCCTCTTGTGGACAATCATTGGCTTCAGCCACTGGGTTCCCTTGACTTAAGAACTGCTATTGTTATGCTGGTGTCCCTCAAGGAGGCAGAGCATTTCATGCTGGGGCTTCTCCCCCCTTTGTCCATCTTTGCTGTAGGGAATCTCTTCATGGGTAGGGTTTGGTAATGCCTGTATCTTAGCTTAAACGTTATAATGATGACTAAGAACTAAAAATAAGAATTTTTTAAAGCTTTCACTGATAGATTATTTTCAAGCTTTCTGAAAATCAAGTCTCAAAATAAGGACTATTATTGTGGAAAAAAATAAAAAAGCTTTTCTGTTGTTAGCTGTGGATGGGATTGGTCTGGCAAGATCAGTCTGGGTTTCAAAAGGGATCAGAAGGAGGCTGAATTGCTTATTAGAGGGTACCTGCAAAATCTAGTCTTGATAGTGACTGCAGTATTGACTGTTATTGGAGGAAGATCAGTGGGATGGGAGATCAGGCACTGACATTATGAATTTAATTTCTTTAGGTGGATGGGGCTTTGGTTTTTTTGTTCTTTTTTTTCTAGATACTCATATAACCCAAAAAGGCTCTCACTCTCCTGGAAAAGCTATAAACCCTGACCGAGCTCTGCATATTTATTTCCATTTACATATCTGAACAGAAAAAGCATGTTGAGTGGAATCATGCAGTTCTTGTTACCTGTGTCCTGCAAAATAGGAAATCTAGAGGTGTAAGCAATAAATCTGAAAATACATGAGAAATGCAATAATTTGTTCCTGTGCTTTTTGCACAGACTTCCTACAGCTCAGCCTGCCTTGAGTCAGTCCATATGACTTCCCCTTCTCTGATGGTGTGATTTATGTGAAAGTCATATTGCTGCAGTTTCCAGGAGCTGTGTTTAACTTTCTGCTTTAAATGGTTGTTGACAATAATCTACTACTTATAATCAAATTCATCTTTTCGGAACAGTTTCCTCTTCCCTTAGGTCTGAAGAAATACAAAGAGGAAACAAATACCAAATCAGAGGAGCTGTTCCATGGATCTGTTTCTTCTTTGGCTTCTTTGCCACATTTTTTAACAGTTCTTGCTGGTCAGAGGTGACTTTGCTGGCCTTCTCATGCTGCTTATACCCAAATGGAATCAAAGCTGTAGACATCACTCTGGTCTGTGCTTCCCTTCTTGTTGTTTCTGCAAAATTTTGATTAGCTTTGGTTGTGTCAACCTCTTGAGGCCACTAAACCAGCACCATCCAGTTTACATAGTCTCTGCTCACTTGGTTGCCTTAACACTGAGAGAATCAACTTTCTAAACCAAATTGGTCTGATTTGCTTCAGTCCACTGAGATGTCAGTGGCTACTGTATTCTGAGCTTGCCTTATTCACTCACTGCTCTATTTTCTCCTGTTTGGCTGGAATCTACCGTGCTTTATACAGCCTCCAGCCCTTGCCTCAACGTGCTCATAAGCTCCTCTGCCTTTCTGTCTCTCCTTTGTGCTTTAATAGCCAGGGAGGCTGCCAGTATCAGTGCTGTTAATCCTGCAATGCTTTCTCTGATGCCTCACTCCCAGCAGCAGTGAGGACGTGTCAGTGCCTGTTACCCAGGAATCTCTGTTGTACAGACCTCTCTAAGAGGTTCGTTGCTTTCCCCATTAGTGTAGAAACGGTTCCATGCTTGACACAAGCATTTGGCAAGACCCCAGTGTGATGCATAACACAAGTCAAATCTCCTTGTCGTTGGCTGTTGTAGCTGGACTAATTGGGAACTATCTAGAAAAGGCAATATATCGAGTTTCTGTAAGATATGAAACTAATACTTAATTTTCTTCAGTTTTGCATGTGTATAATTTTTCTATTTCCATTGAAAGAGAAAGGTTGGAAACAAGGTAGCAACAGCAACATTAACTGTTTCCTTAGCGTATTTTTTTGGCTGGTAGATAGATCCAAACCTGCAGCTTTCTAGAGATTAGGATAAAGTGTTTGTACAGAGTAAGCTGAAAGGCAGCTGCATAAATTAATTTCTAGCACTGTTTAGAGGGGTTAGTTTTGGACCTAAAAATCAGAGGAGAAGAAAATGAAAGTGCAATTAAGCAAGAAATGGACTTATGAATGCTCCTGTGCTTCTTCAAATCTACACAAATTAACTTTCACCAATTCTATTTTTGTTGGCAGTATCATTTTAAAGCTCTAAATAGTGACAAGTCAGTGTTTTATCTTTTCCCAGCTTTTAGAAATTACTGTATGGACTTTACCTGCTCACATTGTATTAGAATGTTTTCAAATCAATTTCTTACATTCCTTATCCATTTGTTTGAATCATTGAAGTTATTATTTTTTATTAAGGTCATGCCTTGCAAGTAGTAAGGTATCTCTCTGTGGACCTGAAATAATTATTTAAAGAATTTTTAAACCAAAACCATTTCCTTAGAAAACTATAAAATTGTAAAAGAAGTGATGGAACTATTAATTTTAATACTTTAAGTTAAAGTCTGTTTAGAATTTGTAAGCTGGCAAATCTTTTTTTTTTCAGAAATGCATATCATTACTAAGTTAACAAAGTTAAATAGATTGACACACTGAATAATGGCTTGACTTTTCCAAAGAGGAACAGGACCATTTTAAAATTGTAATAATTCTCCTTACATAATGCTTGCTGTGAAGTATTGTGCAGATACCACTTGCTCTGTAAAAATATATTTTAAATTTTTTTTTTTCTTAAGCAACTTGTAATTATTGCTACTACTGTAGTGGAAACACATCAAAACAATAGGAAGGTGAATCATTGTATTGTACTTGGATGATTAAAGCTATCCACAAAGCAGGGTGTAACTCAACTGGAAGAACATAGCCTGCAGGAGCAAAAAGCAAGCTTGGAAAATTAAGAATTCATAGTAGTCTTCAGACTTTTCCATAAAAGGAGCCTGTAGGCTTTCAGCTTCAGCCTTGTGAAGTTTTAAACTATTATTAAAGTGTGTATGAGGGGTTGGATCATTATCTGTAAAATCAGTGTGTCTCTGTAAATGCCCTGTCCATGAAGTGCAGCATATATGAAGCGTGGATTTGGCTGGAAGGTGAGGTTGGCAGGTCCATATTGCACTGCACTGTGTATACAGCATTTTGCATAGAAAATGCTGAGCCTTTATTACCAGAAATGACAGAAGTATGCTGAGTCTTGGGATGACTGAGGTGATTTCTAGCAAGCCCTGGGTGCCAAAAGTAAGGTGCTTTGTTTCTGGGATACTTTTGAAATGTGTATGCTTTTTGCTCTACTAGGAAAATAGGTGCAACACAAACACGTTGCTTGCTATTCAGCAAAAATTTTCTATCCGTTTTCATCAGGAAAACAGTTTTTTAACAGCTGTCTTGTAAACTTCGTGATAATTTTTACAAAGGAAGTGTAGTGCATTTTTAACCTATTAAAGTAGATTTGGCTTAAACTGGAAAAGCCTATGAAATCTCTTTCTAAATATGGTCCTTGGCTTGAAAAGATGTAAGAAAATGTAGAAAAAATATGTTAATATGGTGATGAAAAGAAGAAGCTTTCAAATCACTCCTGTAACAAATGTGTTCTTGTCACCAAAGTAAATGTCAGATCCTTAGCCTACTTTTACCACAAATAGATACAAAAAAATTTCTTTGAATACCACAAAGGTTTTAAAGTAAAATGAATTGGTGACCATAAACCGAATAGTTAATGGTCTCTTCAGTGCAGTGATTATATGGTTTGCTCTGTGGTACTTTTAACAACCTTAATCTCTGTGAATGTATAATCTTGTTAGGATTAAACCAAAATCTGCCTAGATAATTAGAGTGAGCTCCAAACTGCGGTTTGACCTGTATCTCTTAGTGGAGCGATTTCCATGTGAATGTATTGGCCCTGGGGCGTGTGGAGTGTTGTGAGCCTTCAGCAGAGTCTCAGGGAGCCGAGGGGCTCCCAAACCTCGTGAGGTCTGTGGAAAATCACCCGGGAGGTTTTGCTAAGATGCCCTTCTGCGAATGTATAAACCGGGGGCATCTTTTAATGTGGCAGAGCACTTTTTCCATTGAAGGTAAAATGTGTTTGCAGACCCTCTGTAGTGCAGAGTTGCAGGATAGGTTGAATCCTGCAACGAGCATGCCTGTTGAATTTACAGCAACATTTTGATCTGTTTCCACCCTTCTCTAGGGTTCGTTTATTTCATTCATTTCACACTGTTTCCTTATGTAATACAGAGAAAGTGGTTGCAGCTTTTGCTTTAAAGTACAGAATCACTGGTTGCATTACTGTGTTGTCTTTGACCCCCGAGCGATTTTCAGATGTCCTTGCTCTGGGCCAGGCTGAGTACTGGTTTTACTGTCCTGGATGTTTGAGGAAGGCTTTGCCTCAAGTCATGCATTGAGTTTTACTTCTTTGAACTGTTGCACCGTGTGCTTTGTATGCCCTAAGGCTCCTCTCTAAATGAGAGGACTTGCACAATCTGCATTTGCAGATCTTGATAGCTTGAACCTCTAACCAATAAGGAACAAAACTGTAAAAAGTTAATTATGGCTACTTAAAGACTCTCCATTCAATTGCACTTTCTTCTGTGGGCAAGCATGAGTCTGTGATGTTTCCAAAGAATCTGCTTGATTTTTATCTTTCAGATTTGTGCTATCCAGCCAAGTAGTGCACATCTTTCAGAGAGGAGGGGCAAAGATTAAAATCCAGATAGTGAATCTTAACTACAGTCTGTCAGTGGTAGAGTAGAATTAATTCATATTTATATTGGATCTCCAGTGCCACTGTAACTTTTCAACTCCATTCAAGGATACTTTATGAATCGCAAACCAAAGTGTTCACCAAGTATTTGGAATAGAAGTAAACAGAGGCTATGAAAAGGCAACTTTTATTTTCAGTTGTTCAGTTGAAGTTTTTATTTTTCACCAAGTTACTATCCACATTTGGAATGGTTGTTTTACAGTTTTCTGTGCACAGAAGACTGTCAACCCAGCCATCTTTGTGCAATAATATTTGCTACAGATTGTATTTGGATTATATGATAACACATTGAACTTACCAGAGATAAATTTTCCTGGAGTAGTTTTATGTTTTCTATGTATAATAATAAGTATTCTTTTTGAATAACCAGGCAAAATACTTCCAGCTTCTGTTTCATCAAGATGTGTTCTTACAATTTCCATTAAAGAAATTCCAGTGAGAACGTTACTTCCCTCCTCTTCATTCCGGTATTATGAACTCACTCAGAGGAGGGCAAAGGGGTACCAGGTTTCAGGCCTGAATTCCTTTGCCAAAGGAATGTGCAGTGAGACACAGGTACAGACTAGCTCCACGACATACTTGTTTAGAGGGGCCTTTCTGCAACCCAGCAGCTCACAGATCTCAGATTTACAACACTTCCTTATCTGGTTTTGTTTTAAAAAGTGAAAAGCAGGATTAGTCTTTGTGAAGAATGTCATGAGTTTTCTTTAATTTTCAAAGGGTGGATACTTTTTTAGATAGGCAGTAGACATGTTTTGTAAGACCCTTTAAAGCTGTAGATGCGATTGTGAGAAAAGTAGACAATTGAAAAGCACTTACACTGCTGTTAGGTGTACTCTGCCTACTGTGTTCTATTGAGGTCACTGAGAATTTAGTCTGCACCTTACACAGTGTGTCACTGGGGGCCTCGCTTTCTTTTGGAATTTTACTTAGTATCTGGCATGAGTATCCTGATTTTCCTTATATATCAAATGTCAGTGGCATCTTAAACCTGGTTATTTAGATGTTACCTCACACTGTATCAAAGTAACACTAGTATCAACTTGTGTCTTGGAAAATTTGCACATTAGCGCTGAACTGCTTCCATTAAGTTCATCGTAAAACTACTGTGGGAAAGGAATTCAAATTCAGTTCAGAACCAGATTATCTCTGTAAGATGAAACCACCACAATTCAATTACTTGACAGAGTTGTCAAATTCACTGTGCTTGCTCAGTTTATAACCACTGCAGCCTCTGCTCTTGATAAGCCAGAAATCACTAATTCCTGTGTGATGATACCACGAAACTGTAGCAGGATATTGACTTCTATCAGATATTTTATGGTTAAGACAGGAAGCTAATATTTTGTAGATAAAACATGAGGGCTTCATTGTGGCATAAAGAATCCTAGATTAGATTTTCAATATAGCTTGATGAATGACTTTGTGTAACTTTCTTAAATGCTCCATACCATGTTTGTAGCTATCTGTAAAATAATCCTACTGCTCCCAGTGGTTTATATCCCTGCTTTTCAAAAATTGCATGTATTTTTCCTTTCTTTCAAGGCATTGTGCTGGAGGGAGCTGCTCCCAGAGGAGGAGGTATGCCTCAAGGCAGATAACTGTTGGTAATACTCAAACAAATTTAGTGGGGATTTGAAGGAGTTATTTGTGTTTTTCTTTCTTGATTTTCATAACTAATCTACTAGCTCTTCTAAGACACGTGAATAGAGAATTATGATAATAATATAAAGAATTTATATTTTGTAAAAACTTTCCAATCTGAATGCAGGTTTGAATTTCAGTTTTAATTTCACAAAACTGAAGACTTTACCTAAATCTTGTCTTTACATGTATTCCACTCAGGTGCCATGAGGCTGGCTAGAAATTGGTATTACTTAAAAAATTAGACTGTACCAAACAAATAACATCTGTGTAAAGAAACCGAACAAAATTATTATTACTTTATTTTGTTGAAATTCTAAAGGCATAGTGTAAATAAAACATTAAGTAATATAGTATTTTGTACAGGGATACAGGTGATGCCACATTTTTTCCTTGAAGTATTACAAGAGGATTGGGTTTAAAAGCACCAAGGATTTAGTGTCTTAACTCTACTAGCTTTAGAAAGCTATTGTTTTAACAACAGACATACTATTTTTTTAATATATAAAATAAAATATCAGTTTCTATCCCTAAAGCTTATTTGAGGAAACTAGGAGAAAGCAAAATTGTCTTTAAAGTATCAGGGTTTCTTGCACAGCTTTTAGGTCAGGTGCTTGCCTGTAGGCACCTGTCACGTAACATCTGGATGTTTGACTTAAGCACTGTTGAGGGAATCAGGAGATGATTTTCCTGAGACTGGATTATCTCAGACCTGTCAACTGTGTGGTTTCCTGCATCTTTGTAGTAAGTAATTGGCACCTGAACCTGTTTGAGTTAGGATATCTGACAAGCTGAATGGAGATCTGTTTAGAAAGGTCTCAGTTGGACAGCAGGAAAGAAAAATATAAATCATGCTTTCTGGCCTGCAGGATTTGCTGTTTTGGTGATGTCATGTTTGATGCACACTGGACACAGTGTTCAGAACAAAGTTTGGTCTTTAAAAGACAGTAATTGATTGAACCTTTCCTAAGTAATGTTTTTAATTGCTGGATCTTTGGATGAGCTGGAGTGGGAGGAGAAAAGCTGTTAAATGGAGTGAGAAACTCTAGCAGAGAAGCCTGCTAGGTGCCAGGAATCTTGTTTGCTGTTGCCATGTCCTAGCAGGAGGCTGTGCCTGGCCTGTGTGTGGGTGCATGTGTGTGTGTGGAGGATGGAGGGCAGCTGGTTCTGACGGGTCCTCAGCTGCATCCCCTTCAGCAGGTCAGTTTGTGACTTGGTGCAAACTTGTACAAGCACAAGATGTTTTCTTCAGTGGGAGACAGGCAATATTTCTGTAGCTGAGTTAAATACCAATAGGTTGGACAACTTATATCTTGAGATAACTTATCATACTAAATAAATCGGGTAACATCTTAATTAATTCTGTATTTCCCATTTGTGCTACTCTGCAAGCCTATGTGCTTTAAAAGTAATCAAATAAAGTATGTTTTCTTTCAGTTACTCTTTCCATACTGTTTTTTATCAAAGGTCTTAGCTGAAATTATTTGAGTGAAAAAACTAATTTGAAACCTTTCTCAGGCAGGTCATACATTTTGCTGAAACTTGATATTAATTAATTTAGCCTTGTTTGCAGAATACCTTTGGTATATAAGCTGCCATTGTTAGGACACCTTGGCAAAATCTGAAATGAAGTATTTTCTTTGGAGCTCACTGCTCGTAGATAAATGAACAGTCATGTAACCTTTTGTTTGGTTTTCTATAGAATTTAATTTACAAACTTTGCTGGAAAATAACCTTTTGCCCTTATTAATGTATTCCGTACCACAAAGGAGTCTGTGGGGTGTCAGGGTGTACAATGTACAACCCCTGCTCTGCAGTGTGAAGTTGCTGTTTGTCTCTCATGGGGGGGAGGTTAGGAACTTAATGTTTGGATCAGTTCACAGCTGAATTTTTAGCTCTGATACTGTTTCTCCCACGACAAGTGTAGGCCTTGTGCCTTTCACAGCAGGTTTGTCGGTGTGATGAATGTGGGACTATAGATAGCTGTGAATTGTTTTTCTTGTGGTTAGAGGGAGGAAATCTAGCACTTATCAGAATTCCAGAGTATGCAATCTTATTCAGGTTTTACTTTTCAAAAATACTCTTCAGATAGTACTTAGATCACCGTTGTTGAAAATCTGTGAGATTTAGGTATCTCCACGTGCACATGGAATACTACTTTTTTTCTCTGAAACTCACAACTTTGTGAAGCTGTGAACTTTCTTGCACATTTATCTATGTTTGTAATACCCCCACCTGTGAACTTAGGTCACCACATCTGACCCTAGTGTGCTCTCATACATTAAAAATCAAAGTTGAAATACAATCCTTACTTCAAAAGATTTGCAACCTGCCAGATATGTGTGAAACCTAAAGAAATCCTGGGAAAATACTGCTCAGCAAGGGGCAGTCTCATCACACCAACTGTAGAACTGTGCTGCTGCTGTTTAAGAGACTGTGTACACACAGCTTCCTCTGCTACTCATTCTGGGTGAGGATGGCAGCTTCTCTGTCTCTAAAAACCTAGAGAATACTTGAACTAAATGTTGTGCATTGGTATAGAAGTGGAGTTTCAAGACTGATTTTAATTTAAAATCACTTACTGCAGTAGGAAGGTGTTGGTAATCATCTGGCTGTGGAAAGTCTTGGAAATAATTGTCATTGCTCCCAAAACTGTTCTTTCTCAGTCTTGTGGCAGGATGGTGACCTCAGAGCACAGCTGTTTTTTATGCTGCTGCTGTGTAAATAGGGACCATAAAAAAGGAACCTTTCTGCAACAGGATTTTATTGTTAAGCTGATTGTTGATGTGATAGCTCAGATCATAAATCTTTTGAGTCAATGATCAGCAGTCCAAAAGGATCATTCTCTTGTCTTCCTTGCAACAACAGAAACATTAGTCTTCTAGGAAACCAAATTATTTCATTTACTGAGGGAAAAATCTGCCCCAGCCAGAAAAGACATCTCATTTTTCACTCTGAGAACATTGCACATTACAAATAGAGAAATTAATCAGGGTTGTAGTCTTTGGGTCAGACTAACATTAGAGTATCCAAAGTTATTATACTTGATTCAAGTAAAAATCCGTGTGGGTGTATGTTTATATACAGTTATTGCTTGGTTTTGACCTCCTGGGAATCTCAAAGAACAGTAACAGCAGGTGGAAAGAGTTTTCAGGGTAAATTTGACATCATATCCAGATTAGTTATTCAGTATACCTCTCACTGACACTTTTGATCTCTAGAAGAAGGTTAAAGGAGAAGAAGATATTTTGCGAATCTAGTTTTGGAGCTAATTTGTCCATTTAACCAAGGCATGACTTGGAGAATAACTATTAATAACCTGAGTCCTTTTATGACCAAAGGAAGATGGTGAGAGGGGTAATTTTGTGAGCACCAAGGTCAGATGACTGACTGACATAAGGAATGTCAGTGCTCACCTCTGACACAAAGATTGTTTTTCACAGTGTGCACATTGTTGTAAACTGGCAGGTGGGCGTACATGAGAGATCTACAGACGGATGGAACACAGCACAGCTGGGCATCTGTTCTTTCCTTGCAGTGATAGTCCTGCAAGTCTAAAGGATTTAATCCAAGTAATCTATTTCTCTAGGTACCACTGCAGGGTGTGCAGCCTGTCCACGTTCCATCACTCTGGAGAATGGGGGTTCAGGGTAGTTATGCTGCTAACATAACCTAATATAGCCATTATCAGACAACAGATAAAACAGATGAAACAAGTGTTTTGTCATTGTGGAGCGCAGTGTGTTCCTGCAGTATTAGAGGTTTGCTTTGCAGCAAACCAATAAATATTGCACAGCACCTTTGGGTGGCTAGAAGAATATATAACTTTCTCTGAAACACTAAGGAATTTTTTTAGGATGGCTGAATAAACTTACTTGTCTTGGAATATGACCAGGATTCAATGTCTAATAACTCCAATATCTCTAGTTTCCTAATGGCCACCAGATGCTAGGACCTCTGGTTTTTATCTCATCTGAAAGAAAGTCTAAGTCATCAGAGCCCTTGATAGCTCAGAATGGTCTGAGATATAAATGCTTCCTGCTAATTCCCAGCCCTGACTGTTCTATCACTTATGTTTCTGGTGAAGCTTCTTATGACAACACAGTTGTGCTGAGATTGGGATTTTTGAGATGGGGTTAAATGCAAAAGGTTGCAACTTTCCTGTGAGATACACACATTCCTTCATGTCGAGGCAAGGGTTATTGTCACTATTGTCATAACAAAGTCAAAATACGTATAAACACATTTCTCTATGGTATTTTAACAATATTGGATCTCTCCCTCAAGAATGACTTAATGGTCAGCCTTTAAAATAAGGACTTGTGATCAGTCATGAATTCAGAAGTAGTTTTTGGGACAGAATTAATTAAAGAACAACTTGCTGCTTATGATTTCAAGGAGGTATTTCATTACTAGTGAGTCTTTTCTTTTGCCCCTTTTTTCCCCTCTTTTTCTTTTCTAACCATTAAGAAAACAATCAAATATTAGATCATGTGGAAGAGATTAAGTATTTAATGAAGTTTTCTTTAGAAGGCTTCCTTCTGGGATGTTTTGCAAATCTCTGTTGGCCTTGTAAGAAAAATATATAGGTAAAAATGTTCCTTCTTCAGTCCAAGTGAAGGTGTCATGCTCTTGTGTCACACTATTGAGCAATAGTTTGTGAAATTCTCCCGACTTGTAGTCAGCGAAGGATATCAACGCTTTAGTTATTACTAAATGCAAAGGTTTCCCTCACCTCTTTATTTCAATAGTGATTATATTACATTACATGCTAGCAAGAGGATAAAACCAATGCTGTTTGTGAATGGGAAAATATATAGTATTCCTTCAATACAGTAATTCGACAGAAAGAGAACCATGCAGCATTGGTTTTGCTTTCTGTATTTCTTTAGCTATCTAGATACATGATAAATACATAACCAGGCATGTTTCAGACACATTATATGATTTTATTATGTTGTATGTTTTAATGTTGTGTTGGATATGATCAACTACCATTGTTTATAAAGAAAACAGATCTTTTCTTCTGAAGTTTCTTTCTTGTAGGTTGTGTGGCCAATATTTTAAGCCTTGCAGCCACTGAAATTTTGGACGCAAGCTAGTGTTCAAAATGAGAGTGAACAGTAACCATAGTTCTCTCACTGAGCCTCCAAACAGCTATTTCATGTTTTAAGCCACCACAATTACCTATAAATGCAGAAACTTAGCACATGTCATCCAGGTGAATAAGAAGAAACTTTGTTTTTGAACACTATTTTGAGGGGCCAGCTTAAATTCCCTGTGTTGTGCCGTGCATCTTTGTTAATGGAGCTTGGAGGGTTGCCAAAAGCAGTTTGCTGTCTCTCTCTTCCTCAGTGATGAGTGGGACTAGAAAAAAGCTACTGATACTGTGGGGCAGTAATGAGTCTGTGAAGAGTCATCCTACCACCTGCTGCATGACAGGATATTGAACTCCAGCTCCTGCACAACGTGAGTGCAGTGAATGCTTCATGTAAACTCACACCAGATGCAGAAAGAGGGACCTTTCAGTCCTGTCCTCCTCTTCTGACAAACCCTAGGAAATGTTTGCTGATCGTGCATCTCTAGCTACTGTTAGAGTAGAATCTTCTGTTCTTTTTTTAAAGAAGTCTGTTGAAGTTCAGCAATAGTTGCAAACTAGAGCAGCAAGGTGTGTAGCAGTCCTACTTATATGGGAAAATGGGGAGTAGCAAAGAGTCATATCTGTTAGGGAGATGCATCTACTTATACTAGAAGAAGAATGATAAAAGATGAACTTGACTGCAGATCTAAAGGTCAAAAGAAATTCTATGTCCTGGGGAATACGGTGAAAACTGTACAGCACTTTTGGCAACTGAGAGTAAGGTGGATGAACTTGGGATTTAGGATAACTAGAGAAGTGCAATAGCTGTTTCTGGCAATTGAAAAGCTATTTTATTTATTTTTACTACAGGTGCCAATACAATATTTCAGCAAGAACTTTAATCCTTAAAGCCTTGTAAATGAGTTTCATATAACTCAGCATTTGTAGAAGAGCTGTGACCAGAATTATTATTTTTTTTCCTTTCCTGTCTCTTTTCCCTCCCTCCAGCAAATTCCAGCCTACATCTGCCCTTCCACTGAAAGCTTAAAACCTTTTTCCTTCTGTGTGGCCTTTGGCCTCCCTTTTAAGCAAGTGCAGGAGCAGGGGTCAGAAGTCTTGTCCATCTCCTCCCAGCAGCAAGAGTTCTTCCTGAACAAGAGAAAAATCCAATGAGAAAATTAAGCTTCACATTCAGAGCAGTCCAGCATATGCTAAAACCTTGACACTTGGATGTTACCAAAATATTATTGCCAATATTGAGCTCTTTTTAGTCCTGTACAATTTTTCTTTTTGTCTTAAAATTTAGATAGGTACTTCTGCTCTTATTTTTGGAAACAAAGTAGCTAAAAGCAGAGGTTGGTTTGAACACTTTAATTTTTAATAGGTCCATTAAGAAGACATATTATAATTATTCACACAGCTCTTATATGTCTAATCTGACAGGAAAATGCCTTTGACAATGTAGGATACCTTTGCACTTCAAGGAATCTGACAAGATCAAGACCTACATGTTTCTTTTTCCAAACTATGTGCAATTTATTTTCTCCTTTTAGTCGGAATGATTTCTTTCCTCTTCATTCTGACCTTTAAAGAGGGATGTGAAAAATGGGAACTGCAGCTTTTGAAAATACCTCTGAATACAAAATGATTGCCACTGATAGTTTTATATTCAATTAGATCTTATGAGTGCAGTTCAACATATATGAGCCATAGGATGATGGTCAAGGTTGTACAGAATGACTAAAGAAATGTGTCTTCTCTAGTGAGGATTCTGTTGTAAGCCACATGAGAAATGAGTACATGTATTAACATTTTAGATATTAGGTATGTGAGAAATTGAATATTCTTTGTGGTTTGGCTCTTGCTTTTTCTGTATGTACCATCCTAACAGTTTTTACAGAGCATGGAAACAGGGAGGGGTAGTTTACAGTGTCCAAGCTGTGAGGTGGTTCCCTCTTAGTCTATTTTAGTGTTTTGCTGACCTGTACTAATGCCAGACTCATACATTCACTATGTTATTTAGATCTGTTAAGAGATAAATTTGTCTCTGCTCTGTAGTTACTAAATTTAAAAGGGCTTATGTATAGCAACTCTGTGGAGTTGCTCAGATAAATAATACTGAGAGATTGTTTGGCCTTGTGTAGATTTAAATGACCCATGACATCATGGTGGCATGTTTTATAATGAGTAGAACTGTGGTCCTGCATTTTTATTTGGTCTATGCTGGCCAATGTCAGTACTGTAATCTACAGTGCCAAGATATGCAAAGATACATTAAATAATTTTCTATATTCTATTCTGAACCTGTGAGTATCAAAAAACTCAAAACAAACATAAGGCTGAATTAGGAAAATGAGCCACATGTGTTCTTGGTTGTGTTGACTTCAAAGTCCCTGCTTGGCATCAGTTGTGAATTTGGATCCAAGACTTCCTGCAAATATATATATCTTTGTCAGAGACAGAAATAACGAGGCCAGCTGAACTGTGTTGCCCTTGCCTTCCCTGACTCTCTTGAGGTTTTGAAAAACTAGTTTCTAAGAACAACCTGAGTATTGGGAGGAACATATGACATTCAGATGAGATTGTGTGCTAGTGTTTGGCCAGTAAGATTCTAGAGCTCTCCTAGTGAAATCAAAGTTAAATGTATATGTGGTGAGTAGCTCTAAATACACTGATTTATGACAGGCATTGATAATTGGTATTGTTATTGACAAATTTTGCTCCCTATATTTTACTTCATGTGTAGAGAAGAATGTTCAGAAAGAACATTCAAAGGACCATGAATTCTTCGAGTATCAGGGAAGTGAGATCCTGTCTGTATTACCTAGCAATGTTTATAAGTGTGATTACAAGAGATACTTTTTACTGTTTACAGCTTAAAGGAATTGTATTTAAAAAAGTTGCAAGTTTTTTTTTTCTTTGTTTTTGGGGTTTTTATGTGTGTGTGTTAAAAAGATCTAAAATCAGCACAGTTCAACTGCTGGTATGCAGTCTTTCAATTGTGGTCAAGGATACCTGAGCATTTCCCTATATTCTTGTGCTTCTACCTTCAACTAATTGATTTCTTCTGCTGCATTCAGTGTGGGTAGAAGTCACAGAACATCCAGTTGTTTCCATTGAGTTGAGTGGGGAGATTTTATGATTTAAAAGGCCCTGGAGTCTTCAGGTAAATAGTCTTCACTGTTTAAAATGTCAGTGTTTGTAAAACTGTCCTGGAGCTGTCTTCTTTAAACATGCTGTTCAAATTCCAAACTGAAGAAACAAAGAGCAATTCTAACAGATACCCCTGACAGAATTCTGTTTACTTTGCTCTAACAATGACACCATATATTTGTTTAAAGGCAGAAAATATATATGTACAAATGAAGGCAGAATTGGCTAATCAAAATGTGGGTGGGAGGAAAGTGAATAATCTTACTCTGTGAATGAATGTAAATTTCTGTAGTGTGGTCTCTTTAGATATGTTCTCAGATGTGCTCTCATCATAGTTTACATCTCATCGGTTCCTGTTTTCTGAAAGCACTATTTTGTTTCACATTGCTGACATAAAAGAAGTCTTTGAAGATGGTCTACTTTAAGAGAAAAACCTTGTGTCATAGCGGAAGTGCCAAGCTGGCATTAAAAAAATCAGAGTTTTGGTTTTGAGAGCACTGTGTGACCATTAATAATTTTGCTAATGTCCCTCTGTATTTCACTCTGCAGCTGTCAATGGGAATAGTGATAAAGATGATGAAGAGCTGTTGGCTAACACTGGTGAAGTATATAGTATTTCCAGCATACCTTAAGCTCTAAGTATTAGTAGCTGCTGTGTATGAAAAAACATTTTTCCAGGAAACCAGTTTTAAACATTTAACTGTGCTTGACACTGATGTTGTCCTTAAGTCTTTTGCTGCATTTGCATGTTGAGTTCACACTGACAGCCTCTGATTTCTGCAATATCCTTTCTGTAGCCATTCTAAAACCAACCATTAGAAACAGTGTTGCTTGTTCAATTGTGGTGACTTCATTCACATGGTCTCATATAAATAGAGAGTAAAACACTCTTGAAGTGTCAGCTGAACCTGGCAATTGAGCCAGTTTTCAATGCATCTTGCTGTTCACTTGTCTAACCTGTGCTTTATTAGTTTCTCTGTGAGGATCTTGAGGCTTTGTTGAGCACCTAAGGTCAGGGTAAACAACAAGTCCTCTCATCCATCAAGCCTGACATCTCATCCTAAAAGGCCATCAGGATAATTAGGCATCTTTTTCCCTTTACAAATCTCTGCTGACTGTTTCTGATTATGGTCTTGTCCTTCATGTGTTTGGAATATGTTTTCAGAAGACTTTGCTCTATTGACTTCCCAGGGACTGAGAGGAGGCTGAGTGCCTTGCAGATCCTCCTTCATGCCTTTCTTCTAGACAGGAGTGAGATTTGCTTTCTTCCAGACCTTAGGAACATCTGGTCACTGTGACTTTTCAGAGATAATCACAAGGAGCCATGCAACATCAGCTGGCTCCTTCAGTACTTACGGGCACGTTTTTAGGTTTTATGAACTTGTGTATTTTCAGTTTGTTTAAGTGTTCTATATCCAGCAAGCTTAAGTCTTACAGACTGCAACCAGAATCTAAAAGATCCTAGTGCCACAAACAGGTTAAGATTCAGTAGAGTGCTAAAACGTTGGCTTTGCAAATGTAGTTGCGAAATAAAGGAACATTACTATTGTGATTTAGTTTATAAAAGGATATAATGTGACCTTTAAACATCTGCTTATAAAGAGAGGGTGTTAAGCAGGACTATAGGCCAGAGCTTTGTTCTTAAAATAACATTTTTGGAACTTTCATTACAAGGACTGGCTGTTCCTTGCTTTGTGAGAGGCCCCCACAAAACTGACATAAAAAATTCCTCTCTCATACTGCTGCCTCTCTGGGCTTCTGTCCTTCTGCCATATGGTCAGTCAGAAGGATTATTTGCTTATAGGTTTGACAATAACAGGAAAACTATTCAAATGGTGAAAGTTTACTAGTGATGTACAAATGTGTTTAGTCTTGGCTTAACTTCCAACAGCTGAGGCAAGGAAGTTTATCAATCTCAATATAATTATTTACTGTCTTATAATGATGACTCTGATGGCCTAGTAGCTAATGCATTGCTGAGAAATATGCTTCTCTACCATATGTAGTCTTTATATTAAAATTCTGTGCAGGAAAGAGCAGCCTAAGCAGTCCTGTTGTTCCAGTCTTGTAACAGCATCAGCAGTCCCTCCACACCACAGTTGAATTTTGTGAGACCACTAGACTGGAGTGCATGTATGCAGTGATTGCTGCCCTGGAGCTCCTTCCTTGACATGTTAGTCCAGTCATTCACCTGTCAGGTACACCCACTGCTCCCTTCCCTGCATGGCTTTTGGCATGGATTGAAATGAAATGTGAAGTCTCTCACAGTATGGGAAGAAAGTAACACTGGGCAGGGTCTAAACCTCCGTATACTAAGAGCTGAGTAGCTGTGGATCTTTCTTGTGCTTTGGCAGGAGGTGACTGAGAGGAAATTCCAAGTGTCGGGGAGCAGCAGTGTAACAAGTGCAAGAGATGGAAAATTATTTTTGTTCCTTGGTAAAGGAACAAATAAGGAACTAATACGAGGTAAAAAGAAAGCATGGAGCTGAGTATGTAAACTACTTCTTTCCTATAACAGACTGTGTTTGTGAAGTTCTGTCTTTAAAATCCATAGATCCTCTCTTGGTGCTCATAAACACAAAGGTACTCTCAAAACAACATTTAAATCTTGTTCATGGCTGGTTCCTATACATAGCTTTAAAGTGTGAGCTGTATGGAAAATGCTTTGGTAGTTTTATATCTAAAATTTCATATATGTATATATAAACTACTGCTTCTAGTGCATGCACAAGGTGCTTTGTCTAATTATCAACTTAGTGTTGGGCACACAATACAAAATCCTCCCTTGAGACACAGCCAGTACTCAGTCATCAGATAAAATGGCATTTGAATTTGAATTTGCTTGAGAAGGACATTTTGGTAACAAGCTCAATCTCTCCTCTGTTGGAGTCTGTCAGAAGTTTCCATTGACCTCTCTGAATGTAGGATTCACAAATACTTGCAAATCTTTAGTGAGGTCAAATTCTTTGCCCCTCATGCCAGTGCACCCAGCAAAGAAAAAGACTAATCCCATGAGGATCTGAGCCCATCAAAGTGAAAGAAGTAAATACAATTGAATACTTAAATTCAAACCTTGTAGCCCCTATCTTCTGTGAAGTGCAGTCTTACATTGCACTTAATCCGATCTAAGTGTGGGCTACCCTATGTCCTGATTGTGGTTTCCTGCCTCCCCTTTGCTGGATCAATTGATTAGATGGTGAGGCGGATCAGTTCATTGTTCTGACAGAAAAGTACTCTCTGCTGTTCTTCTGACCCTGTGTTACCACAGACTCAGTTTGCTGGTTCTGAAGAGGTGGGGATGGGGAGTGACAAGACAGGGAGACGAATCTGTGAGAGTGGAATTGAGACTTGGGGCAGCAGCCTGCAGTCCAGAGGAATTGATGTGAAACTAAGGACGATTGTTTGAGTAAAACTTGCCAAATTAAACTCTAACTGGCCTGTTCAGGTAGCAAAAACATACCCAAACTTTTATTGACTAAGCAGAGTGAAGGAGCTAAGTCAGCTAGTGAAAATACTCTGAATGTTGTTGCAGCAAATGTGTTTTGTCCTTTGTCCCTCTGTGTTTAAGGAATAACATAGCACCCATTCTAGTTGCATCAGGCTGAGACAAGCCTAAGTGTATGCACAGTTTTCTTGAAGAAAAGTTTCATAGTTGTTTAAACACTGTTCTAACTAATTTTCTAAAAACTATTACATCCTTTCAAAGTCTTTTCACTGACCTTTGTTACTTAAATTCAGATAGAGGAAGGAAGAATTATAGCAGTTCATATTGATTTATTTGGTTGGAAGAGGTGGCAAGAATAGTTCAAGGTACATCTAGGCTTCTTTGGTGTGGTTTTTTGTTTGTTTGGTTTTTTTTTGTTTGTTTGTTTTTTTTTTTTTTTGTTTTTTTTTAGATGATAACTTTCCAGTCACTTCATGTCATGACAAATACATGATGATTTCAACAATCATCAAGAGACTGTATTAATAATTGTCTTAAAGCAAATGAATAAGTTGCAGAAACTTTAACTTCAAAGTGCTGTAAAAATAAAGAGGGCTTCTCAAACAAACATGCTTTTTCTGTTGAGTGTTATTGAAACCAGATAATGCTGTGTGTGTCTCATAGGTGATAATGTGGGAAAAATACCCAGGAGCTGTCTGGTGGAGATTGTAGCCAGCAGGATGCTTTCAGGGACTGAAGGACTATACAGCTCTTTCTCACTGTTGCTTTATAGCCACCTCTGGAAAATAATGCTGTGGTTACATTGTTTTGTAGATGTTCTCAGAGGCCTGGAGAAATGAATTTTTTCTTGTGTGAGGCTTTTAAGCAAAAGGAAATTGTGGAAATCTATTTCAATAGCTTTCTTACTCAGTTATTTGTTACAAAAATTTCTCTGTTTCAGTGTGTTGTGAGCTCAGATGTCAGTCCTTTTGAGGAAGATTATCTACTTTTTTTTTACATATTCAGGTCCCTAACATTAACTTCAGTAGAGGCCAATAGTCCTGATACTCAGCTAGAATTGTCCTGTGCATTTATTAGTAGTCTGTCCTGCTGATACAGTCTGACTGCTGTACTGAATGGCTCTGCTCTGTACTCTGTTTCTGCATTTGTTAATAATGCTATATACAAAGTGCTGTAATGCTGCCTGCAGTACAAAGCATTCTCTCAGAAAACACTGATTTTCTTCACCAAGATGGCTTTTGTTTGGTTTATAGGCCTGTAACTTTAACACTATTTAAATTTTCCTCACTAGGTTTTAGGTTTTCATTTTTTCCTGCTGTTCTGTGCAAAGAACAATCACAGCAAGAGTTAAAAACAAGGCTTTCAAGACAGCTTTTCAAAAATCGGTTTGAAATGGTTTTGGCATCTTCAAGAATTTGAACCAGAATTTGTGGCTAATTGTTTTGGGGATTTCAGTTATTACTATTATAGTAAATAATGTTTTCTAGAGCTTTTGTAGGTTTCTTGGATGTTTGTGTCCTGTAAGCCCAGGAAGGTGATGTCTCTCTGCCTCTGCATTTACTGTCTCCCGAGCCTTCTATAGCTGAAGTAAAAAAGCAGCTAGGGAAGAATGGAGGCTGGGGAGTTTAACTAAAGTGTGTTCATTGGCAGAACATACCTGGTCTGCACAACATGTAGGGGAGTAGATGAGGTCTGTAATTATAACCCACAAGGTAATGGCCAGGTCCATCTGTAGGTACATGGCTGTTGTAATCTTGCAGCTCTGGGAGTCACATCTGTTGAGAGCTGATGAGTAAAATCATCTTGTGAAAAGCAAATTATTTAATCTGAAGTTACCTAAGTAAGTCTTACTGGATAGTTCAAAATGTAAATTCTTTTCATTCCTGCATTTTCAGAAATTCTGGGGAGCACAAAACAGTAAAATTTAAGTTATCCCTTGTCCACATCTAAACTCTGTGTTGCTCAGTAGTTTAACCCTTCGAAGGACCATGCAATGGGAGCCTTGAAATATTCTCCTAAATTGCAATGCATGGAAATACTACTAAGCCTGTTGTGATGCTAGGGCAGATGTGGCTTTGGGAAATTCAGTGCAGGTCTGTAAGTTTTCTGTCAGTTCAAATGGATAAGTTTTCTTTTTTTGTGCTATGTTTGCTGATTTTTTCCAAAATTCTCCCCAGATTTTCTTTAGGATATGATAATATTATCCTGTAGGGCATTCCTTTTTGTTTTCTGATGGTTGTAGGATCAGAATTCTTCAGTGTGTCATGTTGCAGCTGCGTATCCCTGAACAAAGCAACAGGGCTCTGAGGAGGTTGGCTGTCATTGTGATCTGTGCTGCTGCTTTTTGGGGCAGGGTTGGTCAAGGAGAATTAAACAGAGTCTTGGTAATAGGCTCCAAAATCAAATGAACTTGTGCAAGGCAAATTTACAGCGCGCCTTTTCTCCTTGAGAAAAATCTCACTGGCAAATAATCTGAAAGGACCCAACATCTCAATAAGACACGGTCCCTCCCCTCTGCTCCCTGTCCTGAAAGGGCCCATTGTTTCCAGGTTTCAAGGTGGGCTCATTGACTTTCATGTTACCATGGAACCAGCGTGTCTTTCTTCCTGAATTATATTTGCTGGTAATCTCCACAGCTTTTTCAGCAAATTAACACAGGTGATTTTTGAGTGGACTTGGTTGGACTAAAAGCCAGCAAGGAACCTGTTTGGTTAGCCAGATGAAGAAATCAAAGGTGTAAAAATAAAGTTCTGGGGTAAGCCTTGGCTGAAAGAGGGAGGGCAGCTAACCAGAAATGCTGTTAACTCCTAGTGTCTGTTATATGTAACACAGGAAGGCTGGTGTTGGATTTACATGCTGAAAAGCTTTGCAAAGGTCTGTTAAAAGTTAGAATTTAAAATTGACAGCAGTACTTAGTATGGAGCTACTTAGATGAAAAAGGAAGAGGTACTTTCATGGTAATGGCCCACACAGTTAAAAGGTAGATTTGTTCATTAAAATCTATGCATTTGTTTACTGTTTTTTCTTGATACATATCAGCCTGCTTTCTAATAATACAAGTACATTTAATAATTTAGATGGAATAGTTTTTCTCACAAAAACCCTGATTCAGTGAATTTGAGCAATTTGAGGAATTTGATGAAATGGACCAATTTTGTTCATCTTCTGTACAGGAAATTATAAACATTTTCATAAAATAAAGCCACTTTGCATCAAGTCCTGTTGTGGAAGTTTCATGCTTAGATATTCAAAGGAAGATTGGATGATTTCCTAGAAGATACCTTGTAGTTCAAACAGGAGTTAAATTGTGAGATGGTACAAGATGATTACACAGAATCACAGAATGTTTAGGGTGGGAAGAGACCTCAGGAGTTCCCCTAAACCAACCCCTGTTGCAGCAGGTTCACCCAGAGCTGGCTGCACAGAATCACTCTGTCCGTGTGGATTTTTGACCTCTCCAGAGAAGGAGACTCCACAACCTCTCTGAGCAGTCTGTTCCAGTGCTCAGTCACCCTCAGAACTAAAGAAGTTTTTCCTCCTATTCAGGGGGTGGAACTTTGTGTTTCAGTTTGTGCCCACTGTCCCTTGTCCTGCTCTGGATACCACTGAAAAGTCTGGTCCCATCCTCCTGACACCCACCCTTAGCACATTTGTGGTCTGGTCTCCAGCCTGAACAGGTCCAGCTCCTTCAGCCTTTCCTTCTATTAGACATGCTGCATGCAGTTCCTCATCATCCTCTTCACAGACCTCCATTGCACCTTCTCCAATAGTTTCTTGTACTTCTTGATCTGTGGAGCCCAAAACTGGATGTAGTACAGCGTTGATCACAGAAGTAGTGCTCTCAAGTATGTACCTGACTTGAGCTGGGAGGTTCATTCTGGCTGAGGACAGGTGGGGCTGGTATAGCCAGCTTTGAGCCAGGGCTCACAGGTTCAGACTGACCCCTTGGGTTCAGACTGACCCCTGAGATTCACAAGTCATTGTTCCACATTCCCAATCAATTGGGAAGAGAGAGAGTTTAGAGCTGGGGTGGCAGGGTTTGAAGATAAGGTACCAGCACAAACCCATTCAACCATCCTGCTGGGCAAAGAGCATCATTGCAAATGAGTCTGCTCAGGTCCGGCAGTGCTGTCCAGTTCCAGTTCAGTGCTGGGAATGACAGGCTTGGCCTGGCAGGATGGGTGATGCAGGTGCATTTGGCATTTGGTAGAATAGTGATTTTTCATCAGTACTGTGTTAGACATATATTCTGTTGGTTCTGAGAGAGTCCTTGATTTGCTGAGTGTGCTGTCATCTCATCAAATCTCAGGGTGCTCAGCACTTTGTAGGGCATGTCCCTGGTGGGCCCAGTGCCAATGAGAACAGTTCCTTTCTCTGCCTGGCTTTTCCTTGTGAGTGATAGCAGTTGGAAATATCTGAGTCTGTTATTTTAAGAACATCTGTTGTTTCGTGTCACAAACCATGGTATTTTTCAACAGGAGCCAGTGTAAAAGTTAGAATCCCGTTTACCAATTAAGGAAAAAATGGAGTAGTGTTTTCTTAATACAGTACAATTTGAACTAAATAGCATGCAAGTGAAAGTACAATAAGACAGGCTGTACAAAAGCACATAGGAGAAATTAATATCCAGTATAGAGAAGAATTGTTTGTTCTTCCATTAGACTTTTTACTTCTATTTATCATGCTATTATTATGCATGTGGCCAAAAAAAAAAAAGAAACTGCTTAAGTTGGCAAAGTCCTTGAAAAAAGTTGTTTGAAATAGCGTGGGTGTTTTTTTCTCAGGAGGGACAGCTGTGCTTAGCTAGCATGTTGCTCAATGAGACCGTAAATTTTAGCACTAATCTTCGTTTCATGAATTTTTGGGTTTGCTCTTCTGAGTGCTAATGTTCAAGGTTGGATATTAAGTTACTAAGGATTTTCTAGTAGTGTATTTTCTACATTGCATGTACAGCAATTTTTAATCTCCTGGATAGGTTCTGAATGTGTAGTGTAGGTCATTCCTTATTGCACTATGCCTGACAGCTAAGAAATAAATGAACTCAAAGCACAGTTCAAGACATTTTGAAAGCTTCAGATGAGTTATTTGGTGGTATGGTTTCAACTGTGACAGTGTCCATTCTGAGCAGTAATTCCTTTTTTTTTTTTTTTTTTTTTTTTTTGTATTTTTTTAGTAAAACTTATTTTGAATACGGTGGCAGCTGATTCTTAAATGAGAAGCCTTACCCTCTGAATCCTCCATGTCTGAGCAATTCTAACTGCACAACAGTGGAGTCAATCCTGAGGGACTGCTTGAGAGGATTTATACAAACAGGTCATAAGGTGTTGATTTCAGTGAAATTTTGTGATTTTTATCTCCACTGTATTGGTTTCTCTGTTTAGGTGATATCTGTCCATTGTTATCTCTATCTTTCTGGGTTTCAGTGGAGACAGAGCAAGGTAATGACTTAAGGAGAATGAATGTACTCTTACAGGATGACTTTATTATTTTACAAACTAACTTCTGTAGACATACTTGCTTGGACTTCCAGAATTAAATAACTTTGTCTATTTTTAAATGTTTAGCTTTGTCCATTTTTAGATGTTAATTGGTTAAGACTTCGTTTTAGCTGCTTTTTCTTCCTGAGTTGCTTTTTGTCATCTCCCAAATGAGAAGTCCAGGCAGTATGGCTTTAGGTTGAACAGTGGTAAAAGGGGATTAAGGGTTAAAAATTTTAACACTTCACCATTTCAAACAGTTGCTTGCAAGGGCACACACACCTATTGATAAAGATCTATGCCTTTGGCATAAAAGGGTTCTGAAGATTATATTAAGTAGGTATTTCTGTTCTAAATTGTATCTGACTCCACAGTCCAATTTTGTCGATAGTTTTAGTCTTTCTGATGACAGATTTTCCTTTGCATGGTTTAATGAAGACTGAAAAAAATATTTTTTCAAGTTTCATGTCAGGTTGTGTGACAAACCAGACATCCGAAGGTTGGTGTTGCATATGCCCACTGTATGCCTTTTCTTATCTGCAAAACTGTCTGAAAGCAAAAGCCTTGCTTTTTTTATCCCCAACATATAAAATAATATGTGAAACAAAAAAGTTTTTAAAAGTTTTACTTACATAGAGGAAAAAAAGGAAATTAAAAGATTAAATTAATGTTTGCATTATTTTCAGCTTGAGGAATTGTGATAATGATGTCTCCAAAGACATATTTTCAGTTTTTTTAGCTGTTGCTAAGAATAGTTTCCTTTTGTCTCAGTTTTTCCTTTCCTTATCCAGTACTAGCTAACCAAGACATTTGGTTCTGTTTTCTAATATATCACTCTAAAGTTCATACTCTGCTTAGTAGCCTAGAAACACACTTTTAAAAAAATAGGGTATTTGTAAATAAAATTATACATTTATTTTGCCAGTTCTATGTTTTGTCCTTTTTTGGTTTCCTGGGAGAAATGTTTGCAGCACACTTAGATTTAATCAGCTATTCCTCAGCAAACATACTCTTATCCTGTCAAAATACTGCATCAAGCTATACCTCCTCTGATCTGTTTAATCTAGATAAATCTTATAAAGGCTTCTTGTCTTTTCACACTCCAGACAGGTAAGATTATCCGTAATGGAGATTGTCTTGGCAAAAGTTTGCAAGATCCACAGTTGATGAATAGTCATCCTCTCTGCTCAGAAGTGTTACTTGAAATTAAATAGGTCTAACAGTAAATTAAAGACATGGCTACACAATGGAACTACTTAAATTTCCTTTAATGTTTTATAGTTGTTTACCTCAGTTTATGTTTTCTCACTTCTCCTTTATCAGTGTCACTAGGAAGAGAAGTTATCACAATAAGCCAGGGTCTTCTCTAACGTTCAGAACACAGCCTTTTTTGGTTTCTGAGTTTGGTTTCTGGCTAATTTACGTATGTCTCCACCGTGTAGTGAGTATGCAGTGTGCTCTGTGGTGGGTATGCAATCTGCTTGCTGGGCTGACTGCAGGGGAATCCTTAAGCCAAGCAGTTGTGCCCTGCAGGGAAGGGCTTGACTGGCTGAATTACTACACAGGGTTGTTTTACCATGAAAGGAGAGATTGCTTGAAGCCTCAGTGAAATGAGAAGGGCAGCCCAGAAAACAAATCTGAACCAACAGCTGTAATAGTAAATACAACATCCTGTTGTGCACGTTATGTGCTGTATCTAAGTATGATGAAAGTGTGATTATTCTGTGGCAATGAAGTTGCAGGTTGATTTTACATCTTGGATTAATCAGATAAACCAAAACCCTCAGAGTCCTGAGTGTTCACCTAAAACTGTGGACTGTGGTGCTGTTTGTTCTGCACGTGTCCAGCCAGGTTCAGAAATAGATCCAGGAATCTCTTCCAGGGACTATGCTATTGCTGCTCTGCAGAGAGAAGAAAGCACACTTTCATTGTTTCTTTGTGAATTTTTCTTGGTCCCCTCTGAATTTCCAGGGCCTAAGATGAGCTCCCTTCAGAGCTGTTGTGTGAATGTGAAGTGAGAGTGGGATTCCTGAGAATGTGCAGGACTTAACATCTCTCAAAGTAACCCAGATATAATCAGCTGGAGACTAGGGAGCAAGCAGTCTTGGCTGTAGCTGTTTATATGGGTTGGGCAGAATTTGGAAAGGGTTTTATTTCTGTTATCTAAAAGTCTTAAATTCCCATCCTTGTGTCCTCCAACCCCTTGTTATTCTCTGCCTGATCTGAAGCTGGTCTATCTCTTCCTTGCACCCCTTCACCCCTTACTGTTAGTATCTATATTTTGAGATGCTACTTGCTTTTGCTTGCTCCCAGCTGATGGACAGATGTTTTATTTGCTCCCATGCGTTTGAAAAAGTGACTTTCATTGGGAATACTGCTGGGGCATAAAACTTGAAAGGCCCCAAAGAATCCGTTGGTGTAGATGAATGCTGGCAAATAAATTTTTTCTGTAGAAAACCTGCCTGGACTCTGCCTGCTTTTTTCTTTTTTTTTTTTTTTTTTTTTTTTCCTCCTGTCAGCAGTCAGAGCCTGCAGGCTTTTGGGTTCACGTACTGCTGACACTTGAGCTCCTGGGCCTTGCTGCAGAACATGAAAGATGTGCCCAGATCTTTCTCTAATGTCAAAAACATCAATTTTATTTTATCCTGAAAAGACTAATTTTTCAGGTTTTCTCTTTTCCTAACCTTTGTTTGTATGGAATGAAAAAAATGTATGAAATGTAGTATTTCCAGCAGATAAAATTTTTGCCCTTCCTGCCTCTTCCCAGAGATAGTTTGTTTGAAAAATACTTTGCAGGACCACCACTGTGTTTGTAGAGAATGTTAAGATAAATGTGTTTATAGATAAGCTGTGTTTAGAAACATATGGTTATTTTCATCAGTAGGATAGGAGGGCTCATCAAAGTCATTTCACTCTCTACAACTATAGCTAGAAAAGGGAATTACTTTAGTAAACTCATGGTTAGTTATGTAAGCCTGCTTTCATGATGATATAATATCTCAAATGCATACTCGTGGGTTTTTTTAACAAAATTTACTTTTCTGATTTTCCACCTATTGCTTGCTCTTTGTAATTCTGATATTTTTATAGTATTGGAAAATTCTTAATTGCCAACTGATTTGTCCTCTGTTAGGGACTAAATGGGAAACCTTTGGACTTCAAAGGGCATTTAGACTGCATTTGCTGCTTGGATGGGCCTTTTATTCAACTTTTCTTTTGCAGTGTTGTAGGGCTACAGACTAACAACGTGTCTGAATTTTACTCTTATTACTTTTAATTTGTTTCCTTTGTTGAAGGTGCACACAAATGTACATAAAGTTTTAAGGATGTACTATATGCATAATTAATTATTTTTCATTTTAGCATAGAGGAACTGATGTATCACTGACATTTGTGCTAGCACAAGATGTTTGTAAATGGTACTGATATCCTAGTGGTATTCTACATTTCTCATAAAGGATAAATGACCAATAAAGAGTGCAAAGTTGTTACCAGCCAAGAGTAGACAGTTGTATGCTCCTGGGACATGTTGTGACTTGATAAGTCCCACTCCCTGAAGATAGAAATAGCACACTAGAAATAGCATAAAGGACAGAGGAACAGCTCCAAAGATGTTTACTTTTTTAAAACCCCACATTTTTTCTTAATTATGTTTACTGCTATGGTGTCCAAACATTAGTTAAAAACAAGGACCCATTGTGCAAGGACCAAATCAAACATAGTAGCAGACATCTTCCCCTAAAGGAGAGCAATTTCTCTGTGATTTTACTCTTTGAAGTATTTTGTGGGTGGAGCACTAAGTGCCTCCCTGGTTTCTTTTGTGATTTAATTAACTAAGAACATGCTATGTTCGTGGTACTTTCCAAAGCTGATGTAGTAAATCTTTCCTAGAGGACTTAAAACACAGTGGGATGTCTCACTGTGCTATTTGCAGTGGCTTTACTCTGTTCTTGCTTCAGTCAATGACAAAACCTCCAGGGAAATTAGTGAGGTTGCATCCACATACAAGCTGGTTCTTATTTTCAGAATCACAAAGTGCAAGGGAATAGAATGTCTATGGAGATGGAGGTTAAAGAGTTAATCATGTTGGTACTATAAAAGGTAGTTTTCTGACAGTTCCAGGAGACTGCATATGTTTTTATTTAGATACTCTACAGTTAGACTTTCAGCTCTTTGGGCCTTTTGGTCCTTCTATAACCTGTGATGAAGATTGCCTATTTAAAAAATAGGATGAAAGCTTAGGTGAGAGCCAATGAGTTGCTGAGTTGTTTATCTGTCCTACCCCAAAAAGGAGTGATCTTGATGTAGAGATAATGTAAGTGAACTGGAAAAGATGGGTAAACTTTATACCTATGGGCCATAACACTTTGCTAACTTTTGCTGCTCACGAGAGTGGTCCTTGGCAGATTCCACCCTGTCTGCAGCTGATGTGTGCCATCAATCTTGGAAATTTAGTCTGGGGTAAGTATATTCATAATCTGAACAGACAAATACTGTGTCTGTAACCATTAGTTTGGGACACAGGCATAGCTAATTGGTTTTGTGTATAATGGAGATGCCCAGCCCATCTGTGTATAAATTCCATTATTAATGACAAGCTCCTGCAGCAGTAATCTCTTGTTACAGGAACATTTTTTAAAGTAAACCCAGTTCTTAGTCACTTATTTTCCTTTTCAAAACTGTAGTTCTCTGGTAATTAAGCATGGGACATCAGAGTTTCTTAATGAGTGGGTTGATAATGGGACCAGCAATTTGAATGCAAGGCACTGTGTAAGATTTGGAGTCCCTTCTGCAGTAGGGAGTGCTTGCATTCCCCCCCCCCCCCCCCATGGACTTCGTAGAATAAGAATTATTTGTCAGAATAATGTGGTGGTTGAAGTAGTCCTAGACATTTTTAATCATGTACCATGTCATGGGATTGGGAAGCAGGAGCTTTCCTATGTATGCATTCTGGAAATACTAGAGGTATAAAATGGCTATGTCTAATCAGGATATTTTCTGTCACTTTGCTGTGGAGAAAAGTTGCTGCCTAGGTTTTTTCAGTGTCTGTGGAAATATGTGTACCTGGACATTCAGTGCTGAGGGCAACCTTTTCCTAATCTGACGAGGAAAGAATCTGGAATATTCCAAACATTTTATTTTGTCCTATGGCTAATCAAAAGAAACATGTGCCACATTCCAGCTAAAAGCTACAAACAGCTGAGCGGCAGACCAAATCCATGTGAAGAAATGGCTCCAAAGCCCCTTGACTAAGAGGCTGTGCTCATGTCCCTCACTGTGCAGGTCCTTGTGCTCATCCTGCTCATCACTGTCTGCCCAGCAGAGAGATCAAGCATCCTTCTCCCAGCTGTCTCCCACACATAAGGCTGCATTGACTGCTAGTGTGTCTTCACTGGAGAAAGCTGTTACAGCTGAGATTTTTTTTCACGTGACTCAAATCCAAAAGATACAGAGAGAGTTTAGTAGATAGCTTTGGTGTGGGAGGTCAGATGCAGCTCCTATCTTCACTTCTTAATCCATCAGCAGTTTGCCACAAATATCACTAAAAGTGTGGCCAGATTCTACCCATATTTTCCTTGGGTTCTACTATTTAATAGTCAGCTCCGGAGCTTTCATTTTGAAAAGGTTTTTAACTGATGGCTTTGGGGAATGGTGCATTCAAAAATAAAATGCAAATAAAAAATTGCTGTCATATTTTCAAAGTATGTGGTCTGTTATGTACAAATTTGTAGGATGAATCACAGTGAACACGTGCCAGTTTACCTTCTGATATGTACTTTGATGATAAATACTGTGAGCATCCCTTTAAATTTAGGTGAAGGTTTTCCTTCTTTAGTAATTTTGTTAGAACTATTTGCATGATGGAGGAGCTTGAGTCACTTTCGGGGCTGATGCCCTGAAGATGGAGCTGTTCAGAGCTGGATTCAAATCTGTTAACTTGGAATAACCACTATGTGACATTCTTGCTCCTGTAGTGTTTGAAGGCCAGTCATTTCCATGGGACTGTAAGAAGAATAAGGTCCTATTCAGGGTGAGAGAGGGGCTTAAAGCTTGACTTTATATGTCGTATGTGAGTTAGTATTTAAACTGTAGTCTCTTGAAGGTTGTTTTTTACACTCTTAATTCTGTTACAGTCAATGAAAAATGCTTTTTCAGGCTTTTCACAATTTTACAGCAGATTTTAATGTAGCAGGTCATAGGAGAAATTTGCAGGTGTAGGAAGTGGAGACCTTGAGGACTGCTTCTGAAAATTTTTATTTCATGAGGTTTTTAATTTTCAGTTGGTTTGAGTTTTTTTCCAATTTTTTTGCCTTTCAAACACTATTGGTGCTAAGGGCTGGAACTGGCCTGGATGGGAAGGTGATGCTTTGACATGAACTGCTTTAGGAAGAGAGGAAAAGTGGCAGTCACTGAACACTGTCTCATATTGTGACTGGCCACTGTGTCACATCCATCTCTGTCAAAATGGATTACTAGTTCAACAGAATTGTTAAGTGTCTTGCTTTTGTAACTGGAAGGATGTTGCCCTCTGCTTAAAAACTTCAATTCCACAAATATTTATGGAAACTTATACACACTTGCTTTTGTGCCAGATTGTCCTTTCCTGTGACTAGTCAGTATAGGACAAGCCAATGTTTTGTCCCTGACAATCACCCCTGTTGCTGATTTATATATTCTTGCCAGAGATCTGTTTCCATACCTTCTCAGTTACTGATGGCCATGTAAAATCCTGCTGAGCAGCAGTGTGGTATTGAAAACACTATTTAAATAAAATTTGTTCACTTTCTGGCATTTGTCCTTGTGATGAATGTATAGGGCCATTATGTCACCACCCAAGTACTCATTCATGAGTTTAACTAAAAGCCATGAATGCCGAAATGAGTGAGGTTATCACAGCAACTCATGAAATGAACAGCAATACTAGGTTTCACTAACTTTTTTGCAGTGAAATTTTGCAAGGGTCTCTGAATATCTAGTACTGTGAATATAATTTCCTTATTAGTCATCAGCAGGTAATAAGATTCTAAATTATATGAAAATTGTTAATTTGAACATTCCAGAAGTTTTCATTATACTTCCTTTTTAACTTTTGATTATGGAGTTTCTTGTTATGAGTTTCTACTGCTGTAATGGAGCAGTCCTTAACTTGAGTTGGGAATTTAGTAGAGACAAGTTGGGGAAAAAAACATCATCCCTGTCATATCTCTTTATGAAAGTTAGAGATTCTTTAACTTTGTTTTATTGTCAATTTTTTTTTGTCATCATCCCTTTTTCCTCTTTTATAATGAGTATACTCTTTTTTCAGCGTACTTTACACACTCCAATTTTGTGTGCTACCATTCATTATAATTCATTCTTTACTAAAATTTTCCAATTTATTTGCCCATTTCCACTACTGCTACTTTAGATTCCTCATGATAAAGGTGATGTTTTTAACCTTTCTGCAGTCCTTTCCCAAAACATGCTCTCAGCCCATTCCTCTGGCTTCATTTTCCTATCTCATTGAAGTCATTGTCTTTAGATGAGATTTTTAAATCTTCTGCACTTGATCCTTTGAAACAGAGCAGAGGTTTTGAGGCAAAATTGAGTCCCAGCTCTTGCACCTGAGCTGTGCTTCCTGGAGGTTTCCCCCTAAAGTCCTTTGTTAGATGGTTTACTCCTACCTAGTCCTACCTACAATTTTCAGATTTGCAGACAAGTCCTTCCAGGTCACGCACATTTATTCTGTTGCCTTGTATGTTGCTCTAGAGAAGCTGGAATGAACATTCTGGGGCACCTCTCATGGCATCACAGCTGTGAGGTCTCTTTACTCTCTTTGGCTCCAGTCCAGAGCAATGGAGTCAATGGAAAGATTTGAATGCCACTACTTCTTCATGAATCAACTGTGCAAAAATGCTTGATCGAGGTACACTAGAAGCACAAGAGGAAAATTGTCCTTACAGTGAATTTTGGGTTTGCATGTCTTGTAATAATAGTTTCTCGCTTATATCAGTACTTCTCAAATAGTGTTTTTTTCTACATGGAAATCTTGATAGTGATTCTTATATAAGCCTGAAATAACTCACTTAAAATCAGGATGTATGTTGCTCAGTTGATATTACAGCTATTTAAATCTCAGAGTATGTGTTTTTGTAACAGTGCTGCTATTTTGTTTTTTGTTTTCATGATTTTGGTCTGCTTCCATGCAATTAAATGAAAATGGTTTCACTAATTTCTCTTATAATGGTGGAGCTTACCACCATAACTATTTTTAAAAAATAACCTTATTTTTTTAATTCTTATCTTTTTTCAAGAGCATATTCATCAATCTGAAATGTAGAGCAGTAGGAAAAATTCTCTTCCCTGAATACATGCACAGAACAAATATGACAGGCTCATGTTTACATGGTCAAGTTACAATCTGTGAATGTTTGAATGACCTTGCATTACATATTTGAATGGGAAAACGTGTTAACCTCTTTAGAAGAGAACTCTGTTGTCTAGAATCTTATATGCAGCCTTTAGAGTTGTGTTCACAAATATTATGCACATGGCTGTTTGCGATTTAAATAGTCATGGAGTGACTGATGTCAGCTACTTCCCCTAAATAAAATACTCAGGGCATGTACACCTGGTTTGGAGCCAACTGGCTTTGCTTTGCTTCCTTTCCAAATGCCTTCATTCACAAGTGAGCAAAATGACTCCTCATGCTGTGAAAAGAAACCTAGAAGTACATGGTGAACACAATTTTACACAAAATAGGGACATACTCTGTTTTCTACAAAGCTCAGTGAGAGTTTTATCCAGCTTCCAATAAATTAAAGAGGAATGTTTCTTTTGACTTCAGTGGGATTTTGACTGGAGCCATATTTACTACACTGCATCACTGATGGGAGCCGCAGGAGTCTGAGGGATAGAAGGAATCATGGATTTTCATCCTGTCCTCTGCCACTGGGAAAGACCTGATTGTCACCAGAGGCAGGGAATTAATGCTCCAAGACAGTGACTATTGCAAGGCAGTGACCTTAGAGGGATACAGAGCCATGGTAAAAGGAAGCTTCTTTGCCAGTGCTCACTCCTAGGAGGCATCTGAATGGACAGAACCTTGGGCCCAAGGGCTTGTGCAAATGACTGCTGGAACAAGGAATAAGCTGGAGAAAAAGTTGATTGGAAGTTTAAATCTCTGAAGAATTTAAGGTAGAATAAGTGCCTGGGAAAGGGTAGTCTAACTACCTTGAGTCATCAAGCTGTGTGTGATGAGTTTAAAGGTAAGGTTATGTATCAGGAATAGAGATACACATTGCTTAGCAATGGGTCCAGATTTCCACTGTGAAATGTGCATATAAGCCTGACAAAATATATGGGTCTCAGTGCACTTCACTCTAAAGACAAGTTCACAAAGAAATGACCTGTCAGCAGGGTGTCCATTAATTAAGACAGGGACCAGTTTTTATGTACTGAGCCCTTGCTGTTGCACATTGCAGATTCAAGTTCATGGTGATCATTCCTTGTCTGAGCAGAAAGCTTGGAGAAGCTGTTACAGTCTATTCTATTGTTGCCCTGATCTTTGAATGTTTTTCTTACCCTTCTGATATTTACGTTCTTGTAATGGAGTTTCTCACACATTTTCATGTAAATAATGATAGTTTTGCATTCCTTTCTGGAGGAGGAGAAAATTGATAGACTCTTGGTTTGACCAGTGTGGTTGGAGAGGTGGCAACTTCACCCTCCAATCCCTGGTCACCTTTAGAATTGTATATATAGCGAGGTCACAAATAAACTCTCTTTTCCTTGAAATAAATTTTGCAGTAAATTTTCTGCTGCATACAGAATTGTCTGTGGTGCATTTCCCATTATGGTGCCTCTTTTGGTGCCTTTCTTCAGTTCAAGTTTTGTATTAGATCCTACCATAGGATTTTAATGATTAGTCCAAGAGCCCCATATCTAATGGGGCCTCATCTGAACAAAGCTGCCAAAAACTCTGCAAATGGTTTCATAAGATTTTTTTTTAAATACTTGATGCCTCTTGTAATTGCTTGAAGGTTGTTATGACTATTTTACAGAAAGAGATAACACTCCTTTCTGGAGAGGGAAGTATGGGAGATTGGATTTAAGGCTCTTTTTTAAATATCTGTTTATTCTAAAACCAAAGGTGTGTTTAATTTAGCAAAACAGTGTAAACATGTATAGAGATTTTTATTTACCTTCAGCAGAACACTGATAAAGTGATGTCAGACTACTTACTTTCTTTGAGAAAGCTGATTCAAAGAAGCTCAAAAGTTCAGAAGCTTGCATGAATTGTCTTTCATTTTTCACGTTCCTCACTGTCAGGAAATTTTAAAGGCTTTAAAAATACTTCCTGTGAATGCTTTTAGTAAGGAAGTTTTTGGCTCCAGTCTGAACTTGTTTTGGTATTTGGTTTGATCACCTTGATATGAGAAACTTAAATGTTTATTCCTTTCAGAATTTCAAAACCTAGGGACTGTACCTGAGCATGCTGGACAGTGAAAGTTTCCTTAGAGAGGGGTGTTCACACTGTGTGACAAAACTACATTGCTAAAGGGGACCTTTTTTCCAGGACTTACAATATTGTCAGTAGCATTGCAGGGCTTTGGGAAGCCGAGTCCTTCAAACCTGTTTAGCGTGGAAGCAGGTCAAATTCTCCAAACTAAATTCATGTAGTTAACTTTCATGTACTCTGTTAGCTGGGAATTAAGTTTGTGATAGGGACTTCAGATTGACATAAATTACTCTTGAAACAGCTATGTTTCAACAACTATGAATGCCAGTGCAGCAAATTTGGAATATATTTTCAGTTTAAATCCAAATCCATGGTGGTTACCTACACACTTCCTTGCACATGTGTTCTTAGTAAATTAAGCCATTTTCTCTTATCCAGTAGCTTTTGTTCTCACGGCTTAGGGATGCAGCTTCTTGTTCTTAGAAACATGCAAGGGTCCCAAAATTAAATTTGTCTTGATAGTTCCTATTGATTTAAAGATACTTTTTTATGCAGAATGGCTGAGGCACAAGTTGCAGTTACCTATTATGATTCTAGTCTAATAGTGTAGTGAGAATCTCAAAGCAGGGTTTGAGAGCCCTAGGAAACACTTTGCACCTTGCAGAAGAGCACCAACTTGTGTAAATTCACTTGTCCTCAAAGAATTTCTAACCCAGCTTTTTCTGTTTATTTGATGATTCTGAAAAAGATCCACTTGTGGAGAGTTAAAATGTAATTGCATTTTGCCCAGTTACTTCCCAGCAAATTCACACAGCAAAGGTAATGTAGGTGAAAAGTGTTGACACCAGGTGTTTTAATTAAGGAAGATCTTCAGCTAACAAATAGCTAGGCAATTCTTTTTTTTAATTTTTTTTTTTTTAAATTTTTTTTTTAGGGTGGAAAGAAGTCCTACAGTGGGCCATGTGGGGGCCGCAATTGCAGTGCTGGATGCAAATGTTTTCCAGAGAAGGGTGCACGGGTAAGTTTGTTTACATTAATATATCTTGTACTTACCTCTTATCAATCTTATTAGAAATAAATAAATAAATAAACAACGTGTTAATATGTGTGATTCTCAATCTAATGACCTCATGAAATGACAAATGATGAAGACCAGCTGCATTTCAAATGTCCCTGGCCAAGATTTCAAAAGCTGTTCTAAAGATTTACAAATGACTTGCTTTGTAATGAGTTTTCAATAGAATCCTATTTCTTTATGTGATCTGAGCCCTAGTTCAAAGGAAATCAGATGGATTTTAAGTAGATTACAACAATTAAAATTAGGAAAATCAAAGTAGTGTGGGCTTCTAGTACAAATTTTGCCCAGTCCTTACTGTAATAGTTCCTGTTTATTTGTGGAAGTGTTTTTGATTTGTATATTTGGTTGTGGAGGAATAATAACTCAAAATGGACCTAATCAATTCCCTTTGCGAAAGTTGCTTGTGTAGCTGAAGTCTCTCTCTCTCTCTGAAGTGTTCATTTGAAGAAATCAAATGTTTAAGCAAGATTTCTGTAAAAATCTTTAATTTGTTTTGCTTGTATGAACAGACTATAACTTATCTTAATGCAGCTGCTTATCTCCTGTCTTAGGGGAACGCAGTAAGTGACTTCACTGTGCCTTCAATAGCAATGTTAATTTTTTGTCCAGACACCATCTACTTTATGTTTTGTCTTAAGCTCTAGGGCATTTTAACATGTATGGAAATGAATCTTACAGATTTTGCTTTTGGAAATGAAAAGGAGAAAAGAGAACACAGTAGTTTCTTGATGAATTGGAAAGGCTTAAAGACAAGGGAAATAATACTAGTTGCCTTGTTTAATTCATTAGCTGTACTTCCCAAAGTCATATTGAAAACTCATCCTCTGTGCAAAACCAAGAAGAATTAGGTCTTATTTAAACACTAGCAATCCTGATTTTTTTTCTGTCTATTTCAGTGACACAATATGTGTATATGCAAGGCATTACTTTTTGGACTGAATTTAGGAAAATATTGCTATTTAAAAATGATTGTTTTAAAAATGGTGGGTTTTTCTAATTGCAAACAGAGTTGAGTGTGAATGCTTAATTGATAACTGGTGAGGTGTTTGCTCTGGAAATATAAAAATGCTTTCAATTCATCATGTGGCAGAGGGAAAACATGTCTAAACAGATAAGCAGAAGAACTTTGCAAGGATGTTCTCAATATACCCTAGAATATGAGCCAAAGTGAATTGCTCAATACCTTTTGTGATTAGATACAGTAAGGGACAGACCTAGTTTGGCTCTGGAACACAATATCCTGTAAATGCTTTGACCTTTAGACAGCAATGAGCATCATTCTTCTGTCTCTTTACATTCCCGGGGTCCAACTTGATTGTTTGAAGTGGCCACAACACTGTTGACCTTGCAGTTTGAGCTCTTGGCATCTCTTTTGTTAAGATGTCACAAAGGTTTTAGGCTGTTTTCATTGCTGACCTGAGAACTTATTTGGCTTTTAGCTTATTTCTTATGTGACCTGTATTGGTAGGGCATTTTCAGTCCTTCAAACATATATTCCATCCTGCTGAAACCTGTCCGTGGAGTAAACTGCCTGCTACAAGTGGTAATCTTTCCCTTTTACAACACCACTTCCATCAAGTGTGCTGAGCCCTCCTGACACCTTCTTGGACATCTGCAGGCAGCTACTGGAGGCTTGCCATGCCTGAGGATATGGAGGTGACTGGTTGAACTGGGAAAGCGGATGGTGTGATTATGTATCTACAGCACCGCTTGTTTCTTGCAGGACAGTGTATGGCCTGAGGCTAATTCCTTGGCTTCCTGCCTAGCTACTTCTCCACTGCTGAAAAGCCTTTAAGTTCAGAAATGGAAATGGGACTTTGTCAAAGCCCTGAATCCATATTTTGTGTTAAAAAAAAAAAAAAAGTTTCATCTGTCAATTTTCCACAATTAACCAGATCAGAATGAAGCTAAGCTTTCTTTTTAAAAGAAGGAAATAGCTATAAAGCACAAGAAAAATTACAATAAACTGACAGCTTAATGAAAATAAGATAGACAGTGTCCTGAAATGTCCACCTGAATGCACTTTTGATCAGATCAAGCTTTAAAAATTTTATTTAGGCAATAAAAATCTCAAAACTGACCAGAATATATGATTAGTGAAAGATATTTCTAGAAACAGGATGCAGATGTGCGTAATCCATACGTGCCCTCGTTCTTTTATTTTGCTATGGACTGCTGCTGTATGTGCAGGATATATCATAAAAATACCAAAAACCACTAAGAAACACTAACCGACCAAAAAGATGCGCCTCAAAACTCAAAAAAAGAGTATAATCTCACTATCTGTAAAACTGACCTTGTTAAAAGACTAATCTCTATGCAGTGAGTCATCAGTTTGTGGAATAATTGAGATTCTTTTCTGAAGGAAGGGTGGTACACTGCTTGTCTAGCAGCCCCTTAGGGACTCTCCCAGCAGAGTGGTCTCTGCTAGGCACATCTCCTAAAAGAGCAAAATTTCTATTCTGTTGTCTGATTGTTTGCATTACATTTGAAAATCCGTCATTTTACCTTGTACCAATTTTAGGCTGTGCATTGAATCTTGTTATGATCCAATTTACTGTGAAGCCTGCACAAGAAGAAATCTGTTACAGAAGCATTCTTCATCTTGACCAGTGATTCAGAGTTGGTTCTTTCATCTAACCATGAGTTAATGAAAAGCCTGTCTTTATCTAATTCAGTCAACTCCTGGCCATTGCAGCCATTCTCCCCTCCTTATCAGTTTTTATCTTGCAAAGATTTGTGAGTAGCAATCCAGTAATTTGTGCAGAAATCCAGTTCTTCATGGAGAAGTGTTACTTTCACTGAAGGGTCCCAGCTAGGACCTTTTCTAGAGGTTTCCTCAGAGGACAAATTAAAAGGTTAAACTGAGTGTGTGGCTCTTACTACTTAAGTGCACAAGAATATATGGGCACATCGTATGATAGTGTAACAGTTAATGTAATAGCAAGTGAACCTCAGGAACCTGATTTTAAACCTAGGAGTTTTGGATCTGGTTGTTCAGTTCCCCTAAACTGCATTGTTAGAACTTGTACTGATTTTGATACGAAAGCCAATGTAATGCTCTGCAAAGAAAATGCCAGGGAGCATCCCAGAGGTTACACAAGCACCTGCCTAGCTGGAGTCTCTAGGTGAATGTGTGGATCTTCTAAATCTCTGTGTCCCTATTCCCATTCTTCTGGCCAGCTGAGATACCAGTTATCCAACTAAGGCAAGGGAATTCTGCTGTGATAGTACCTAAATGAACCCTGGTTCATTTTTTGGGGCAGGGGACACTGAACACAAACTTACACTGAACCCACTTCTGCGTACAAGACTTACATACAGTCATCTTTAGGAGCAACAACTGATGGGTAGAAAAAACACTTTATACTAAATTATGAAGCATAAGACTAAAGGTGAAAGGAAGGCAACCATATTAAATTATAAGTTAAGTGAGGAGGTGAATGTAAATTCTGATACTAGTCCCTATTGTAGTGTAAGGATATGTTCTGTTTCAATGCAGGTGAGTGATCTACAGCTAGAAGATTTTTGGGACTGTCAAAAGAATTTATTGTGTATAAAAGGATGTTTTTCATTCCACTTGCTCACTGTTTGTCCACAGTTTATGGGCAGGGATAGTGCTGCTGAAAGTTTCATGCTGTATTGGTGGCTGTCTTCCTAAGAAATGCACTGCAGATAAGTCAGCAGGGAATAGGAGGCATTTTTCATACTTTCAGAGTATCAAGAAGCACTAAATAGTTGGCGGCCTGCACCGTGTCATTTTGCAGCTCATTTTGCATTTGTTTATAATAATGTTGGCTTTTTTGTTTTTATATAATGTCATCAACTTTCAAACACTCACGAAGATAAAGTAGTAGACCCAGTCTTTGTTGCATGTATACCTTCTCCTGATGCCTGTTCCCTTATCTTGGAATTTATAACAGTATTAGAGTTTGTTTTAAACTTTGTTCAACACGTGCTGGAGCTAATCTTTTGGTTTTTTCCATTCTCCCCCTCCAAAAAAGAAATTAAGAAACAAAAATTTAAAAATTGTTTCCAAGGCTTCACAAACTACTCAGGAGAGGTTGTGTCCCAGGCAGCTTTTACAGCTTACAAGTGCTGTAAATTGGGAAAACTTGATGTTACTAATTTTTTTTTTTCCTGTGATATATAATAATGTCAAATAATATATATATTATATTTTCTTTAAAGCCCATTAAGATATCATGATGACATTATAGAACCACTTTCCTGTCTCAATATCTCCACAGAGACTTTTTCTAGCAACTGGTATGGTTGGAATGGGGTGTATCTGTAGAATGAGGCAGTTGGTTCTGGGGACATGGTGGACACTTTACATTGGATTGAGTCTGGGCCAATAAAGTAAAGGACCAGTGGAGTGCATCAGGTATGCCAGGGAACCCATCCCCTGACCTGGTCACACTCAAACAAAATCCTCTTTGTCTACTCCAAGACAATGCTGCAGGGTGAAGCAAGGCAGGAGGAACTGACTAAGATTGAGAGATTTGCTCAAAAGTGTGGTTGCTATCTGAGTGAAAGGTTAGTGTAGCCAGAGATACATATGATTCCCCAGGGTTTTTCTGAAGTTAAAATGATGACAGTAAATATAGTGGAAATTATCTCTGGGCAGGCAAAGAGTTTGGATAGAATTACTGTAGATCAAACAAGAAGAAAAGATGGACAGACCCTCAATGTCCACGCAGTGAACAGCTTAACCTGAGGTCAGAACTTTGGGTGATTAATCTAATTGTTATCTAACATAAACTAATGTCGCATTGGCAAGAGATCTTAGATTAACTTTTGTCTGGAACTAATCCCCTCAACTTAATACTGGGTGTACAAAGTGTCTCTCTTGTGATAATTAGTTGAAGATTGGTTGACCTTTCTTTGCTATGAGATTGTAATAATTATAAGTTGTATTTTTAATAACGTTTGCTGATTTCTGCTTTGGCTGGTTAGTCACTCTATTTGGAGCAGTCAGAGATTTCCTAATGAAACACAATCTCTTTGGAAGTGTCGACTCAACAAAATGATTTCTTTTTGCAGAAGTGCTTTACACAAACATATTTACTGGTGACAAAATTCTTTAATGTTGTTGGTTCAAACTTCTCTCTGTTTCAATGTGGCTTCCTACTCCCTGGCTTGACAAGCTCTGTGGGACATAGTGCTGCTATTTCGATACCCATGGCCTGCAGGTTGACCAGTTAAAAACAAAGCAGATTCTGGGATAGTGCCATTTTTTTCAAAATGACAATGCCAAGATGTGAGCAGTCCTAAATGCACTAACCATGGCTACAGGTACAAGCAATACTGGGATAGTTTTCTAGTTATTTTTGTAAAGATGGACTCTATGTAAGTAATGTCTAATTCTTGTTCAAATCCCCTTCTAGTTAAACATATAAAATGCCATCATTTGGTTTGAGAAGAGGATTATCTATAACATTGAAAAATGTTGACCATCTGTTTGCTGTCATTAAGAAGTTCTGGCAATATTTTGGAAGAAAATGAGGTAATAGTTAAGTCAAACAACTTACATGCCAGCTGCTTTTTTTAACAGCTGCCAAGGTTTGGGTTTTTGGGGGTTTTTTTAAGTAAAAAAACAAACTTTGCCAAATGTAGCATTAAACAATTATTGTACATATCCTCCTGACCAAACCTAAATACACTGAGCTTAGCTCTGTAATGAGAACCACACCAAATACTAAAACAGCATAAATAAAACCGAAATCATTGCATTTGAAAGGGTTTCTTATGCAATGGGTATCAAGATCAGACCTGTTCCTATGTGCAGTCTTCCATCATCTCTTTGGGAAGACTTCTCGAGGGGACAGGTCCCCACCTTAGTGTAGAATTCAGTAACGATAACAGCTGCATCCAGGCAGGGTAACCAGGGAGGCTCTGGTAGCAGACCCTGTCTCTGTGATTTGGTTTGCAGTTTTGTTTGAGGACCTGTGTACTAACTGAGGCTAAATATATTCCAGGAAATGTATCTTGTTAGGAAGATTTCCACAGCTTTCAAAACTAACCAGGATCCATGGCATTTCTGTGTTCACCGGGGTGGGTGAGGTGACTCTGTGACCTGAAACTGTTTCTCAGTCTGCCTGCAAGGGCAGCAGATTTTGTAATTGCAGTGGGGACCTTTGAAATCAACCAGAACAGGGGCCCTCAAGCTGTGCTCCATAGAGCACTTCCAGATGGCTTGGAAAAGCCCAGTGAAGAAGTATGTGTCACTGTTCAAATAATTGTGCTTCATGTGAGCTTTAACCCAGGATTTTAAAGTCTCTACACTATTTTGGAAGCAAATGGAGCATTTAAAAAGCTCCTTGTTTCATCTTACAATGCTGTGAATTGTCTTTGTTTAAGAAGTTGTGTAGTCTCACTATACCAAGTGAATATCCTTCTTGTTTCTTCTTTCTCGCCTCAAAGTTTCTAGTTTTCTCAAACTGAGCTTCTCAGAGGTGAGGTGTTACTGATATGGATGTAAGCTGAGATGACTCGTGAAAGTTGTGCTCAGCTGGCACAGAGTGGGATCCCTCTGCCTTGTACTGAGATAAATCTTCCTCATCTGAAGATACTTCGTGATTCTCTGCTCTGTTGCTGGCATGAGCTGAGAGTGCAGGCATGTTGCCCTGGGAATGGAGCTGTATCATTCTTGTTTGTACGAGCTGCCATGGCTACCCCTGGTAACCTGCAGGAGGAACGTGCTGTTCCCCTTGAAGGCAACGCCATCACTCCCACTGATTTCATTGTAGGTGTGTAGACAGATGGGAAGACAGAACCAGACTAGCCTTGTCTCTCCCTCTTTGGAGCCTTGCCATGACCGACCTCCTGTTCTAACTTTATTTCTGTGGCACTTTCTCCAAGACCAAAAGTGATTAAGTTTTGCTGCGGATTTGCTCCATATGGACAAAACAGAGAGTTCAGCAAGAGTTTCTTAGTACTGAACCCCTCAGCTTCCTAAGTACTGGAGAAAAAAAACATGTATCCAAATTCTTTCTTCATAAAAATTGTTGTCTTTCATGGCCATAGAATGGAGGCTTTGATGAGTCTGTGATATTTTACTTGCCACTTAACTCCTTAGAATAGGACTAGCATCAACCTTTTCAATTTTCCTTGTATATTCCTTTATTCACTTTAGGAGAAGAATTGTAAATATTCTTTAAAATTGTTTTCTGTCAGCTGCTCCACCTTGAAGTCCGAAAAAACCCTAAGAATTTCTGCAGGAAGAGAAACTCTTTAGTGTCCTGCCAAGGAAAAGAAAAACAAATGTTATCATGAGTCTGAAACATAGAATTAGCTGGTTGGGCTTTTGCCTTACAAATGCTGTAGAATTTTATGCAATTATGTGCAATGATGTCTCAGTTGAGGAGAGATTTTTGATGCCCTCTTACATCTGAAAAATGGCACAAAATTTTCCTCTCCAAGCATTTGATGGACAAGAAGGGGTAACTTATATCCTGCCTTGAAATTATCCAATTGGCATTTTCTTCCAGCACATTCTGTATTACTCAAGTGTAGTACTCACCACCTAGAGTATGTCGTAGCAGCCTTTTTGTTCAGGTTAAATTTTCTTAAATACCGCATTTTTTCTTGCCTCTTTCCTCTCACCCCACTCCCTAACTTGCCTGTCTTCTAAGTGTGATTGGCTCAGAATATTCCTGGTACTAATTAATTTTTAAGCTTCTTAAATTGAGAAGAGGTGCCCTTTGCAGAAGCAAGAGTCTTTAAAAAAGAGTTTCCGCTGGCAGCAAGTGAAAGGTGTGACAGAGATTTCCAGTGTGATCCCTTGAGTAAGTCAGCCTCGGAAACAGAAGGATCACAGAACCAATCTGTGAGCAAGGCCCAGTTTGAAGAGATTTGGCTGACGGTCAGGTTAGCCGGTTCATGAGCCAGGAAGACAGCCAACAGCAGGGATTACTACAAAGCAAACTTAATTAGGCAACAGATAGGCAGGAAGTACGCCAGTCATGGAGCCTGCAGCCAGAGAGAGCACACAATGAAGATGGCTAACCAGGCAAAACTGTGTTTGTAGTGGGAGAAGAGGCTGGAGTGCCAATTAGTTGGAAGTAAAGCTTAGGTGTCTCAGGCTACCTGTTTTCTGGGAAATATGTGCAGTATTTTTGGTGTGAATCGTAGCTTTTCTTGTAGGAGATGGGAGATTTTAGGAGACAGGGGAACAGACTACACATTGTCCATCAGTGATAGGCGAGGAAAACTGAGATGTTGTCTCCTTGTGAATGAGGAACATGTGTGTTTGCTGGTGTCCAGCAAAGTGTTGGGGCTGACTTTCTGAACACTTGATGATGAAGAAAATGAAATAAAAGGAATAAAAGGGAATGATAGCAATTTTCAATTTTTTTTTAACAAGTAAAGCAACATCCAAATAACAGAACATAGTTGGGAATAAGAGAAGAATTAATAATGTAGGATACAGAGTGATCTGACTGAGAATCTGGTGTAAGTGTGAATTATATGTCTTTTCCCTTGACTTTACCTATTCTGCAAAAATATTCAGCAGTTTGCCTGTCTCCTTTTAAGCTGTTGATTAGAGATATTTTAGCTATTGCTCTCTAATCAGTCATAAATCCATTGATAGAACAAGCATTTTTAAACAACTGTCCTGATTTGATTGGTGATATAGAGTTGCCAAAATAGAAAACAAATTTGGAGGAAAGATGCAACCGTAGTAAGAATGGGGTACTGTGAATTGTATCAGGTATCTCATCCAGCTATTTGTTTTGGAAATCCTAACGTTTTAGTAGTCTGGAAAGTAGCATAGATGCAAATGTCCTTGTTCATAATGGGTGATTTTTGGAAGGGGTTTTTTTGTGGGGCTTTTTAAAAAAACAACAGAGTGTTGTCAAAGCTAATAAATAGAAAGTTAAAATAATTTCAAAATTTCTGAGTTTGATCCATAATAAATACAGTGCAAATAGTGCACAAGTTTTGCAAGACTATTGGAAAGAAACATCTGGTTGCCTTTTATTAAAGTTGATTATTATTCTTTTAAATGATCAAAAAAAGTCTAATAAAATGACTCAGCATGTGCTGAATTCTCAGTGTACGGTAAAGGAAGAACTGAATTTTTTGGTACATAGTGTTTAGTACTATGGGTGGTGCAATTCAACACTAAATTTTGTTTTTCAAAGTTCTCTAAAGCTGCTGTCTCTTAAGACAGATCTCTCAGGTCTGTGTTCACATCCATGATATTCTGTTGGAACAGTATAGGAGAAGTTCTGCTTTATAGCTGAACTGTGTTTGTTCACCTGCTCCTGAAGCTGGGATACTTTTTAACAGAGTGGCAAATCCCCCTGAACACTAAATTTCTTCTGCTTTCATCTCTATTGCTAGAATGGCACCATCTGCCTGCTTGTGTGTCTGGGTAGTTCTATTTCCTATCAGGTTCTAAAAACAGAATAAAAATTTCTAAATTAAGGGAAAAAAAAAAAAAAAGAGAAATGCATCAGCCAGGGTGTTTTGCCATAGATGTTTGCTGCAACTGCTACACTTAGGGAATAGATTTTGGTCTAAAAAGAACTGTAAGCTCCTGGAGCAGAGCCTGTGCTCAGGAAGGCAAAATCACTACATACAGCAATTTCAGGTTTACCTCTGTGCTAGTGAATGTAGGTCATAGAACTAAAGGATTGTCTTGGGTCTGGACATTCTGTCCCCCAATAGTTGCAAGATACATAAATAATCCTGTTCAGTAAAGTGGGGTGGGGTTTTTTGTTTATAGTGATTTTATTATTTGTGACTTGAACTCCTAACTGCCCTGGTAGTGATTTGGATTGATGAATACTGATATCACTCTCAGAAGTGCAGAAGCTGTAGCCTGAGCTCCTGGACAGGTACTGTGTGGGACCTGCACAGCACACTGGCTCCCACTGGCTTGGAGTGGTGCAGGAATGCTTCACCTCAGCCCTTCCTGGGGGTCACTGTGCAGGCATACCAGCAATCTCACTGGGAACACTGGTTAATGTCGCTCCCCACATATATTGAGGATTGCTTACCCTGGCATCATTAATTATCTAGGAACAGCTGGAATGTAAATCAGGATGCTTTATATGAGAAATATAGGTGATAGGTATTTTCTAGAAAAAATTTTAATCAAGTTTTGTTTCTTCTTTGTGTAGCTTCATTTCCCTTGATACTTACAGTGTTGTGTGTTCTAAATATCTACATGATGTTATCTCATTTATTGTTGTTGTTTCCTTTATTGTGATGACTAATGACTGAGGATCCAGCTGAGATGGGGGAAGTTCTGCAGTGCAGGGCAGTTACAAACATACAGTAGGAGAAAGTTGATGCTCCAAAGTGCTTTTGCTCAATAAACATTACATTAGTTATATGTTTCTTCAAGTTTTAGTTAAGAAATCTGTTGCTTACTCAACTATATTTTCAGAAAAGTGACTTCACAGAAAATATTTTGATATAAAACTCTATAATTTTGGCTTTCTGTACTCCTTAATAAGAGACCTCTGAAAATAGTTAATCACTTCTTCTGGAATACATTTTCTCTCCAAACTTAGAGACATTTGAAAGAGAAGATAGCAGAAGAAGTTGTCTTTAATTATGGTAGATCTTCCTAAGAGGAAAAAATGTTTTTGGAAGATGTTAACCTTTGGAATATCCTTAGCAGTGGAAATATAGCCCAGCTTGTCTCACAGCAAATTTAAAATAAAGGAGTCAAGTCTGCATGCAAAATCAAGGCAGCAGGTGGTCATTCCCTGTATAACTCCAGCTGTACTTGAGTTGTAAATCCAAAAACATTACAAAACTAGTAATGGGACACCCAGTGATTCCTTGCAGGCTTGGATCAGTGTTTCTGAGATCTTAAAGGAAATTTTCCTGAGATTTTATGTTTTCTCTTGAAACAATAAATGACATAAGTGTTATCTCCAGGGTTTTTCCAGAGCTGTGAAACTTCACTTGTTTTTCTAACATCAGGACTAAAACCTGAACTAATCTAGTTTCATCATTCCCTTGTCTTTTATCAGCTGGAATGTGCATTAACTGCTGAGAACATTTGGGTGGATAGAAGTTCTGCTTGCAGTGCCTGTATTTTGTACACTGGGTGAAGATTTTCTCTTCAGCACATGGACAAACAGGAATGGGCAGGAGGAAGGCAGGAACACTGGGATTTTTCATGTTTTACAGTATCACAGTATGGTTTGCCCTGGAGAAAAAAACCAAGCACTCAAGGATATAGAAATTGAATGATCCTTCCATCTTGAGCAATAGTCTTCTTTGGAACCTCCAGATATGTGATCTTTTCCAGACCTGTTTAAGCAGCACTATTCTGCTAGATTCCAGACTGTCACTTGCAGTACCTCATGAGAAGTGTTTAACAGCGGTTTTCTCGCCTTTGCAAAAGGGGTTTGGGATTTTTATTGTTATTTCATAAAATGTCCTATCAACTTTGTGAGCAATTGTGGTGCTTGTTGTACCTATTTTAATGATGTTTCAATTTTAAGAAACATCATTCTTTTCTTCCATCTTACACTTTTTCAGTAACTATGTCGCTTGGCACAAGGGAAATTGAAGTGGGAGTGTGTTTCATTAAAAAAATAACATCCTTGTCAAATAAATCTGTACTTAATTAAATTTCCTCTGTTTTAACTGCACATAGAAACAGATAACTGTGACAAACAAAAATAAAGAATCTTTAGGAATACTGACTTACCTCTGATAAGAACCATCTGGCATATACATATTCTTTCTTTTAGCTTATGCTTTATTAACAAGCTCAGCATTTGGTTCACATTTTTTCCTTCTACTTTGGACTTACCTAACAGATTAAAGTTATATGGCTTAGTCTAAAGCCCTATTTTAGGATTTTTAAATCACTTTTTTATTATACACTGAAAAGCATATGGTACAACTATCTTTTTTCCTAGTAATTACATGAGCACAAACAAGTATTTGATTATTTTTAATTTTGTAATTGAAAGTAATTCGATAATTTTCCTATTTTATAATTGTTAAGAGACTGAAAAGAAAGCAGTAACTGGTTTTGACATTGTTAATAGTACAGCTGTGGTTAGCTGGCTTGGTAGCCAGCTATGGTAATCGGGATTGTTTTCAGACTGTGGCCATAAAAATCTTAGATGACCTGGCAAAATGACCTTGGGAAAACAGCTTCATGTTCCTGTGACTGTTTCCATTTCCTTGTATTGCTGGTCCCAGCTGTTTGTCCCAGGGCTGTGTGGATGTCTGCAGGAGCATGGGTCAGAGGCTCCCCAAGGCAGGAGTGTGTGACTTGCACATCCGTGCTCAGGTCACCCAGAACGCAGGGAGCTCCCAGCTCCCTTCACTTTGCATTTCCTGTCTCTTAGAGATAGCCAACTGCCTCTACTTCCCACACTGCTTGTGCTGGGGACCTGCAAGGGATGTTGAGTGCTGTTCCGATTGGGAATGTGGAGCTGTCCTTTTCAAATTGAACAGGAGTGAGTTTGGAGTTTTCCTTTAATGTACACCCAAGCTTATCCAACACCTCCAGCTACACAGACACCTGCATCTGCCTGCTTGAGTGCCAGCAAAACACAGGCTTCAACTTGGAGTCAGGTCTACGCTCAAAATACAATGTTGATCTGTTTTATAAGTTTGCTACTCCAAATGGCAGAGCATATGGATGGAGTTTAGCTCAGAGAGGAGTCTGGCATCCTGTATGAGGATGGACATTTTGTTAGTAAAAAAGGCAACTTCAGTTCCTGATAACTTTATAATTTCTGTTTCTGGCCACATTAGAATCTAAGTTGAATCATGGGCACACACAATGAAAATTGGCTTTTTGAATGGCAAGTGATTCACTTCAGCAATGAGTTTAAATAATTTTTCACTTACTTCTCATTATTTTATGTGTGGAAATGTTGGTCTGAAAATAGATGTGAAGTAAACTGTGAACACAAGAGTTATAAGGCTTTTATACTTTCATGGGATTTGTAGCTACTTTTCCGTTCCCTCAATAGATCAGCCATAGAAATATCTCCTGTGAAGATGCTGCTTCTTTTCAGTCTTTGATTAGTTAGGGAGCACTGGGGTCAATGTGGTTTTAATACAACACTGCTTTTGGCATATGAAAACTTGCATGTAAAAAAGCTCTGACAGAACAACTGACTTCTGATCCTGTATCATCACAAGGCCACACAAAAATGGTCTGATTTTACTGAAGATGAATAGAATTGATACAATAGATGGGAGAGGAAATGTATTGCCACTCAGATTTCAGTGGTCCTTTTCTGAAGGAGAGTAACACAGAACTGTAAGTTCTTTCTAAGATGAAATAGTACATTTTTAATATCTCAAAAATTTTGGCTGCTCTTGGTCCCATCTGAATTATCTTTATCAAATACTTGTTGTGACTTCAGGCTGGGATTTTTTGGTGGGGATATATGAAGCAGAACAGCATCTTCTGTTAGCGTCAGCCATTGATTTTTAACTGGGGTCATGTTCCTCTTTGCCAGTAGAAAGGAGAATGATGCACAGGGAACTTCTTGAGATGCTTCAGGAAAAGGCATCATAAGGTGAGAGGAGGTTGCAAAATTGGACCTTTTCCACATGCTCTGTTCAGAGTAAACCCTTCCTCTGTTCCTATACATTACATTATTGGTGAAATACATCAGCAAATGTTTATAGTCAAGGAAAGTTTGTACTAACACTGTGTCATGCAACTAATCTGTTTGCGTTCTAAAGAGGGAACACTGAGTTAGCTGCATTTTGCTCCAGACTCAAGTGTTTTATTAAATATTTATACACGGATTAGACTGTTTACTTTCCATCTCATACTATAGTTGTATTGGGAAGATCCAGAACACCTGGGTTTTAGTGAGGTCTTAAGGAAAATTTCCTTAAAACATCAGTTTTCAAAATTAAAGCTTAAGAGCTCACTAAATTACTGAGTATACGCAGGAGAAATATCAGTTCTAGAAGCCCATTTCTAAAATTGTGAATAACAAAATATTCATGAATACCAGATCCTGATTTCACTCTTATCTGTTGCATTTCTACACTTCTCAGAGTAGTGTCAGAAATATCAAATAAATACCAGTTTCTCCTGGTTTAGCCTTGCTGTTCTTTCCATTAGTGAAAACTGGTTGCTAGGATTAAGAAGTCTCTTGCCTGACTTTGGTGATGCTACTTGAGTTTGTGCAAAAAAAGGCAAATGAATGGGATCCTGGATCACAGTATTTCAGGTATGCTGGCTATGTAAAACATCCTTTTTTTAAAACAGGCTGTAGATCTACCCTTACTTTTCCATATTTAGGTGCAACTACATGGATGTGATTGATATCCAGAAGTAGATATGAAGTGAGAACAGTTTGACTGTCTAGGCAGAAAGCAGAAAAGAATAGCCCAAACTTATTTTGCAGAGGATAATCCAGGCTCTTGGTGTGGAAACACTGATTCCCCGTGTAGTTAACAGTTGTATCCCCTGGAAGAAACATGTAAAAACCTTAATGTTCGTTAAACTACAGAAGTGTGATTGAAAAGCTTCTCTTGTGGAATGAAAGCTACAGCTAAACAAAGTTGAAAGCTGGTTATTTGTGTGTAAGTCATCCTAGGCTGGGCATTTTATTAGAGAAACTGGGGAGCACGACTTTTAAGCCATTGCCAATGGTTTTTAGTGTTCTCTCTCATCTTGCTCAACACTGGGAATGTTGGTGCTGTCCAATCATTTCACAAATCAGCAAGAACTTGTCTGATCAGCACTCACCTCCAGCAAGTATCTGCTCACTTCACCATGAGATATGGACATGGAAGACCTTTTTCTCTTGAGTGTAGTGGCCTGGGGTCTCAGGCAGCTTTGAATGTAAATGAACAAATTTACAGGTTTCTAGGATCTAGTGCCCTTTGCCTGCTCCTAAACTTCACTACATATCAGAAACTCCCTCCTAAACACAACTAGCTATTCAAGTTACACACTTTGGAGGGTTTCCAAAAACCCTAGCAAGTACTGCTTGTCAGAACTGGTAGATTTTGCTAATTTTTTTGCTAAATGTGTAGCATTTCATCTCATTCCAGCTTTACAGGAAGTTAGTGTTTTAACCACTGTCTCACAAGAGTGAAAGAGCCTTATTCTTGCAAGATAAAGAAATAATGAAATGTGGCTATGACTAATAATGCACTTGGCTTTCTTTCTGCTGATTCTGAGCTAATGCTTCCTATGTTTAAATTAATTTCCAAATATTTTGTGCAAGTTTTGGAAGTAAATAAAACCTAAATTTCTAGGTATGTACTCTTAAAATCTTCTTTCCCCAGAGTTTGTTTGGATAGGATTTAAGAGTTGTACGTGCTGTGTAAAATTTGTATTCCAGACTAAACAAAAAACATATTTACAAATTGTCTGCTTAGTTTAATTTTTAAGGTTCTTTCCACATGAGGTACTGTTTGAGGTACTATTTCGTTGATATATCTATGAAAAAATATTGATATATTTTCACATAATTTTGTGCTGAAACCTAACCAGGAAAATTAATAGTGGAAGAGATTTTTTTTTTCAATCAATTGCTTCTTCTTCATTTATCCCTTAATTACTTTTCTCTTGCACTGAATTTACATGCAACTAGAAGTACTACGCAGATTTCTTACACCACCTCTGTGTAAGAATCAATTTGTTCCAGTAAATTAGAAATATATCTGTTCTGTAACAGCTATGCTAATGTGGGAGCTAAAACACTATTTCTGATAAAGTTGGAAGACACCATCCAACTGGGTCATATTTTAAAAAGAGCATTTGTGCAAAGACTGTAGTTGCTTTGGTCTGATGATTGTTTTCAATATTTACAGTACAGCAGGGCCTGGGGCCTCAGTTACACATCAGGATCAGTTGTACTTTGTATAAACAATAAAAAAGCCTTGCACCAAATAACTTTTCTTCTAGGCATTACATGTCCTGATTTTTTAAGGAAAACACGCAGCTGGGACAAAACCATGGAATGATCCCAAACCAGCTGTACATAAGGGCAAATCTGGATTTTCATCCATCTGCGTTCAACTGTGGAGCATTTGGATTTAGGGCTCACTGGACACATAATAGGGACATATAAAGATTCATTTCATGGATCCTCAACTTAATTAAAACATTCCCAATATACACCCAAGCAAAGCTGAAGGATAGGGCACTCAGCGAAGAAGAGCCTGAGAGTATCTTGGTGATTCAGGCAGGAATCAAGAATCTTGAACAGGAGTTCAAGAGGCCTCTGCCCTGGGGCTGACTCTGGGCTTGGAGTGGAGTGGGGAAGCAGCCAGCTGGCCACACCTGACTGGCTGAGTGTGCACTCAGATCATGCAGCCTCTCAACAGAGTTAAGGAGCCATAAAAGCACCACATGACTCTGTGGAATGTCCTGTTTCTAATCATCACAGTGTGGATCAAGTTTTAGCATTCTTTTATTTAATTTAGAGAAAGATAGGTCACTAATTTGACCCTTATTGGATGATTGAATGTATGTACACCACGTAATTTAGATTGACTTACAGTCAGGGGTGCAAAATATCTTCAAGGTAGTGTTGTCTTTCTGAATACTGGCCTCCTAAATACAGGGGGGATCTGATCTGTCTTTATTTCATAGAAGGTTGCTAGATTTGGAGATACTTACAAAAAAAAAAAAAAAAAAAAAAAACCCTTGAAGCTGTTGATATTTGGAAAAGGATGTGCACTTCACATATTGTCATAGTGGAGAGGAAAATAAAATAGTTGGTTCTAATAATCAGTTGTTTCTTTGAGAAATACAGTATGAGCTCTTAGCAGTAGAAAGATGAAGTGATAGAAAAAAAATCTTTCTATCCAAATGAATAATGTCGATTTGATACTGGTAATCACAATCTGAAGGAGTCCCAGATTTCTTCCCCTCTTGCTGCTGCATCTAGTATTGCAAAGGCAAGGAAAAAAATATTTATTTTTTTATGTATTCATCAAAGACAAAGTTTCTGGATAGTTAAATTTCATTTTCCCTGGATAAAGTAGTTGTTATTCCAGTTGACTGGTAAGTGCTTTGACACTGCAGTCTTACTTGTGTCAGTGGAAAAAAGTTTTTTCTGGAAAGCAAAGAAATGATGATGCAGCTTTTGAGACTCAAGTAAAATCCTGGTGTTTAGGATGCAAGTCCTGTGTCCTCTGTGAGATCTAGGAAAATGAAAGCTGGGCTCTGCAGCCTGCCTTTCCCATGACCACCCGTGGAACTGCAGCTCAGCATTCATGGGTCTGTGTCTTGGGTATTCCATTTGGACCCGCAGAAAGATCAAGGAGGTCGCCACCAGAATCACACATAATAAGCAACCATCAGCAGTCTCTGATGCACATCCCTGCTGCTTAGTTTCACACTGGAAACAAGGACTGCACCTGCAGGACTGTTCATTGGCCTTTGTGGGCTTCCCTCATACATACTCTTCAGCCTGTGCTGTAAACTGGAGGTGGACAGTATAGCTGTGCCTCCTCGGTACTTCCTAACATTATCTCCTTTCATTTCTCAGATTCCTTTTACTTTATTCTGCTTCTAAGCCTTGACTATTCAGCCTTCCTCAGTGACATGATTCCTCTCAGGCTTTGGTTGGCAGACACTTGCAAAAGCTGGCATTTCCATATCAGTGGCAGATATAAGACAATGTTTCTGCTGATGCTGATTCAGCCAAGTGAAGATTGTCTGTGTTGCCAAGAGCAGTGGCACTGAAGGAGTGATGCCTCTGACATCAGAGCTGTACTTTGTAGCCATCATTTGTTTGTAGGGATGTCACTGAGAAGGTACTGGAGTGTTTATGTGATCTAAAACTCTGTAGAAGTGAATGTGTATTCATTGAACCAGTCCACTGTTTTGCTGTTCTTGCTGGCCAAAAGGCTGTAATAAATGCCTGTGGGGATTATCAAGAACTTAGCCTAGTGTGAGAGGAATGGTATGTATGTGTGGGCTGAGGGCAGTTTGTTGCATGCTATGCAGCATGGTGTGAGGCTTTAAAAAATACCCTATGGAAAAACATTGCTGCAGCTAGCTGTGGTTTAACTGAAGTTGGAGTGAGTGCAGGAACAAGGGAAATACAAAGCCAGTTTGCGGCAGTGATCAATAGAGGGATTTTTTTTCCTCTATTCTTTTAAAGTATGCTTTGCTTATTTTTCTCAAGTGGCAGTCAAATGGTTGTTCCCTGGCTGATGGCTCTAGGGAAAGGGCTTTGAGTAGTTTGTGTAGCTCAACAGTGGCTGTTCTGGCTGCAAAAGGAGCACTGGCAGCAACTTCCAAAGAGTCCTGCTGAGTCTGTGCAGACCAGATCCGCTTCCAGTGCTTGTCATCCCAGGGTTTCTGGGGGGTTGCATTTTTTTATAAGCTGCGAGGAAGCTATTTGCAGATCTGAGACAGTTTTGGTTTCTCTAAAATGACATGTCATCATGTTGGCATGTAATAACACTATTCTTTGATGTAATAGGATGATGTTGAACTAAAACATCACTTTTTTTAGGATGGACTGGTCCCCATTTGTTATTTTCTAGCAGAGTTTGCTGTCTGAAACAAATCTGTAGAAGTGGTTATGCTGTGAACTTTGTGTCTTTCAGACCTTAGATAATAACTGTCATTCACTGTGCTTCAAGTGACTACAAAATACATGAGAAATACAATATCTTTCAGAACACTATGGCTACAACAACATAACTAATTAAACCTGGGAGATACCAGTATTTGCTAGTAGAAGAATATGCAAAGAGGAGAAAAAAAAAAAAAAAAAAAAAGACATCTACTATCTGTTAAAAAAATAAAAAGGGAAATACCTTGTTTTTGTAAAATGTGGTGTCTCTCTACAGACTTTTCCTGATTTCCATCATTATACTGGTAACTTCTGAACTACTAAACAGACTTAGCCAAAGCTTGGAGTTGCCAGCCCTCTGCAAGTTACATTGGGGTAAAGACTACTTTACTTTCCCCAGTCTCATCCAGACATCAAGATTAAGGCCTACTAAAGGCTTCTGTTTTTTCAAGTGCAAAGCAATTTAAATTTATGCTGTTACTTCAGGCCTTTTTCCCTTGGTTTTATTTTTAATTCTTTTAGATATGTAACTTTTAAGCATTCTGAAAACAATCAGAAATAATTGCAGCTTTGATTAGAAGCTAAAACAATTGTTGAGCTACCCTACCTCTCCTTTTGTCTTGTTGTCATGTTTGCTTAACTGCAGGATACATTCCTAACACACTTTTCAGTTCTGCTGGGTGCAGTGAAGGCCATTTTCTGGTTTGCCATCCATCGGAACAAGGAACACTTTCACCTTTTATTTTGAGGAGGAAGAAGCTGCTGAGCTGATTTGGAAATAGTAGGCTAGTTATTGTCTGTGCAAAGCTGCTGAGACCTGTGTGCAGGACAGTCCCAGTCAGGTTATCCTGTCATCATATACAGATCGCTGATTATCACACACCAGCGTTTGTGATCTTCTGCAGTGCTGCTTCCTTCTGTCTCCCATCAAGGCCCAGTGAGCACAGACCGTGACAGGTAAAATCTTCTTCCAGACCTCAGATGCTCCCACACAAAGAGCCATGCTTAATCCCTGGCCTAGTGTGTAATTTAGTAATCTGCATGGTCATGAATTCCAGGGATATATGGGCAGGAAGCGCAGAGCAGTGTGGGTAACAGAGCAGGCCTACAGAGTCATTTAAGTCTTTGTTGTATTGTGTAGTGAGGGATTTTGGGGACAATAAGACCTGTCTGTCAAAGATTAAGCAGACTGGAAGTGTGGTTTATACCAACAAATGAATGAAGCTTTTTGGAGTGTTAATACAGCCACATAGTAAATGTCCAAGGACTTAAACATACAATTTATGTGATGATAAGCAACATTGGAATTGATCATTTATTCTATATACCTTATCCAGTGGGAATTCAAGTAGGTGAAAAGTTCACTTCCGTCCTTACTTCAATCAATATGCAACACTTATATAGGACAAGTGAAAAATCCTCTTTTTTTTCTCTCCTAGACTTTGGTTTGAAGTTATTTTTACTAATTGTAGTTTATTCTCTGACACTGCCCAGTAAAGCAGCAGCTGACTGACTGGCGCTACGTGTTATCAGGCACTGCAGTAAAATTTTGCCTGGACCCACTCTGCTTAAGCTTCTAGAGATAACTGGAATCTTGCCAAATGTTATGTTAGTAGATTTGCAGACCTGTACTACTCTCCATTCTTGCTTTGGCCTGTATATTTCCAAGCAATGTATAGATGAGAATTCACAGACTCCATTTTTTCCTTTCAAGTGAATTGTTTACATGTTTGCAAAGCTCCCCTCGCCTCTGCTGAGTAACAGGTCTCTGGGAAGAGGTTTTGTTCTAAATCTGCTATCTTGAATAAGCATGAGATGGTTTCCATATGAGTTTTAAATCTTGACTAATATTATCTGTTGCAACAGATACTTTTGGTTTTAGCAGAACCCTGTGCAAGAAAAGCTGCTCAGACCTTTCTGAAGTTCCAGGAACATGCTGGGAGGGCTACGGGAGGCAAAATGTAGGGGAAACTGCTTGCAGGGAATCTATTGTTTGCTGCTGACCCTGTACTGGCCAGATCTGTGCATGGCCTACTTTCCCTGACTGCCTTTCTAACTAGAAGCATCCTTTGGGGCTGAATGACCTTAGTGGATAATGAGAAGTTTTGCTGTGTTTCTCCCTTGTAAACAGAATGTTTAGCATGTGGAACATGGTCTGGCGACTAAAATGGATACTTTTTTAAAATGTCTTTTAAAAAGAGGGGCTTTTTTGTTGTTGTTGTTTGTTTTGTATTTTTTATTTTCCAAAGAAAGAGGCTACTTTAGTCACTAGACAATTAATGTTATACATGATATGTTAGTAAGTCTTAGAGGCAGTCATGCTGCATATATCACATGCCAGGCTCAGACTTGCTTTCAGAATTACATTGTACTCAGCACTAATTTGGTTGTAATAGCACAAACACTGAATATCAGACAGGGGAAGGGACATAGTAGTGCATCAGTAAGAACAAAGGGAAAAAGACAAAAAACAACAGGATTGTTTTTTCTGGAACATTGCTTAACTTACAGAAATTTATAGATACACATTTACTGTGTAACACTGAAATGCCATAGAACAATTAGATTAGAAAAATAAAAGGATAATCCAGTATGATAAAGTGAGCCAAAAAGGTAGTCATAAGATTGTTGTCCAGAATAGGTTAGGCTGTGACTCGGATTGCTAGCTAAGCTAGAGGAAAGGTTCAGGTTTTAGATTCAGATGTCTCAGCACTTTACACACTTTTTCTCTCAGAAATTTGAGACAAATTGAGAGAAACTCCTGGAAGATAAATGGATGCAGACATTTAAATCTGCTTTTAGAATAGCAATGTTGCACTTGGGATCCAAATCTCTATTGTTCATATTGTAATGATTCACCTTACATTCTGTAGAAACAGAGAACACAATAACAGTAATTGAAAAGTTTTATTTAATTATGATATTATTACCAATTGAAAAACCACAGCTATGTTTTATTCCAAATACGAAAAGATATCTGTATTATTTTAGTTAATATTAAGTAGTCTCTGCAAAAAATTCAACTTGATGTTTAATTTATTGCAAAATGCAGTAAAACAAATGTCATTGACATGAGCAGCCACATTACTGACTATAATATCTGCAGATAGACAAAGAGTAGAAAGCAAAGATTGAGCACCTTTTATGAAGATTCAAAGACGAGTTGTTAAATATAAAGATTGTTCTCTTAGTTGTTAATTTTGCAGCATTTAAACCAAGATAAGTTGTTCTGTTTAAGCTGGAATACCATGAGATGGTTGACAACAACACACGAAACTACTGTAAAAAATGTGAAAATGAGGAAGAAATAGCTTCAGTAGAGCTACCACTGCTAATTAAGGAATTAATATGATATTTTGATATCTCCATTAAAATGATCCTCAGTTATTATCCTTTGAGAGAATGTTCTGCTCTAGAGTAATTATGATGGAAAAAAATTATCACTCTCCTTTGATATATGTTGTATTGTCCCTTTTTGCTCTGAATACACCTATCAATAAACAGATGCTTTATTGAGTGAAATTTTGTTGAATGAACCAAACTCCTACAGCCCCTTAATATAATTTAAAAATGGGTCTGATTTGGTATCACAGTAATGTGGGGATGGATAAGCCTAGCCCAGAGTGCATACTCCAGATCTGGGTTTAAAATTTTCCAGATAGAGGGAACATTCCTATTAGTAGCCCAGAAAAACTAGGACAGGATTTTGTTTATCCACTCCAGTGCCTAGCAGGGAACCCAGCTGGTGAGCACAAAGTAATCATCCTGAAGACTGGTACCCTTTAGCTTCTTCCTATCTCCTGTTGATTCGTGGGTGGTTTCTTTCTAGAAATGCATGAGGCACTAAATCTTTGCTTGAAGTCTTTAACTGACGTTTCTGCAACTGTTCCTGTACATCTCTGTATTTTCCTCAGTGTGGCTGTTCCTGTAAAAACACCTTAAATTGCTCTTTGCAGATGCATCTTGTGGAAATGGGTTCCCCAGGACAATTGCCAGGATTTAAATGGACTGGAAACTTAGTTTAGTTGCTGATAGAAACTGAAGCTGGGAATAGCTTATCTGTAGGTGAAACTGCAATAAAGAGCTCCAGTGCGTGAAGTTTCTCTAAAAGTTTCATAAAGTACTTTTTGTCTCCAGCATGAGGCCCTTTAGAAAGGCCAAGAGAGCCTCATGTAAGGTAAGCGTGACCACTAGAGCTCTGTGACTATTCCTGTCCGTGGAAACCTCAAAAATTCTTGTTTTATTCATTACTGTTTTCTTCATATTTGTTCCTTTCTTTACTGGTTCAATCTCATGTTTGGGGAAGTTCTGGTACAAGAGGACATCTCTGTTCCCACAGCATGAGGTAAATGGAAAGCTCTCTGTATCATCCACAGAGCAGAATGGGCTTCTGTAGCTCTTTTTCTCTATGTTCTTCTCACACTTCTAGGTCTGTTCCTTATCTCTGAATTATCTCCTTATCTCTGCACAACTGAGGGAGCAGGACATGTCTTGACTGTGCTTGATTTCCAGTTCCCAGGCAGAAAGAGGAAGGTAGTCACGTGTAGATGTAATGTGGTATTAGAAATCACGAGCCAATGGACAGGTACTTTTGATATTTTTATTACCGTTCCCTGTTTGTTTGTTTGTTTGTTTGTTTGTTTGTTTCTGTCTTTCTGTCTTTCTTTTTCCCTTCCCTTCCTCCCTAACCTCTTCCCCTCCCTCCCGAGGATTGCCCACTGAGGTGTGCTGTTCCTCCTGCTCTTACAGAGTGAAACTCTCACTTTCTCCAGGCACAGCCAGGATTGCCATGGCAGTGCCTGTTGGGATGCGTGACAGTAAGCAGCTCTGCTCTCAGTGCAACAGGGAAGTCAAAACCATCCTGTCTTCTAAGGAATAGCTACCAATGTACCAAATGATGGTACTTCCTGCTAGAAGTACTCTTTGCCCACATCCCTGTTCAGTCGCTGAGGAAACACTAACTTTTCATAGCTTTTGCTTGCAAAGGGGAATTAGACATTGTAAAAATCTGGGTTTGTTGTAAAGGAAAGAACTGGAGAGGAGCCCAAAGCAAATTAACAGATCTGGACAGAGCAGACCCTGCGGAGGTTTGGAGTCTGTTTGGCTTCAGCATGGGGCTGAACCCTCCCTGCCTTTCTAGAGACAATGTCCTTTTAATAGTCTTAACAGGCCTGACACTGGCAGGATTTCACTTGTTCCGTACACTACTTAATACAGCTAATTTTCTACTGACAACATTTTTTTGCAACAATGAATCTTCTGTCACTTGAGTCCATGGGGAAGGCAGCTTGGAAATGCCAGCCAGAGGGGGAGGGAGCAAGTTCATTGTCACTGTTCACTTAAACAGTTCTTTAGAAATACATTTAGCTGGTTTTTTTCCTGGTTTGTTCTCTGGGATGCTAGGGATAAGTGGAAGGGAAAATATCACAACAATGCATGTTCTTCTTTCCTCATGAGCCCACAGCAGATCCCTGAATGTTGTGTGTTGTAGGGGGTATCTTAAAGAGAGTCAGAAGCTGGGGTTTTGTGGGTGGCAGTCCTGATGTGGCTGCCCATGAAGTTACTATAATTCAACATCTGTTTCCCCAGGAGACACGTCTAATATCTATGATCACTGTTGTGTCTTCCTCAGTAATGAGTTAAGTAAAACCCCTTTAAATTGTTTGTGAACAATTGCTCGCTCTTACCGAATGTGAGGGAGAGATGATACAAATACAACATATATGTACTCATGGCAGCAAGAGCCAGGGGAGAGAGGGGCTGTGACCCTCACGTTTCATTCTCTCCATCTCCCCTTTTGGGGACTGACTACCAAAGAGCTGCCATTTGGTAATTTCCACTGCCATGCTCTCACCAGAGATGACTTGTGTGCATCCTGGGAAGGAAAATACTTTGCATATGCTGCCTTGTCTACTTGCCTGTACATCCATCCAGAGAATGGAAAGAAGTTCTAGGGAAACCCTGTGTTTTCTTCTGAAATTGCTAATTCTTTTGTACTAAAATACAGCTCAGGACTTAAACTGCTGTCAAGAGATGTACACAATACCCAAATTCTCTTCCTTCAATTAAGGGCAGTAAAATGTTATGACAGCTGTTGTCCTATGTGAACAGGTCGGGGAACTGTAAAGGCTTTCTAAAACATTTTTTAGAGATTAAGCACTGAAGGCTTGAGGGAGAGAATATGAACTGAGGTTGCAAAAGACCATAAAATCCTGTAAACCATTCAAACCTTTGGCTGTACTATGCTCTTTTGTTAATAAAAAAAGGAAAAGCTTAGTTCATAAATAAGTTGAAGTCAGTTAGACCTCACTTGCTTCAACATTTTTGTTAAGATTTCATAATCGAGTATTTCAATATAAACTCTATTTTTTTGAATGTTGATGAATGTAATGTAGTGCCAGAGCTCCATGAGGTGCAGCAGCAATTCCTGCCTGTTACCTCCTCCTTCATGTCTCATTTCCTCAGCTGCCTCTAATTCAGGCTTAAACATGTGCATGATTTCAGAGGAGTGCCTGTTGTCAGTCTCATGTGCTGTCTAAATTAATTGTCTTCATTTGCGTATGAAGCTTGTATTGCTCTGCCAATTGAAAAAACAAAAAGGCCCTAAAGAGATCAGACAAAGTAGCAAAAAAAGCTTTTGCTGTGGCAAATAGCAAAAATTTAATCTCAGATGACCACATATCACCTGAGGCTCACGGCCAATTGGCTTAAACAAACAGTGCATAAGCTGGGGATTCAGGGGTGATCACCTCTGCTCTGGTGATACTCTGTAATGTAATTCATCAGGATCTAGCCTCTGCAAATATTTTTTTTCTGCTCAAAAAAAGGCAAAAAAAATTTGACTGATGACCATGAAAAAGGCAAGTAAATGTAATTCAAATATATAACGTAGCTCCTTAAAAATAAGCTCTAACTCATAATTTTCAGGCATTGGTTATTTGTGTAATTGAAATACAACGTAACTCATCACACTGCTTTGTAGATCCTGCTGCTTGTTCTTTATTTTCAAAAAATCCCCGTAACTCAAATCTTTCTGTTCCTTAGTGCCCATCATTGTGGGGTGTTAGCTGTGGCTCCCCTCCTCTCTGGAGCTCAGCACAGGAAGGCTGTCACCTCAGAGGTACATCTCTCACACAGATGTTACAGCCCACAAGGGGTTTGCACAGGCTTTCATCTTATCTGTGCTCTCTGTGGCCTGGAACCTTTCCACAGGAGCTTATTTCTTATCTGACTCGGACATTTCGCAACATCAAAGCAAAAAAAGCAGTCAAAGTTAAAGTCATGCTTTTTTGACTTTTGTACATTTTTCATAGTTTTGCTTCAGAAAGTCATGAAGTATAAAATGGAATAATTACTCTCAGTTAATATTGAGTCACTCCTGGCATTGTCCAGGGTGGGGAAAAGGATGACAGTATGTGGTCTCTTTGTGCGTTTTAAATAGAAATAGCAAATATGTGGAATTGATTGAATCAGGATGTTTCATGAAAGCTTTTAACTGGAAATCAAGCATTCTAAGGAACAAACTTTCCATAGATTTAAATATCCAATTTTAAAATAAATATATTCATAAAAATTGTCTAGGGTTCATATATAGTTCTATATTTATAATGTGGTAAACCATCCAATGCAACTTTGTTACTGAAGTATGGGATTCATCAAATGATTTGTGGAATCAAAGTTCAATAATTTTTTAAGCAGTTAAAAAATGGGGTGTAAAACCATACACACACACACATATATATATATATATGCGCAAACATATATGTGCACACACACATTTTTATCACCTAGATTTTCTACTTGAATTCATGTCGAGTCAGGCTTAGTAAGCCTAATAAGAGAAGTATTTTTTGAAAATGGAGTTTATCACATGAACCATAATTTAAAATCATTATGAGACCCAGCCTGCAGTTGCTCATTACTACATTAAAAGATTGGTCCTGAGATCACCAGAGCAGCCTTGACAGTCAGCAGTGTGAGCATGCCAAAGACTGCTTTGCACAAACAGAAAACTTCTGAAAGGCATTGTGATACTAAAGAATTTCACATGGTACATGAAAATGTTGTCTTTTGTTAAAATTAAATTTTAAAAAAATTATAACCCTAATATCCTTCTTTAAACGGAGAAAAAACCAGAAAAATACCCCAAACAATGGCATTTTTGGAGGATGCTGAATGAAGCAGGATTGTTGCACAGGATTTTTTTCTGGTCCATTATTTCTGTGTGCACATACAGTTTTTTGTATTCTCATACTGTGTAGGTAAACAGCTGCATAGCGGAGCAGCAAATTATATGACAGAAATAAAGGAACCATTTTTAACTTAGGATTTCCCCAAAGTTTTTAGAAGAAAAACTGAAGAATAATTTTCCTTAAAAGTACAAAGCATTTTTCAGTAGGGAGAATAATTACTTACTCTGGAATGCGAGCAGGGCACTGGATACCTGACCTGTAATTTAGGAAAATAGTGAAGGGGTTTTCATCAGTAATTATTATTATTACAGTAGAACTGTGGGGCCCCAGTTGAGAGCAGGACTCTGTTGTGCTGCTCACTGTCTATCCAGCAAGAGAGGACCACTGCTGGGGGAATCTTGCTGTGAAGGCAGGGCAGAGCAAAGAGGAGAAGGGAGGAAATGGAGGTAGAAAGTTGAAGGTGGGCCCAAGGCCGTGCTGCTCACAGAGGACACTGACTTGCACTGGTGAATCACTGACAGACCCCTCATCTGAGTTTGGTGAGATTGGTCAAATTTTGTAACCTGATGTCTCTCACCAGAGAGAATGTCCCTGGTTTAAATGGGAAATGCAATTTGTGTGGGTGAAAGAGCATCTTGAGGGACCAGTCCCTTGTACAGGCTATCCTGTCCAACAGGAATCAGGGACATAGAGCTTCCTTAAAAGCTTCAGGCTTAGAGTATGCAGTATATGAGAACATGCATTTTTAGGGCCAAAATGTAATGAGTTAATGGTTGGCTGTTTGGTTCACCTTTATGTAATCTAACAAGCATAAGATGCTTCAAGCTACAAAGCATTTGCTCATGAAGTAAATATTTCACTAACGAACTTTTGTGTCAATAAAACATGTTTTAAGGGGAAAATAATGGCTAAAGGAATAGAGATTGTGAAAAAGACCCTTTTAAAAAATTTGGTCACTGAATTCTCATAGAGAAGAAACCACATGTTAGTTTCAGAAGACATGAGCATATTTAAATTTGGTTGCTCTTTTTGTACACTGGAACTTAATTCTGCTTAGAAAATGAATAGTGCTTTGCTGCTTGAAATGTGGCAGTCTACAAATTTACTAACAAAAATAGGAATCAGTCTGCCCTTCCTGATCAGTAGTATTTTGTTTAGTTACCAGTGCTGCTAGATTTATCTTAATGGGTTCCAGTGTTTTTTATGGTGATGAATCACTGAGTTGGTATTCGACAGTGACAGGCCAGTTGAATTGTTCCCCAAGTAAGTAATTGGTTTTTTGTCCCCGAAATAAGGGACATATCCAGTGGTTCCATACCACTTCCACGTGTGTTCCTTTACACAGTGACAAATCAAATAGATTTACGCTTTATTCTCCAAGCTCACAGGCAATGGGAAATAAAAGAATGTTTGGAATTTGCAATGCTATGTGTAGCAGCTCTGCTTCAGTGGGCGAAAATTTATGTGGGGCATTAGAGTTGGCAAAAGGGGTAGGGACAATAGAGAAACTGTGATGTGTTGGATTGTGCAGCAGTAGAGGCCCATTATTACCCATTGACAAGCCTTTCCTCGTGACACCCTGGGATGCAGATGCATTTAAAAGGGTGTAAGGAAGAAGGTACATGATGCAGAACTTTTTCCATCGTGAAAGACACTTGCCATCAAATTACACTTTCAGGCTGCTTGGTTTTACTGCCTTCTGCAGTGTGGTGACTCAGAAGCAATGGGAGGTTCCTTTTCCAGGCATTTTTTGCTCTTGCTTACCACACATTGAGAATGGAAAGCTGAATGTCTGAGCCAGCTGTGTATTTGTAATGGTTTTCAATGGATATGTGTGTAACAGAGATGCATATGATTCATTCTGAACTTGTGACACAGACCTGGTCAGAACCCAAAATTATCTATGAAAATGCCCAGGAATATTAAAAGATAATGCTATTTTTACCAGCATCATATTCACACAGACAGGCATCTCATTTAGTGCTACTGCATTGTAAAAGCCTGGTGCACAAACATGTTTGAGACTGCAGGTCATAGATTTCAAACATATTAAATTCTAGTGGGCATTTGAGAGAACATTCACAGGTCACAGTAATTTCATTGGCTTTGTTATTGCTTGGTGTTATTTGCATCCTGAAATTTTATTCTTTTTAAAAATTATAGTCATGCATCTGGGAAAACAGAACAATTCTGATTGCATTAATTGCTAATGGCTTTTCTGCAGGCTATTGTGTAATATATATTGAACATTAAAAATAGGGAGCTCTGTTGATTTGTTGTAGTTTTTGTTTGATGTAATCCACATTTTATATTTCAGCTTGTCCTCACTGCTAAGAGATGCTTTATTCTTTTTATCCTTTGGATAAGTAAGAGCAATCCTGGTGCTAAAGCACAGTAAAGACTAGGTAAGCACGTTGAGGTCAGGCAGAAGTTCCACCTGGCACTGAGCTCTGTAAGTTTATGGTAAAACCTGAGTCTTCATTGTGCTGTTATCCTCGAATTGCTCCTGCATGCCACCGTGCCTGCTCTTTATAATGCTCTAATCTTGGAACAGTTCATGGGAGTGCTGCTGAGTGACGAAAAATACTGCTTTTCTAGCAGTGAAGGCAAGTCCTTTGTTTCAGCATAGAAAACATGATTTCCATCCGCACAGACTTCAAAAGAAACAGTGGGAATTCTTGAGAGCCTGATTATCATGGCATAATCACATTATCAGTGAGATTAGAAGCACTTTACTGTGTCCTTATGCTTTAGTGACACTCCAAGGCACTGGACAAAATCTTCAAGTGCTGTTAAAATCTTTCTTGTAGGGCAGGAAAGAGCTATTTAGCTCTGGGCCTAAAATCACAGAGAACATATTTAATTCTTCTGTCCAAGAGCTGCTCATCCAAACACAAGCAGACAATGTAGTTGTCTTGACTGGTCTTTACTCTCCAGTCTAGATATATTTCTCAGGGCCACCTTCAGCAGAGCAAAACAAAAGCCTCCTAAAATGTTAATTCCCATCAGTTCCAGTCATTATGAAACACTGTCATTAACCAGACAATCTAACTAATGGAATACAGAAGTATTAGCAATTCAAACAAATGAGGAGTTCACAGTGTGTTTTGTCTACAGACCTGGTGGGCTCTTGGATGCTATTTCTTTTGTGAGAGGTAAGTAAGACTGTAAGTGTAATGTGCCCATTTTTAGGTTATGCCTCAGCACTGCTATGATACCTTGAGGTAAATAGTCCACAATCCATGCTTTGTGAGTGAATTGTTGCCTGAGGGCCTCTGAATTGCTTGTGATTATGGGAAATTCAGTCTCAGCTTTAACTTTTTTAAGTGAGAGCAAAGCACATGATTTTTAACATGTTTCTTGTTGTGTATGGTTGCCAAGGACCACTGAAGATTTGCGGATTAATGTTCTGATTATATAGTTTCCAATATAAAGGATTCCACTGATAATTAGCCCAGAGTGAAGAAAGCTAATAATAATCAGCATAAAAGCCTTTTCAGATGTGAGTCTGAGCCTTTGGAAGTGCACACTATGGACAGTGTCTAGACAGAAAAGGTATGAAATATCAAACATGCACTTGACCTCAGCTAAAAGGCCAGGATGAAACAATCACAACAGAAAGAGTGAGATGGGAGAATTGTTGCATTTAAAAGAAAACTGTGAAGACACATGGAATATGGGAAAAAATAATTTAACCTAAAAAGCTACTAAAAATTATCCTGGAAAAAGAATTTTTAGAATCATGTACAATTTGCTTCACTTTGCTTGATTTTAAACATGTAACAATGCATTTTTAAATTAACACTAAAAATCTTTTACCTGCCAAGCCATGAGTCAGGGCTTTGTATGTCTCCAGCTGAGATTACTAAAACACTTGCAGCAGGGAGCTGCATTCCTTCTGCTGTTTTACGGAGTTAGGGAAGTAGGAGGGAAACACACTTCCATGGACACGAGAATTAAAAGGAGGGGGAATTATGTGGTGTGGAATTATTAAGGTGTGGGGTTTTTTTTTTAAACGTCCTCCTCCATTCTGTTTTACTGTAACGCTTGATTCTTTACGCGGGTAGCTTTGTGTAATCCACTGATTGTCTTTTCCAGAGTAGAAAGCCCAGCTCTAATGTGCATTTTCGCTGTCCTGAAAGCACAGCTATAATGTGCATTTTCGCTGTCCCGAAAGCACAGCTTTTCCGAGTAGAAAGCCCAGATATAAGGTGCAATTTTGGCTGTACTGAAAGCCCCGCTCTACTGGGCATTTCGCTGTACCTGACAGCACAGCTTAATGTGCATTTGGCTCTGTGCTTTGGGGACGCTGGGCGGCGCACGGCGCTGCCTCAGCTGCACGGCTGGTGTGCGCTGTGGGCACCCCGCGGCGGCCGCGCCCTCTGCCGGCACCGGCCGGCACTGCAGCCGCGGGGCGCTGCCCGCGCTGGGCCTCCCTCCGGCCAAGGGGTTCGCTGTGTAACCCCCGGCTCTGAGGGGCTGCAGCCTGCCCAGGGAACGGCAGCACAGCAGCGCAAGGGGCTGGAGCACAGATCTGATGAGAAGCTGCTGATGGAGCAGGGCTCGTTTAGCCCGGAGGAAAAGGAGGCTCAGTGAGGACCTTATCGCTTTGTAAAGGAGGTGGTGGTGAGGCGGGGGATCAGCCTCTTCTGGGCAAAAAGCGATCCTGCAAGGGGATCGTACAAGGTTGTTGTGGTTTCAGTGTGAAACCGGGCAGAAATACTAATTTGATGTCTCCGTTTCGGTTTGAAAATTTGAAAGTTCTTAATTAAGAGCAAAGCAGGCTTAAACTTACAAGGAATAAAACTTTATTAACTAACACTAAAAGGAAAAAAACCAAACCCACAAGAACTAGAATGAAACCTTTAAAACCCTCCTTCTCCTCCTCCCCCCCCCCCCCCCCCCCCAACTATTCACTTTCTTACTATAACAGGCCAAAACTTGGGATTTTCAGTCAGTTATCACTCTTGAAATAATAATTTTTCAATTTATTAAGGAGAAGGGGGTCTCTCTTGAATACTATAGACATTTTTTACAAGATACTAGTTCTCTTGCTCTCACACTTTACAATGGCCCACCCGGGGAAGAAATGTTGCTACTGTGAAGTCCTTCTCTACTCTGTGTTGGTGTGGCCCCATCTCAAGTCCTGTTGGCAGTTTTGGGCAATCTTTGTCTGGGAATGGACAGGGAAAACTTTAGGATGTCCTCACTACCCAGAGAGGTATCAAATTGCATTAAAAGTTGAGTTGGAAAGAGTAAGCCTCACGTTGTGCCAGGGAGACTCAGGTTGGATATTAGGAAAAATTTCTTCACTGCAAGAGTTGTTAAGAACTGGAACATAGTAGAGTCACCATGCCTGGAATTGCTAAAAAAATGAACGAATGTGGCACTTGGTGATAAGGTTTAGTGTGCGTGGTTTAGTATTCAGTCAAATGCTAGACTTGATCTTGGAGGAATTTTCCAACCTTAATGATTCAGCACATCATCACCAGCCAGTTTAGGGAGGTGGTTGTCCTCTGTGCTGGTGTGGCCCCATCTCAAGTCCTGTGTGCAACTTTGGGCAATCTTTGTCTGAGAATGGACAGGGAAAACTTTAAGATGTCCTAATTACCCAGAGAGGTATCAAATTGCATTAAAAGTTGAGTTGGAAAGAGTAATTATAAAGGAGTTTGTGGACATGATGCTTTGACTTGTTTTTAATGTATATTAGGGTCGACCAGGGCCAATTGGGCTTCAAGGACCAATAGGAGCACCTGGATTTACTGGCCCAGAAGGTTTGCCTGGAGCAAAAGGTGAGAGAGGAGCAGTGGGCCCTCCTGGACCAGCTGGACAGAAAGGTGACAAGGTAGGCTCAACAGTGACTTTTCTGTCCTGCAGTAGTTCTGTGTCTTGTATGTATTTTTGAGTGAATAAAGGTAATTTTGGGCTGTATGTCCAGGGATAAAAATGCAATGGAATTTCAACAGTATCTTCTGAGAAGTGTCTTTATTTTTGAATGAGAATACAGATCCTAAAGCTGCTGAACAGTGTAGCCATCCTGGTTGGTGAACTACAGCGAAATGAGTATTGCTGATGCAAGTAGTCTGTCACTTCACATGCCCAGGAGTAGATGGCTATTATTCACACTGTTCAGGGAGACATGGGGCTGGTTCCTGTGTACAAGATCTTGAGTTGGTGTCTAGAAAAGAAAAAGAATGGGTACTAAACAAAGTCTGCAGTTCAGTTTTGCAGGTGCAAAGTTATTTCTAACAAAAAGAGTACAATAAACTACATCATAATAAATGGAGTAGCCCATAAGGTGTCAATGAATGCAATGTGCAAGACTGGAAACAATTTCTTTGCACTGAAAAAAATTCATTTACTCCAGAACTGTTTCTATCCCCTGAAACTATAGATATGCGATACCAATGTGCCATGAAATATTCTCTCTCTTCATCCCTTGTGGGAGAAAGATATTTTACCTTTCCAAGGCAAGAACAGTTTAGGCTGGGTATTCTGCTTACACAGTTTGTTTTGTTACTATTCAGAGCAGAGCAACAAGATGTGATAATTACTTGCAGCTTGGGCAGTCTGAAGTTAATGCAGTGGTCTGTGTATCTCTGGGGGTCCTATCCAAATATAGACAGAAAAATATGTGAGTTTTGTTGAAACTCTTGGAAAGACAAGGGTTAAATTTTTAGCAGATTTTTTATTTTCCTGGCATCTTGTTTTCCCCAGATGTGCAGTAGGAGATTATATTTCTACTTTAAATTGCCTGATTAAAACATTCCTGAAACACTCATTTGGCATCTAGTCAAGCTCAGATGCATAGTTCCTATCTTCAATGACCCCTGTGGTCAGAGAGAATCTGCATGAGATAATTTGCTCCTTTTGGTTTTGAAAGCAGAAGTCCAAGACTGAAAGTGTTGAAGTGAAAAATATCTCAGAGGTAACTGAAATATACAGACCAATGAAGTGAAATATAATGTGTACTCTTTTTCTTCAGGGTCCAATGGGAGTTCCAGGATTTCAGGGCATCAACGGGATCCCAGTAAGTTTGCATATGTAAATATAAATCACCAGAATGCTAATCACAGCTAAAAGCATCTGAACATGAATAGATTGTCCTAGCACATGCACAATGTACCTCGCAATTGCTTGCTTCTATCTGCAGGAAAATGGCCATGTTTGTTAATCTACCTGGTGATTCGATGCTGTTTTGTAAGACAATAGGAAATCGATACATAACAGAAAGTGAGCCTGAGCTACATAGGGATTGTTTGCATGATTGATTAGTTTTTCTTTCAGCACCATGTTCCCTCAGCTTGACCTAAAGAACACTATCATAAAATCACAGAGTTGCAGAATTGAAAGGGACCTCAGGGAGTCAAACAGGCATGATCAGCTGTGCTTCAGGCCATTTTTAGCATGTGTTTCCTAACCAGTTCTTAAAACCTTGTGATGGTGGAGACTAACTTATCTATTAGAAAAACTTTGCTAATGCCTAACTTCAGTCTTTCTTTTTGCAGTTTAAAGCTCTTAGTTTTCATTACGGGTCAGGGACACAGAGAGAAGATTGTTCACTTTTACTTTGTAGTAGCCTTCTTGTATGTGGTAGCTGTTACCAGGCCTCCCTCAGTCATCTTTTGCTATGATCTGAATGAAAACAGTGATGAGAGCTGAGGCCCTCCAGATAACCCTTAATTCTCTACTAGGTTCTAGTCCTAGTTTAGATCAGGTGACAGGTAGGTAGCTACTTTCCCTGACCATCAGGAGCTTTTTGTTTCTTTCCTTCTTTACTTTACATTCTAGAGTGTTTACAGAAAATTATGTGCCTAGAATGTTTTGGCCAGCTTTCTTTTGCTTGGTTTCTCCAGTGATTTTTGCAAAGGTATCTTGTTGTATCTCAGGGGAACTTTAACTGGATCAGCTTTAGAAGTTGCCCCAGACTTCCTTGCTCTTTCTACACTATTTGTCTCATCCTGCTTTCTTGTTCTGATATTAGAATTCTTTTTTTTTTCTTGATGACATTTTTTCATCCTGTGTGCCATTGTGCCTTCAGACTATGCTCATACTCTTTCTCATCTTCCCTGCTTCCTCAGATGGCCAGGGGCTCCAACAATTGAGCTGTGTTTTCTTACTTCATATCAAAAACTGAATTGTGATAGATTGGCTGAAAATGCATTTGGCCTTGTAAATGAACTTGTTTGATTCCAGTTCCTTCCTGGCCCTTGTCCTTTAGTCCCCCTCTGCTCATCCTTGCCTGTTTTCTCTCCCGCTTTACTCCCTTGCTGCTATTTTTTTTTCTTTTACCAGCAGCCAACTGTCTAGGTCTGAAGAGAACAAGCTGTTCCCATAATGCTTAATTTAATTGAACACACTGTGAGAACATGCTGTTCTCAGGATATTTTTTCAGATGAGGCTCTGGAGAAAGGGGATTCCCAACAATGAGGGGAGGCAGAGATAGAGCAACAGCTATTGCCAGGTAGTTGGCAGCAACAGGCATTCCAAGGAGAGAGCAGGGGAGGCAAATGAGAGGAGTCAAAGCCTCCAGCATATGCATATTTACTCTCCTTTGCAAGATTCTCCAGGTGGGTGAATGGGAAAGAGGCAGATTTTGCTGGTCCTGAATAGCAAAGTGCTCAGCACTGTAGGTCTTCTGTACCACAACTGCAGGGCAGAAAAAAGGGAAAGGGAAACTTATTCATACTGTTTACATTATAACCACTGAGATAAATGCTTCCATTGTAGGGTGAAAATAGCAACCACTACTGCCTGAGTAAATATTTTTACTTTTGCCATTACATTTCAGAGTAGGGAGCAACTTAGATTTTTTTGTGGAGTGTATACAAATATATTGGCACTTGATATGGATGTGTGAAATGCAGAGCAAAGGAGAGAGCACGGGTGTGTGAGAAAGATGGGAGAGGTAAAAATATATTGCTATCTCTGCACATCCAAATATGAAGAAAGATTCTTTGTAGTATGCAGGTATGTTAGTGTGGGCAAGTGTAGTTTAGTCATGGCCATGGGCAAGGCTGTTATTCAGAGGGGAATCCCTCTGTTGACCTTAAGGGAAGTGGCATTCCACAGAGTTTCCTTGGGGAATGCTGGTGGCAAGTAAATCATGTTATTGCAGCTGGCCTGACTAATCCCTTTAACCTAATAAATACAGCAGCTACATGTGTTTATTGCTAGACTTTCATGTCATGCTGTAGGATGACAAACCTCAAATCCTTAGCCCTACTTGGGAAGTTTATTTTTTCCTATAGGACTAGATTCAAGGACACCTCTGGCAAAGGCTGGAAGTGAAGCTGGGGGATGTGTATAGCTTTTCATGAACTGTCCAGGGAGTTCTAGAAGGAAATATTTTTATGATAAGTGAGGCCTTGTCTGTGCCATGAGAGCCAGAGCTATATGAAGAGGCAGTTTTGTGACCTTCCTGGAGTAAATGCAAGCATTTGGCGATGGCTGTAGAAAGGCCACCTGCCTTAGCAACCCATGAAACTGTTTATTCAATTAGTTTTGTATTCATCCTTAATTGCATTTATTTCTCAGTTTTTGATTATTGTCGAGCTTTCCTGTTGGGATTGCATTTTCACTGTTTGATTTAGAAAGGAGGCCTGTTGGGATCACAGTGTTAGTGTGCAAGCAGGAGTCAGATAAAGGAGAGCCCAGATAACCAGTTCAAGTTTCCTTATCTGTCTCACACCAAATGCCTCCTTTTGTGAGTACAGAGGGCACAAGCATCTCTCCAGCCTGTTTTAACTCAGATCTGTAAACTAATCATCCTGACATGTATATAAGTAAAGTCTGTGAAAGTTTTCTGCCTTAGTCAATTGAGGTGCTTGTGTTCAATTGACACATCTGCCAAAACAGGAATTAGAGGAGGTGAGAGCAATGAAACTATTAACCACCACTTTTTCAGGTCAAAACAGCTCTTTAAATCAGTATTTTAAACCCCTGGGAAAAAGGTCTTTTAAGGCAGACTTCGGCAACTCTCAAGGAAGTCAGTTGTGGTGTTCAGTATCTCCTCAGATAAGGGGCTTAAAACAAAATATTATGAACTCCGATTGCAGATTAGGTTTAAAGTAGGAAATCCTGTGGATTGTTTTCCTAAAGCAAAAGACATAGAATGTGTATGTGTGTGCTTGTGTGTCAGTCTGTGTCATGATTTGGCACAGAGCTACAGACATGGATGCCACGGGATTAAGTGACAGGGGCACAGATTTATTTAGCACACATAAGAAACACTGTGATCAGCATATTTTATGTCCTCTCTCTGTGAGCCCTTCTCACATTTTAAGATGATGCCAAAGTCCTTTGGGCCTCTTACAGGCTGTCTTGGTCTGAGAGTTAGGAGATCTCACCCAAAGCGTTTCCCAGGACATGGCACACCCGGCAGCTGCATGCCACAGGCTGGCTCTTGGCCAGCAGGAAAGCTGGAGCAGTTTGGCTCCCTGTTGTCTCACTCTGAGGGGCAGATGTTGGCCCTTCCAGCTTCACTAAACCTTGCAGCTGGTCACCTGGTGCTGTAACCAGATAGTTGTTCTGCACAACTCCTGGTTTTGTTGATGCTGTAAACAAAGTGAAAGACCTGGTAGACACTGACAACTCTAGCCTCTGACTCTGCAGTCGCTGCCTGTCCTGTCAGAGACTTGATTCTCTTGGCTATGACATCCTACATGGATCAAATTAATTAAGTAATTTCTAAGAGAAAAATGTAAGTGGCAATAAATTGCTGCTTCAGGCTACTTCAGTTGCTTTACCAGAGCCTGGCACGTTGCTGCTTGTACACCACATGTGGTTATTTTGACAAGCAGACTAATCATCAGAGCAACTGGTACTCTTAATGCAGTGGTCTCTGATGGTAATGCTTTAGGATGACCTCATTCCATTCCTTGTTAGATCTCAAATTTATACTTGACTGGGTGAGCTGCCTTAATTGTGTCTTAAAGTTGAGATACTCTTGACATTGATTCAGTTTGTATCTTGTTGACTAACAGAAAGCAGATAGATCTGTTTAAATTTTGTTGGCACAAATCTCAATGCAGTTGCCAAATGAGCTGGACAAAGAACTTCATCTGACTGAAAATTAACCCTGTTAAGAAACAGAACAGTTATTTCTCTGCTGTGTTTGTTTCCTACCCTGCCAGCACAGGGAGGACGTACATGTGAGTAAGCAGCAATGTGGAATAGCTGTCCTGGCAGCAGCTGAGACCAGTAATCAGCTTGAGTATTTACATAATTATGGCCTAAGTTGTTCTGCATCCATGACAAAATCACTCTGCTACTGTGTGTCCTCTGCTTCCCATCTATAAGATTATAGCATTTCCACATTTTTTTGCAAGGTATTTAAAGATCCTTAGATAAAAGGCTTTACATTACTGCAAAGTTCTCATTGAGTTTCATCACAGTATTCACCACTGGCTTGGACTGGGAAGACTGTTAGTGTTGCAAATGTGTTTTATTTTAAGTGTCAGGCATGAAGGATTGTTAATGTTCTGCTTTATCTCCATTTTATCCATGTTTGTTTTTTTTTACTTTCCTAATGTGAGTCATAGCTTGCTTAGTGCCATATCTTAGGGACAAATCTTTGGGATCAAACAAAAGTACTTTTGAGATGAGTCAAGATCACCGTGTACAGAGGGGGGAGAGAGCTGTCAGGTTACTGATACTATCTCCATTAGTTTAATTTTGCTTCTTGCCTTAAAACAATGTTGTTGAGTGCCACAGGACACATTTATAGGAAAAGCAGTTTAGAATAAGGAGCTGCCTGACACTTGGGCATTGTGACTGACAGTTCTGCCTTTCTGCCTTCTGCCCTCACATACTCATATGTCACTGAAGAAAAACCACGTGAAGTCCCAAACTTTGATCTCCTTTGCACTAGCTCCATGCTGAGTAAACTTCAGTCAGATTAGTAAAGCTATACCAGGGCAAAAGACATGTGAAATCAGAATTAGGTACAATTGTATTTTGGTCTGCTTGATTAATAATTGATCATTGCAAATACCTTTTTTTAAATGTTGTTTGTTAAATTGGATCTTTCTCCCAGTTGCTTTGCCTAAGGTCTTACGTTTAATATAACGAGTAAACTGTTCTGCTTGAATGGCCTGATACTGGAGCTTTAACATCTGTTGATCTATTAAAAGAAAGAATCCACACTGGAGAGGAAGAGAAGTCACTGAAACTCCAAGCAGACTGGAATTATAAATGCTCAGTATTGTTGAGTCTGCCTCTGCCCTTTCTTTCACATGAGCAGCTTCCATTCCTGGTGTCAGGTGCACCCTTGCGTGCTGTTTGACACTGTTACGTTCCATATGGTTCACACTGCTGTGGGATGAGTACTGCCCTTTTGTGACCTACTCATGCACAAGTTATGTACTTCAGAAAACTATCCCTTGGAGAAAAAGGTAATGGGATGAATGCAGCCAATGTTCTAGGATTTAATCTTTAGGGAGGATAAACAAAGCTGGCGGAGGAAGCTTATTCTGTTGCACTCTGCCATACACTGAACTGGGTTGGGAGTTGTGCAATTCTTTTTGTTTGTGTTGCCATTTGGAAGGAAGATATCAGTTTTCTGGGGACAGCAGTATTACTAACAAAATAATGGATCCTGTTGGTCATTCTCTTTCTTTTCCTTTGCACAGGGTCACCCTGGGCAGTCTGGACCTAGAGGCCTGCCTGGCCTCGATGGCTGCAATGGTACCACTGGGAGTCGTGGCATTTCTGGACCAGATGGTTTTCCTGGCTTACCTGGACTGCCTGTATGTCCCAACGCTAGTGTGGTGTTCTGTAGTCACTAAACCAGGATTTGCTTTTTGTGACATTGTTGGAGAAGTAACTGCTAAGTACTTAGGAAGAACCCAAATAACCATAAGTTTATTAGAAGAGTTAGAGCTCAGTTTTCTTATCCACTCTGAGGATAAAACAAAGATCCTGTGGATAAATCCCCCTTCCTCACCTGCTGCCATCGCTGCTTTGGATGCAGCCCAGGATAGGTGGCTGTCTGGGCTGTGAACTCACACTGACAGTTTTTCATCCATAGGTACCCCCCAAGTCCTTCTCCAGGGCTTCTTTCAATCCAATCATTGCCCAGCATGAATCCATGGTTGGGATTGCCCCAACTCAGTTGCAGGATCTTGGATTTAAGATTTACGTGGGCCCATCCCTCAGGCTGCCAAGGTCCCTCTAAATGGCATTGATGTGTATGAGCAGGGGAGTTATACCATGTCAAACAGGCTCAAATAGGATCTAAGGTTGTCAAAGGCCTAAAATGAAAGGGAGATCTAATGTAAACAGGAAAATGCCAGAGAAAATGTTTGCAGAACCTTGTTTTTCCTAAAGCTGCAGGAAGTCTTTAGTTCTCATAATAGCACAGCTTCTCTGACAAAGCAGCAGTGATACTTTTACAGTTAACTGGAGACAGGAGTTTGCCTTGTTCGTTATGCTAATTAGAGATTCTTTCAAAATTAAAGCAGTATTTTTTCTAAAAATTTATTTTTTACTAATTTTTTAAATTTTAACTAGGGTCGTCCTGGCCCAAAAGGCCTTAAAGGAGAGCCTGTTTTTGCTCAAGGCAGTCTTAAAGGAATGAAGGTAAGACTTGTCATCACACAGGAGAAAGTGCAATACACGAAACTCTCTGATGTCCCACAGGTTGCAGGGCTGATTCTGCAGGTTTGAGTCCTGGGTGTCTGAGTGCAGAGCTGTGGAAAAGACCTTGTAATAACCTCATTACTGACAGCACAGAATACTCTCAGAACCTGGAATTGCTTGGTCTTTGAAGAGATCTTGTTCATCCCATACTGGGATGCTGGGATATTGCTCATCCTGTTACTGTTCAGTGCATGTTGCAACTCCTACTGTGAGATCCCAGCTGCCTCTCAGTGTTTCTTGTACTGGAAGGTACTAGAGATTTATCAGCCACATTCTTGATGTGTTTACATACATGCTTCATTTAATATTGAAAATATTAAAAAAATTCACTCTGTGATATAAGGCCTCTCATGCTGACTTTGCTGGTCAAAATTGGGAACTCTTCTAAAATTCTATCCACATTATATACACTCGTAAGTTCATGAAAGTTAAATATGTCTTTATAAATTTACTCCTGTATTTATGGGAAATGAAGATAATTTCATATTATGATGATATACTTTTGCAGATTTTATAGCAGTCATATAGTAAGAGTTTTTACAGTGTATTTTTGGTGGTTTTGTAATTAATATTTTTAATACCACTTTGTTTTCTCTTGTTACACATAAAATGGTTTTAATTTCTCTAGAGGTCTCCATTACTCAATTCAAATATGGGAGCACAGATTTCAAGATATTTTCCCATTTACACTTGATCTAATATTAGCTAACAGCAAATATTTCTATTTTTACAAAGCTTGATGTTCCTTATAGTTTGTTGCAATAATGTTGTGTAATGTTTATGTATGCATTTTTGATTTTTAGGGTGAAAATGGTCTTCCTGGATTGGATGGAGTTCCTGTAAGTTGTTTAATATGGGGCATAATGATTTTAAACAATATTAAGTAGGTACATTTTCAGGTACTGATTCTCAAGGACCTCTTCCAAATTCAGTGAGAAGTGTAGTTACATGTGTGTTACCAGCAGTGTAAGCAATTCTAGATTTGTAAGGGTATGAGGGGATCCACATTGTGGTAGAGGAAGTCTGATTTTTCCTATTACCTATTTCATTATTCCTTTTTCAAGTCAAACTCCCTTCTACTATTGAACTTTGTAACTTTGATGTTCAAAGTGCATCTAATAACGTGAAATAAATTGTTTTAATATTTGAATTGGCTTACTTAACTAGGGGATATTATTTAATGTTTCCTGGGACTCACTTTGGGTGGTGTTTGATGGGGTAAATGCTACACATTCTCTGTTTGTCCCCTGTTCTTTTATAGGGCCCAAAAGGCTTTCCAGGTCCAACAGGTCCTGCAGGCCCCATAGGATTGCCAGGTTTGCAGGTAAGAGGCCTCAGCTGTTGCACTCGTTGATAGAACAGTTCAAACTGTTGGCAGTTTTCCCTTCCCCTTGTCCCTGTTTGTGTCATGGCAATGAGCAAGAGAGCCTGTACATCTGAAACGACTGAGCACAGCTGACTTCTAGCACAGGATGCTTGGGCTTGGGGAGTTTAATCTGATCACAAGAGGGTAGGCTCCTCTGGAGCATCCAGAACAGCAAAGGAGACTGAGGGCTGCAGCAGAGCTCTGCAGTGCTCTCGGCAAACACATTGTTACTCTGTTCTAAGCAGTTCCTCATCTCAGAGCCAGGGGGAATAGGCTGACCTCTGATGTTTGGAGCCTTTGTTGTCATGAGCTGTGTTAGAGTTGCTTTTTCAAGATCCTGCAAGAGACTTTCTGTTGGGCAGAGGTAAAACCAAACTACATTTTTTTGGGGTTTAAGTTGAAATTTTCTCTTAATAAATGACCTTGCCAAAGAGCTGAGCTATTAGAGATGTGAAGACTTGAGAGCATGTGTCTTGCTTTTGCTTTGGAGGCAAGAAAGTTCAGGTACCACTACAGATTCCAACGTTGCTTCCATTGTTTGCATCCTAATTAAGTCAAAGGTATAAAATCTTGATCTTGTTTTACATTTAGGGTCCAGTGGGTCCCCCTGGGCCACCAGGTCCAAAAGTAAGTAGCTACCTTTCCTGTTTTCTTTTTACACCTAATTTTTGGGGGGTTTAACAGTGCTGTGGGCATAGATGACAGGGGTGGTGTTGTTGGTGTTGTTTTATTATTCATTCATCCATGGTTTATTTCTCTCCCAGGGTAACATGGGATTAGGCTTTCAAGGAGAAAAAGGAGAAAAGGTAAGTGAAATTTGTTTTATTATGATAAGAGCATGAAATAATACTCCAGAGTTCCATCACAGCTTAATCCTCTAGAAAGTGGCTGGATTATAGCATTTTCTTCTTTTCCTTTTTCTTTTCTTCTCTTGGACTGACTGGCAGTTCAAATACTAAAGAATCGTGCTGCTTCCTTGTTTGCTGGTACACCAAAAAGGACGGGAGCCTTTTCTGGGTGAAGAGGAAGAAGGGGAAATCTGAAATCAGTGCAGTATTTTCATGGTTATCAAGACATAAGGTCATTAGACATCTTTTGAATCTCCACTTTTCAGTTTCTTTGGGCCATCACCTCTTGTATTGAGTTAATCCAATGACTTCATTCTTCCTGGATTTCATTACATTCTTTGGGTCAACTGCTGTGTAATTTATAGTCTCACTGTCCTAAATGAGTGTCTTGCAGTCTGTGTCAGAATTTGCACAGGCAAAATGGGGCTTCTTCCAGTTCTCAATTTGGGACTTGATTCTGCTGATGGTAAAATTGGTTTTCTGCCTTCCACAATTCTGATTGTACCTCCTCTTCTTTTCTTCCATATTTCTCCCCAAAGTTTTTCAGAAATGTTTTCCTATTGGTTCAATAGCTGAGCCTTTTTTTTTTTTTTTTTTTTTTTTTTTTTTCTCGTCATGTTTTATATCCACGAGGCTTTGGAAACAGATGCATTTTGTTCATCCTGATTTTCCATCTGATCTTTTGATTCCCATGTCCAAAGTCCCATGCCAGCATTCAGGCACACAGATTTATACACATGAGATAAAATTGAAGTGTTTTTTTATTCTGGTTTGTAGGCCATTTCCATAGAAAATCAAACATGGTCTGCCATGTTAATATCTTCCTCTTTTGTCCACAGGGTGATGTAGGGCTGCCTGGGCCTCCAGGTCCCCCACCATCTACTGGAATACTGGAATTCATGGGATTTCCAAAGGGGAAGCAAGGAGAAAAGGTCTGTAAATTCAATTTACAAATCCTCTCTCTCTCTCTCTCTCTCTCTCTCTCTCTCCATGCTCTTTTCATTCTAGAATAAATGAAATTACAGAACAGTGAGAGCTTTTATATTTCCAAATCAAAGTAATTTTCTGTGCCAGTTTGTTCTGTCAAATAGTTATTGGATAAAAATATTCATAGCTCAGAGCATTGTGGACCACTAAAGAATATACACCTCTCAGAAGAAGAAATCTGGAGGCTATTTAAAGGTTTTTGTCATTAATCCTAAAAATAAATGAACTGTAGTTTGGTTTTGTTTAACCTGTGAAATTGTGTCAGCTGAAGCACAAAAAATCAAATTAGAAAAATAAACGGAAGCTCCAGCTCTTTTGCCTTAGTGTACACTACTCTGAAATAATCAGATCTTTTCACCTTTGCATTTTTATTACTGAGATGTGTATTTAGGTCTTCAGTGTTTTTATAAAAGCCTTGTGGTCCTTGAGTTAAAGATTCTCTAGACACATGAAATTCAGGCATTCTGAATTAATCTGGGGTTTACACAGGCTGGTTTGGGAACCCCTGCATAAAGTCATGAGAGAGATTGTTGCAATTGGTTGATTTATATTAGTGTGAGGTGAGGCTCAAACAAACCCCATTCCTTTGGGCTCACTCTGGAGTTTGTAAGCAGAGTTGTGAAAGCATTGCTCTCTCTTCGTGTGTTATTTTGCTGCTTTCATCAGGCACTGTGCATGTTGCAGTTTCCTAGATGATGGTATGAAATGCCTCTAGTTTGACTTGCAGCAGTTGTGGACAGCAGAGCAGCAGCTCCCAGGCAGTGGCATTTGGAGCTGTGGGAAGGGGCCAGAGGATGCATCAGCACTGTGCTGAGAGCACATGGTGACACAAACACAGTGCACCCGCTGACAAACAAGTTACAAAGCTTTTTTTTAGGTGTCAGCAGCATGGTGGGTGGACAGGGGAAGGTGTTGCTTTCACAGGCACAGTGATTTATTGTATTTGTCTCTTTCCCCTTGCCAGGGTGAGCCAGGTCCTCAAGGATTCCCTGGAGACCAAGGATTGCCTGGCATCCCGGTAAGGACAGAGGAGTGTTTTTAACATGTGCCTAATAGGGGTTAGATGGTTCAGCAATCTCTGAATAGCTCACAAGGCCTCTACAGGAGTTTCTAGGCACTAGGGAACTTTGAAAAATCTGATAAAAATGTTCACAAGACTTTTTGAAGAGTGTAACTGTAATCTGATAGTTTTTTGTTCTGTAGATACAAAGAATATAACGCTGTCCTACTGAAGGCTTGCAAAGCTGCCCAGATTTCAGTACCTGCAGTCTGCTGTTTGCAGAGACCTGCTTGGAGCTCTACCCGTGGCATGGCCACTTGATGGCAGTGTTCCTTGTCCCAGACATTTTAAAACATCCTAGTTTTTCCCTTTTATTGCATATTTTTTGTTATTTTATTTTAAAACTGTAAAGCACATGCAGATCTTTCTTTCTATCCATATATACCCAGTTAAAATGGGCTGTTTAATATTAGTGCTCATCAACTCAGAATGGTGTAGCATCCTCTCTATATGAATTAAGAAAAAACAATTTACCCCTGAATTCCAGAGGGCTATTTCCCAGCTTAAAACTTTTTGTAAACAGAGATTGTTTTAATAAGTTTAGGGAATAAATATTTTTGGAAACTTCTGACTAATAAGATAAATTGTTTGCCAGTTTCTTCAGTGTCCAGATGTTCTTAGGAGAAATACGTGCAAGAAAAACCTGTACATGAAGCACAGTTTGTTATTAGCCTTTCTGGACATGTTCCATTATGAGCATGCTTAGCTTTATGCAGCATAACAGACCCACTGAAGCTGGTGAAATTGAACATATGTACAAACTTAACCACAACCGTAAGATATTTTAGGATTGAAGCCTGGAAATTGCTTAACTACTGTAACTCTTGCTGAAATTAAACCCTGGTGTTCTAGCTCTGGATTTGATACTTCTTGCTGACTGGGAAAACCACCAAACATTTCCAAATGTTGAGCATGAAAACTCCAGTTTTGTGTCATTCTTGGGCTTTGGAAGGGAAAAGCGTGCTCTGAGCATTCCCTTGAGCTGCTGCTGTTAAGAAATGAGACTTGAAATAATTTCTCAATGTAGAATAGAATACAGAGTAGCATTGGCAGGTCTTTAATGTCTATAACATGGGGTCACTTGCAGTTGCTACTGAAATATATGCCATGTTTTAAATGGATAGAAGTCTTGGGAAATAAAGCAGGTACTGTACTGCACATACTGCCAAATCTGATTGATAGAATCTTTTCTTTCTGGGACAAAGTATTCCCAACAGAAATAGTCAGTTCCCTTTGTTTTGCTGTTGTACTGTTTGTATAAATAACTGGGTTTATCTTCCCTTTAAATAGGAGTGTGCTGTTCAGTTCCAAACAGATCAGAGATTTAATGTTGTCATTTTTCCTCAGGGCTTTGGAGGTGTTGGAGAAAAAGGAGAAAAAGGTGTGCCTGGCTTACCAGGTGGCAGGGTAGGTAACTGCACAAAGTCTTCAAATGCCTGTTCTCAAATACATGAAGTGGGCCTGTCAATAGACACCTTCCCTGCAGTGATGTGCTCCACACCACAGGAAGAGCAAGGTATTCTGTTCTGTGTGCAGAATAAATTAGATAGGTCCCATAGAAAGTCTTGACCACACTGAGATTTATTGGTTTTGTGATTACAAAGTAACATCTAAGTTCCTAGTAAGTTGAGACACCATGACCTCCTTAACTTGAACTGCCAATTAGAAAAACAATGATTAAATAAGATAAGCCTGCTTCTATCAGTTTTGTTAAATTCTTTACATTGTGATTGTCAATAATTGAGAGATAAAAAAAGCAGTGGTAGCTTCTCCTTTTGAAACTTTTAATTCTTTGATGCTGAGATATTTGAAGCGTGATCAAGCTTCAAATGAGAGGGAGCCTCTAAAAGTTACGATCTTTGCTGTTCTAGGGTCTTTTGGGACTGGATGGATCTGAAGGAATTCCAGGAAGAAAGGTGAAATTTCTTTTATTTTTCACTATACTTAAGAGTTACAGAAGCCCTCTAACTGCTTAAGGTCTACTGGCTTCCTTATATTGTGGCTTCAAGTTCTCTGATGGATAAATATACCTACTTTATTGAAATAGTTAAGCTAAGCAGAAAGTCCACAAAAACCAGTAGATACTGCATCTCCCAATGTTACTTTAAATATTTTGGTGCCAATAATTTTTAGAAGGGGAAAACAGTGGGGGCAAAATGTGTGGGACAAGTAAAAGAATGTTTTAGACTCTTAATTTTGCAAGCATTTCTACAGTTCTACATTTCTACAGAAATACAATTTCTACATTTCTACAATTTGCACACCTTCAGCCTGCACATGAGGTCCCATCATCTTCACAAGGAGGCCTGAAGGAGCTCTGGTATTTTGTGAGTGCTGAGGAATTGATGCCATCAGTTTTCTCTTTCTTTAATCATTCTTCAAATGTTTTGTAGGACAAAGAATTTGGTTTGTGATTTGAGTCCAGGCTCTGCAGATGTCTCAGCTGAAAAATAATGCCACTTACTGTCTCACTGTGTATCATTGTTCCTTTATGGGATTTTGCAGGGCCATCCAGGTGTTCCAGGCTATCCAGGACTGGATGGAGTCGAAGGCATGAAGGTAACCTCTCACTAAAGTTTTGGTTTCTTTAAGGTAATTGCATGAATAAATAGCTATCATTGCTCCAATCAAGCCTCCTTTTTGCCCTTGTATCACTATCATTTTCCCTATGTTTCAGTTTCTCATTCACTTTATTGTTATGCATAAAAATAGTGGTTGCTGAGCGATGAACGCTTGGGTATTTTAATGATTTTTCAGGGTAAATCACTGAACTTCTTGACTTAGAACTGTAGGTGTAGCTATTCTGGTCTCCTTTATCCTTACACCAATGTTGTATTTATCGAACCATTGAGGCAAGAATAGGTGGAAGTAAGTCAATGTTGAGATAGTTGCCAAGGCTATCTCAAGTTTTGGATCACACATCTACAAGTATGGACAAGCCTAAGAACATGTTCAATTTCTTGTACTAGATATAGGTGATGCATAGCAGGCATTTTCTGGGTATCTTACAATTTGGGCAGTCAGACAGCTTGAAACTGAGTGGAAAATGATTAGCTAGGAGTTTGCTGTGAAAACACTGATCCAAGATCCAATCCACCAAGATTGTACACTGGTAAAATGCAAGTACTGAAGGGATTTTTTGTGCAGAGTACATGGAAAAAGTATATTAGATGTTTCTGTACAGAGAAGTATTACTGGAAGAAGCAACAAAGTGTACACTGCCTTGGCTCACTGCATGGTGTTTATATGATAAATATGATGGCAATTTGGACAACAGTCAAATTTTGTGCTTGCGATTTCAAAGAGGATCTGGTGCTCTTTGAGAGAGTCAGTGAGAGGAAGGAATGACACTGCAGTTTGTCACAACTTGCTTGTCCTACCTGGATGATTTTATGAAGGTATCCTTTTTTCTGTAAGCTTCTATTATTGAAATTCAGTATTCCAAGGCAACAGAAAACTGCAGTGATGAAAGCTTTTAAAAATGAGATCACTCATAGCAGCTTTTACCATGAAGTGAACAGATACTATCTACCTGATATTGGTCAGTGTGCTGACATAACTGATCTCCAGTACACACTGTATATACATGTCTGTACTTCCTATTGAGGTAATTGGAGACCTTCAGAGGATAGCTTGATAGTAGCAGCCATCTTATCTGAAGCAGCCATCAGTTTCATCAGACAGGAACGATGTAAGTCAGGACAGCAGATGATTATAAATAGCAGAGCAAAGTGAATTCTTCAGCAAGACAAAGAACGATGGTTACTCAGTGAATTGCTGCAGACATTGGTACCATAATACAGTCTGCTTCCTGACAAGCAGCCTCCTCTCCATCACCCATCTGAATGTGGTGCAAATCTGTTTTCTTTACAGGGTGAATTAGGTGACATCGGTCCCCCAGGTCCACCTGTCATTATTGACAGGGAAGGTGTAGTCATTTCAGGTACACATTTCCATTTTGGTTTGGAGCTCATCTAAAGCACTTTTTCTGATCCAACTTTCTTTCTTACTGTATTTTACCATTTTCCCACATTGTATATTGGGTCTAATCCATCCCTTGTTATTTTTTCTTTATTTCTGTATTGTTTGGCTATATTTAGTTCTTTGTTTATAACTTCAGAATTTAAAGAAAGCCATTCATCCCCACATTGCAGAATGATGTGTTTCAAGGCAGAATGAGATGTCTTGCCTGGGAGACAGACTGTGTATGAGCATGGTCAAGTGCTGTGTCTTCTCTGTAGACACACTTTAATCTGTCTTCAGTGTATCAAGGAAAAATGGCTTCCTGGTACTGCATAGTAAAGGGTGCTCTAAATTTCATTCTGCTATTATTTGTTGTCCAATGTGTAAGAATATTGTTGAGAAAAATGAGCTTAATTAATGCCACAGCTGACTGAGGCCTGCAAGGGAACAGTCTCTGAAGCCATAAAGGTAACGGGACAAATTGCATGGTCTCCTCTCTCCTTCACATGTAGTCAAGTTTGAAACAACCTCTGTAACAGCTCAGTAGGAATTTTCCCAATATTACTAACTTTGACCAACAGGCTTCATGTTCACGAAGCCTTTGCTATCTGTGAGATCAGCAGCCACCACAGTAATTGACTGAACAGTATTTCAGCAGAAATTCTGATAAGTGTTACTTCCTTGTTTTTCTTTTTCTCTAATAGGTGCCCCAGGTGACCCTGGAAACCCAGGAATACCTGGTCCTCCAGGAGAAGAAGGGATCATTGGTTTACCAGGCCTTCCAGGGGCTCCAGGCTTTCCAGGCCTGGAGAGAGGTAAAGCAGCTGCTCCCACTGCTCTTGGCAGGCTGTGTGCTGTGGGTTTTGTGGAGAAGTTTCTGGTAGGTGGCCTGGAGATTGTGAAGGTGGTGGAGCAAGCCTCTCCCTGCTCCTTCAGCTGGTTGATTTGTTGGCTGCTGTGTGGAAAATAGGAAGCAGGGATGACATAAGGAAGCCAATTGTGTTGGCTTGGATGGGAGCAAAATTAGTGCCATAATTATTACAGCCCAGGGAAGTCTTCATGTGTGAATATTTGGTGTGGCAGTGTACACAGGAAGCTGTGGTTTGATTTCCATTTTGAATGTGCTGGTTGGAAGAGCTCCTACCTTAATGAACATTTTTGAAAATTTTTTATGACTTTTTATATTTGCAATAAAGAGCTAACAGATTGGCCTGGAAAACCCACTGGGGGTGGGATGGGACTATTTGTCCAATCCAAGACCTCACTCAAAAGCTTTTGTTCCACTTGAATGTCGTCTAGGAAATTCTGGCCTGCAATAATCCAGAGATTTGGAATTACCAAGAAAATCAGAAAATACTCCCCCTCAGTCTTACATAGTTAATTGTTTAATTGATCATAGGGTCTTAAATGCAGTGCTGTGAAGTTTTTTTGGATGACCAAAGGAGTATGGGAGCCAGCTGGTCCCTCCAGTTAGTACTTTTTCCTTGGTGTAAAATTATGAATTGTTCTATCCTAACATGATTGGCAGTTCAGGGTACAATGGTAATTATCTTAACATTAAAAATACTTCAATGTGTTTGCTGCTGGAGAGCTGCTCATTGTGTCATTGTTGCTATAGATGGAATGGGCCCTGGAGGGTCTCCAGGTATTCCAGGAGTGAAGGGTGAAGTGGGAGAACCAGGAAGAGCAACAATTGGAATACCAGGCACCCCTGGCAGAAGTGGTTTACCGGGTCTGCCAGGAGCACCAGGATTGCCTGGTTCACCACGTATGTAGAATTTTTACATCTATCTTTGTATTGGATTCAGAGTGAAATAGAATAAATAATCATTTATATATTTAGTTCTTTGCCAGCAAGGATTATTCATCTTTATATTGTAAATACTTGACTGACACCTCTTTTTCACTGTAGCTCACAAACTTATCTATGTCAGTACAGGGTCCTATAAAGTAAGATAATAGACCTAATTATTGTTAAGTGTGGTAGCCTGAGAGACTGAAGCACAAAGTTGTGTAGACACAATTTATGACACAAAGGACTTTGAAGGTCTAGGCTAGTCTCCTGTTCTCTTAGGTAAAGAACAGACCATGACCTTATGAACCCCTGAGGTAGGTGTCTGTCTTGTGAGCAGGTAGTTTGGGTACCAGGAGTCAGATAGGATTCCTGAAGACACAGTTTACAGACCTAAGGAAATGGGATTTTGTTTTCACATGTTTATCGGCATGGATATCCTGATTAAATTAATTGTGCATTGTTTTGTTTTCCTCAGAAATTGAGTATTACAGGATCAGTGTTGAGTTTACGAAACTGGGTTTTACCATTCTGCCATAAGCTGGGTTTTTTTGAGAGCCGACCCTTCAGAACAGTGATGGAGCCAGTGAACATATTCTGATAAAACAGTTTTCTGTGGAGGAGAAATAAGTGTTCTCTTGTCAATAACTGTTTGCCAGTCAAATCTGGCTGACTTTTCTGCAGAGTCTGTAAAGCTCCTGTAGCTATGTTTAGCTGATGGCTGAGCTTTGTTTCCATGGAGCATTAGATGGTGCTGGTCAGCACTCCATCTTACTGTTACAGAGGGGGAAGGGTTTTCAGACAGTGTAATTTTAGATTATGTTTGATCACTTTCTGTTGTTTCCATCAGCTTATGTTTCATTCTATTCAGCATATAAAGAGATGTAGACAACAATCCTGCAGTCATGAAGTGAGGGACAGGGAAAGCCCCCTTAAGCCTTTTGCCCTTTTATATCTTTCCTGAGTTGCAACCACTGAATGAAAGTCATTTGCCCTTCTTTACACTACCTGTCCACTGTTTGGTGAGTTCTTTGGTCAGCTGGTAAATCTATGAAAAAGTGCAGTGGCAGAGTAGAGGAATGAAACTGTTGCATCCACACTGTGAGAACTTTTACTTTTCTGTGTGAGGAGCTAGAAGCAAATGTGGCAGAGATCTGCAGCCTGCAAGGGGTACCAAACAAGATCTCCTTGTGTTAGTTGCAGTTTCATTTGGTATCGGTTCCATCACTGATTTTGTATCAGAAAGCTGGAGATTAGCCTTCTCATGGCTTTTCCTTGCCTTCTTTCTGCATGTAGGCCCTTCATTCTCTCCAGTGATAATCCTGAGTGGAAGAACTGGGGCCCCAGGGGAGCCTGGGCAAAGAGGGCTGCCAGGAGCTTTGGGCCCAAAGGGCTACAAAGGTAATTGACTCTTGTTTTGAGAGAGCTTTTCAGCAGTCATCAGCCTGAAAGATATTTACATGTGGTTAATATCCTAAGGCATGAAATGTAAGTGTCTTTATGACAAATCACAGGAAGAGTTAAAAGAGCCAAGCGCCTTTACAATTTAGAGAGAGTTGTGCCCAGCACTGTCAGTAAAATCCTAATTTTTCTTCTTACTCTGCTCAGGCAAATAAGCTGATAAATATATCATACACAGATAATTAGCTAAGTGAGTTACACTTTAAAGCCATGAGACTTAGAAATAAAAACTTGTTCACTGCTTTTTGCAATAGAGGCTGTAAATGACAGAAAAAGTTGATTTTATTCTCCTCTGTGCTAAAAATTGGCAGAATTTGGGTCTTAGTGTGTGACAGAACCAGCAGCAAAAGCCATGATGACACAGATATTACCATGCTTGGTGACTGTTTGGGTCCAGTAACAATTCAGGGGATCATTGTAACCTACTGTGAGGGGGAGTATGGATTTGTTTTCTCTCATAACTATCTCTTAAAAATGCACAAGACCTCCCTAAAACTCCCCTAAACCCATCTGTTTAGGAAAGTTTAAACCTTTGGGAAGAGGTCTAGAACTGCTGAGGTTCATGCCACACATGGTTATTTGGTGTTGGGCATTGCATGGAAATTAAGCTGGAGAAAACCTGAGCTCCACTTGCTTGGCACTCACATCACTCAAATCATATGAGAATGGCTTTGTCTTAATGGAATCAAATACTGCTTTTGGAGCTCTTGCAACTGAAGAGGGTCTTTATCCAAATGAAACTCAGTTTGGAGTGTTGACTATTTTCCAGGAGAGGCAGGTGATTGTGCTTGTGATGGAGGAGTTACAAGAGCTGGTGTAAAAGGCATCTCAGGTCCTCCAGGTCTGTCAGGAAGCCCTGGTGTACCTGGTGCCAAGGGCGTTGGTGGAGACCCAGGCTCTGTGGGAGCACCAGGACTGCGAGGCCCTCCGGTAAGGCAGCAAGAGTTTGTGCTGGTTGTTGTCAATTACAGGAGTGGCCATGTGCAATTGCTGGTCTTGAATGTAATGAAAGCAGAACACTTTTTTTTTTCCATAATTGCTTCTATTTGATTGGATTTTAAAAAACAGGCAACCTAGAAACTGATCTGTGTAAAGAAACTGGAAGAACAGATACTATCAGCTATAAAAATGGGAGAACAAATGGTTCTTAAATTCTGAGAACTGTACATTCATCTGTCAAGAGAAAAGCAGTAAAAGTTATTCATCCCAGGACTTCTTGGAAGTAGACATACATGGATTAGACCCAGGGCTCTTCTTAAGTGAGGGCTGGCTGAGGAAGCAGTTGTACATGTGCATGGAGAGAAGGTCCACAGAATCAAACAGGGAGATCTTTCCACATCATTGCTCATAGCTATAAAAACTGTGCACCACAGATGGAGTCTACTTCCTAACTGCTGTATGCTAAATGCATTAATGAGAGTTGAGCTCTTCTCAAACAGCAGTCATAACAAATAGGATTTTCCAAAGTACTGAGCATTGCTCATTGCAAGTATTTACTTTTGCAAATCGTGGTCCATAAAGATACCAGTCTTTTGTCTTCAGAGTATCTCTATCAGTGTAAGCACAGCACACCAAGCAATAGGGAAGAAGATTTATTACTTGTGTCTCATTATATCATGAGTGATGTAATGTTCCCAGATGCCATGCAAGATTGCTGTCACTATTATCAAGGTTTGGCTTGTCACTGTGGAGCTGTAATGACAGTAGAAACAGCTGTAAATAAACAAACCTCTTCTTCCCCCCCCGATTTAATGTATACAGTAGGAAACCATCTGGAGATTCTTTCTGATCTGGTTATTGTGTCCTGTCCTTATATGACATTTTTAAGAAGCAAAGCCTTTTCTCTGCCTGTTTCTTTATCTATTGGTCTGTAGGCTTCAGCTGGTCAGCAAGGACTTCCAGGCATTAAGGGAGAAAAAGGGGATCCATCCTATGCAACAGTCAAAGGTGCTCGTGGGGATCGTGGTGCACCAGCACCCAGAGGACCCTCAGGCATCCCAGGAACTCCAGGCAGAGATGGACTTCCAGGCTTGCCAGGCCCACCAGGCCCTCCAGTAAGTTCAGATTACCTTTGCAGCAGTGCTTCAGACGTGGAATAAAGAGCAGAGAAAACAGCCAGGCCTGGCAAACAAGTCCTGATTAGCCCTGTGGTAAATCTTCAAAATACATAAAAAGCTCACAGTCCCTGAGCACAACTTTGTCTTGGTCAGGGTTAATAATTGGCATTCCTAATGCCTCCATGAAAAGATAAACTTCAATAAACCCTAATGCTGTTCTATGTTGAGTCCTAAAAGACAAAAGACATTGTAGGCATAATTATGAGTGAAATCTTGAAATAAAAACATCACACTAGAATCTTATCAATTAAAAAGAAAGTAAATGTCTCTCAGAATCTGTAATATTTGCATTTTGGCAAATACAACATAAAATATTTTTGTAATAGTCACCAAGTTTTGCTACATTTTAAAATAAAGATGGATAATTTACAGTGGCTTCTATGTTTCTTTTCAGGCTCACCTGAACCTTGCACAGAACCAATCAAACTCTTACACACTTTTAAAAATTATACTGGTGGATATTCTTTCTGCATTCCCTTGATTTTCAGCTGTAGTTCTTTTCTGTGCACAGGGTGATGGTGGACTGGGTTTCCCAGGTGAAAAAGGTCTGCCAGGATTACCTGGCTCCAAGGGACAACGAGGAGAAACAGGTTCTCCTGGTGTTGGATACCCAGGCCCTAGTGGAGTTCGTGGACCACCAGGTGACACTGGCATGGATGGGTTTCCAGGACAAGCAGGTCTTCCAGGCCCTCCAGGTAGGTATTGCTGGGTCTGCTCTTACTTTAAAAAGGGTAAAGCTGCAAGTCAAGTGGTACTCAATTTACTGCTGTGCCTGTGGCCAGGCCAAATGGTTGTATTAGGCTAAAGACTGCTCTTCAAATTGGTGAAACTTGTTTGTGGGCTCACCAGGCCTCACATAGCAGTCACAGCTTTCTCAACTTGTCATGTTTAGGAGGACACAGATAACAAGCAAGAAACACTGAAGCAGTGCTGAAATACTAAGCATATCAGATGGCCCTACTCCCTGAATATTGTTGAGAGCCATTTTATACCAAAGGTAATTAGGAAGAGTGATAAAATGAGGTTTTTGAAAACACCTAATTCATTGACCAAATAAAAACAGTAATTCACTGATATCTGAGGTGTCTGATTCAGTTTTCAGAACTAGTACTATTATTGAAATAAGAGCTCCAGATTTTTTTTAAAGAAGAAATGGTAATACATTTTATGAATGAACAGGTATTGATGAATAAGAGGTTGTCAAGACAGGTAGGAAGATCAGTTAAGACTTGTGCAAACAGCTCCAGGCTGGGTTTGCTTCCTGAGGTACTATAGTTTGGCTCAGTTGGTGTGTCATTATATGCACCTAAAGCATACCATAATGACAAGTGATAAAGTAAGTCAATATGGGTTTGATAATACTTCATATATCATATTTTATGCTCATTATGAAATTGAGTTACATGGAACTTCATGTCTAAATATTTATGGAAAATGTTTTCATTACAAAATCACTGCAGAAAGCTGGTTCCAGTGTCTTGATTCCATATTAGCCATTTAAATATAACTTAAGGTAAACAGTATTTTTTGTTTGTCACTGCTGATTTTCAGTGTATTTTACATGCTGTGTATACTTGGGCTTCTAGATAGGTTTGGAATTCTGTCTGTGTCAATAATGCAGAGCCAGTAATGTATTTGCAGGCATAATATAGTGGCATAAATTTCTGGACTGATAAAGTGATGCTCTGAGTTCAAAACCCTTGGTGTTAAGACCACCACAGTGAGAAGAGTTGGCTGAGGAATCTCAGACCCAGAGGGAGGTGAGGGCAAGGGCAGGGCAGCACTGGGAGGTTGCCAGATGTGCTGGATGGTGATAGTACCTCACACCAGTGTCATGCTGCCTTATTGTTATGGGGCAAGGAGACAGCTAGCATTAATGTCCCCCAGGGACAGTGTGCATAAGCTTTTTTTCTAATTCAAGTCACATGCTGAATGCTAAAAGCTTTACTAATTCTTAGTTGTGAATGCTTCCATATTTGTTTAGTAGATTTTCTCTTACAGAATCCATTAAATTAAAATTACATTGAGAGATAAGTAAAAGTTAAATGCTCTGTGCATGATGTGAACTCCATTTATTCTGCAGAGCACATCAGAAACCAGCTTATTATGAATGCTACATCAAAGATTTGGGAACAATGAACAGTCCTTTGTGTAGGAGTATTTAAAGTCCGAACATGTGGGAAAGGGAGTAAGTCATTAGCCAGTTCATTTTTCACCTCCATAGATATGTTGGGAGTGCATCTTTCCTCCCATAGTAGGAAATAATTTGCATACATGAAAAGATCCTTTGATGCAGTAAATTTCATCTAATATTAAAGAAATGTGTGTGGGTAGAAGAAATAATCATTCCTTATACTGTCCAGATTGAAAGGCCTTATCATGAAAATGAGCAAAGACATTTAAAGAGTCTGTGACTTTGTACTAGTTTGAAAGCAAACCAGTGAGAGTTCCCAAGTCAGAACTTCAATTTACTAAGAAAATTAAGATAAAGGCAGTAATACAGTATCACTGACTTAAACAGACAGAGTCAGGGTACAACCTGACACCCTGTGGGTCAGGTTGTTGGTAGCAGTCCAATTGAATGGTGGCTGCAGTCCTCCTGGAGTGACAGATGTGGTTCTGTTGAAGCAGTGATGCTGTAGAAGGGTCTGGTCTTCCTCTGAAGGTCCAGTGGTGGTTATGTGGCTCTTCTCCTCTGGGAATCCAGTAGATAAAGCTGCTGTGGTGTTTCAAACCTCAGCTTATATCCAGGTAGGAATGCTTGGTTCCTCCTGCTGGGCAGAGCATCTCCCAGTGGGATGCTGTAATTTTATCAGTCATGCAGTGAGACCCAATGGCCCATTAACAGAAGAGATCCCCCTGGAGGGAGTTATCAGGGATGAGTCATGAAAAAGATGAAGAACACTTCCCCACCTGATTTTTACAGATGTGATAGAATACACACTTTTGGTTTCATCTTACACTGTAACCTATGACAGACTCACTGAAGTTACCAGGTCGAAAGCAGCACTGAGGTGCTTTTCGAATTTGGTGCACTGAGGAATTTTCAAATTTGTGCTGTAAAACTGGGTGAAACAGTCTGGCTTTGGGAGTCTAATTCTGTTTCTCCTTGGCATTGTGTGATTACTCAAAAACATTGGAATTGCCCATATTTCACTTTAATGCCTGACATGATGGTTTCCTAATTGTTTCATTTCCTTGATACTCATGTATTGTTGTGTAAACTGTGAGAAGGTAAAGTATTAAGTACCTGTCCAAGATAAAGTTTTGATTATATAATTTTTTACAGTAAACCCTACTTACATAATTACAAGGATACAGTCTTATTTACATTTCAGCTATTCTCACATGAAATATCCATTGTTCAAATATTCTACTGATGACTAATAATGTAAAATACAGAATATTCTCTTGTACAGAGGCATTTTTTGAAAACTCACATAAGGCAGTTCTTAAGGTCATGTGAATGGAACTCTGTTAATTAAGATTTCCCCTTCTATGACAGGTGTACCCCAAATGCCTGGTTTTGGAAAAATGTCATTCTTTATTGTACTCTATGTCTCAGAGAAGGACCTCAGTGTTTTATTTTACAAAGCATTCAGCATCAGGCTCACATAGGATTGCAGAAAATCAGAAATAGAATGTATCTTTTGTGTTGGAGATCATTCAGGCAAGTGTGATGTGCTGGCAGCTGTGATAATAACCCGTAAATTTCATTCCACTGAAGAGGGTTTTCTAGTGCAAACAGAGCTGTTTTTTAAGGGGTGGGAGTCAGTCAAAGAGTTATGCAATTGCTAAGTCTTGTTCTCTGCTAATAAACTTTTAAGCCATGTGGTTATTTCTTAGTCTGGAAGACTGTAGAAGAAACAGTTTGAGAGTAAGGCTGAAAGAAAGAAAAAAACCTTGCTATTCCACTGTTCATGCATGCACATCTCTGCCCTAACCTCTTGGGGGGAAGTTTGTTTTAAACACCTGTCAGTATTCTCTCTCTACAGATATATTTCACCTTGCAAGTGCACGTTAATTTTAGAATTTCAAACTACAACATAGTGGTTTTACACAGTTTAGAAATTTGCTCAAGTATTAACTGTTAAGAATACCTGTCAGCTCCCACTGGCTTTGGAAGCTCTGAGTCTGGACCTGAAGCTGTTGGAGTTAGAGCCCCTGCCACAGGGAGGACAAGTTGCTGGGTGGAATCCTGGGTCTCATGTTACAAGAAGCAAGAGGTACTGATTTTTACTGGTCATGCAGCAAGTCAGTAGTAGGGATGAGGTCAGACAGCTACCAGGCTCCGAATGCCTTTTATTTAACATCATGTATTTGGGATGTCAGCAGTTCTTGATGTGCCTAAGATCACTCGAAGCCACTTACGATGTGTCCTGTAAAAAACATTTGGGTACTCAATGTTCCTCTTCTGCTTTTGAAAGGGGCTGTGTGGAACCTCAGTGTTTGTTTGTTGCAGGTATCACCTTGCCCTGCATAGTTCCTGGAGCATATGGGCCCCCAGGGACTCCCGGCTCTCCAGGACTGCCAGGTAGGGAGACAAAATGATGTAATGCACTGGCTGACTGCTAAGCAGCACTTACTAGTCAAAGATGATAATCCCTCCTGATGAATCCTCCTCCAAGTGATAGTTACTCCAGGGGGTTAACTGGCAGAACAAAATCCCTTTTTTCCCCAAAATGACTAGGCCTAAATCCCATGGAAGATCATATTGACTGCACCGTTTTTTAGCCTTCATGTAGCTTGGAACACAAACCCTCTACTTCTGTGTTTATGTAGTTCATGAACAGCCATAGCTTTGAAACTTTATTTATCTTAAATTGTGTATCCAACACCAGCTTTGCAGAAAAGATTTGATCCTGTTGTCTTGTGCTGTTGTTTTTGTCTTCTGCTATTCGTTTGTTGATATTATTAATGAATATGTTTTTATCCATAGGTCCCAAAGGCAGCAAGGGCTTTTCTGGCATTCCAGGCCAACCTGGGTTACATGGGTCTAAAGGACAGCCAGGGTCTCCAGGAATAATAGGCTTGCAAGGGGAACCTGGTAAGAAGGAACTTGCTGGAGTTCTTTTTATTGTCTGAGCAATGTGTATAATAATTTATCAAAAGTGTTATCGGACCTTCATGGCCACTTCTGCCTCATACATTCATAATGCTCCATCAAGTGCTCCATTGTGCTCCTTGCAAATGCAAGCAAGTGATTGCAGCTTGGGGGAAAACAAAGGAAATATTCAGAATGTTTATCACCTGCCTACTACATTGTATCACTACTGGGAGAAAAGAGGACAGTCAACAGTTTGTTTCTCCAGAGACCATTGTCAAATTCTTTGTTTCAGTATAGATTAACCACAAATTTAGTGTAACACTTACTTTAAGCTCTGTGGAACTCTGGTAAAGGCACACTGTAAACCAAGCTTTATATAGCTGCAGCTCCTACACACTTCTACACTATTATTTTCTTGAAAAAAAACCCCCAAAAACCCTAAGTCTTTCAACAGTTTCATCACTTTCTATCACCAATTATTGTTTATAATTCAGTACTGAAATATTTTGCAACTTTTCAAACAACATTTTCTTTCATGGAAATTTTAAAAATGTGTATTTTATTTGAGATGCTATTGGAAGCAGTATTCTGTATTTCTGTTGAGTGACTTTTATGGGTCTTCTCTTTAAGGCTTCCCTGGACCTCGAGGAGAGCAAGGCTCACAAGGACTTCCAGGACTGGATGGAACAGATGGTTTGCCTGGGAAAATGGGTGCTTCAGGCTTAGCTGGAATAAAAGGAGCTCTTGGAGATGTGTTTGGTGCTGAGAGTGGAACCCTGGGAGAGCGTGGCCAACCTGGACTTCCTGGTGATAAAGGGCTTACAGGTGATATTGGATTTCCAGGACCAAAAGGTAAGCACTGATATCTGAGAATATTGAACTTTTTTTTTCAAAGACCCTGCCTCTTTCCAATCATTTTAAGATAATGCAACTCCTCTGAGCTGCTCATAGATGGTGATTTGCTGGTTTTCTGTTAGAATCTAATGCAACTGAAAGGCTTTTATTAAAACTCACTTTTTAATTAAAAGTGTGAATTTTGCTTTATTTGTTCTGTAACCTCCTATCTCTCTGTTTCCAGGGCTGGATGGAAGACCAGGCCTTCTGGGTATTAAAGGTGAACAGGGTCATCCAGGATATTCAGGTGTCCCTGGATTGCGGGGGCCTCCTGGCCCTGGAGGTCCTTTTGGCATTAAGGGAAAACCAGGACCCTTGGGGCCATCTGGCCTTGCAGGAGCACCAGGTATGTAATGTTTTCAAATGAAAACCAGAGCTGAGCTGAGCTCTGTAGTGTTGAAGTGTGGGAGATGTTTGGCATTTTCTCAGAGTGAGCTCCTACCTCTGCTTAGGGGTAACAGTGCAGAATTTGTTCCTGTTGACTGACTACTGGGCATTTCCTGCCAGGAAATGTTACCCCAATACTGTAGAAAGTACAGCAGAAAGATAGAAGAAAGCATCTTAAATGTCATGATGTTTTTAACGTCTTTGCTTTTACATGTTGGCTGTATCATTGAGTAATCTTCATTTCCCATGTTCATGACAATTTCTATTGTGTGAGGTTGCTTCTAATGTGATTTAGATTGAAAAATTGTTGACTTTCTCAGGACAAGCACTTGTCTTCTGTCTTTCTCTTTGCTGGGGCAGAAGAGAACTTTATTTTCCTTCATTTCAGAGGGGGGAAAAAAACCTAAAAAACCTCACCAGTTGAATATAGTGGTATCTGTCAAGCTGCACTGACTGAAGTGTTTCATAACAGTATGTGAAAGACTTGAGAACCAAGCAAAGAGAGATCTGGGAATTGGTAGATAATGGCCTGGGACATAAAAGTGCTCTTCTGACATGTAGAATGTCCACATTCACAGTGGCAACAAATGGATGAAAGCAGTAACATCACTTGACATGAAAATTATAGAGTTTTAAATTTTTAAAATTTTTAATATTAGCATTCCTTCTGCCTCTCTATTGTTTTACATTTACATTATACATACAGTCTGTATGCCATATTTGACTTTTCTTCAACTGTTTTTAAAAACCTCCGATTGCCAGGATGATAAGCTCCAAATAACTAAGTTTTTTTGCAGCTGTCGTCTCCCTGAATCATTAATTTCTTTTGTAGCCTTATTCTTTCTGTTTACATATTTTGTCTGTTTTTTCCTTCACCATGTTTCTATTCCATTTATCATCAACTCTCCATTTCTGATGTCACACTGTTTGGTTATGGGTTCTTCACATAGGCTGTCAAGGTGAGAAAATGCAGTGTAGCATAAAAGCTCATGGACTAACAACCCAGCTTTTAATGCTACAAAAATTGCATTGACCATAGGTGATACCCCTTATCATTGCTGATCAAAGCAGAAGGCAAAGAACCATTGTAATGAGAATGCTCAGACAGTAACAAAGTCTAAAGCCTATAAGGAAAATATTAATATGCAGAGATTGTAAGCGTGTGTGTTTTCTTTGTCTTCTTAAATAAAGCAGCACTTTTATCTGCTTAAAAAAATGCTGGGTTGTAGCATAAAGCCCTGAGTGTCACAGAGCTTGAATATTGACTGCTACTGCTGCAAATGTAATTTTTCAGAAGCCACTTGACTTTTCCTTTTCTTCATTCCTTTGGATCTGAGCATTCTGTTTTCAATGATTTGAGCCTTTGTTTAAAATTGTAAATCATTACAAAGCTTCAGCTATAAACATGTAGAGGCAAAATGGTGCATATGGTACTGGTTTTGTGACAGCACAATCAACTTGTTCCTGTATCGAGAAATTGGCTCTTGAGAAGTACAGTTCAACTACCAAGGTGAAAAAATAACTTGTGAAAATCAGCCTGTCTAGCTGATTGATCTCTGGTTCACCCAGCTGATGGGGTAGGGAGCAGAAGCTGGCATTAATGATGCTCCCCATTCTGTCTTGGCTGCTTTGATAATGAAGGTAAGACTGTGCATTACAGGTCAGTGCCTGGTGGTCAAAAATGGATACATCATAAGGGGTTTCACTCTCGCCAGTTGTGTAGTGATGTAGGCAGTAACCCTCCTTGTAGGTATTTTATTCTTAGATGACTAATGCTTTTGCAGTTCTAAGCTTTATGCCTTCTAGTAGGCTGCATGTGCCATAAGGTCCATTTATCATTAAAAACAACGCTGTGTTTAAAGAGCTTGGGAAGCTGCCACAGATTGTCCTAGTTTGGTGTAATATGCTCTATTGAGTTCTTTCTTGTATTGATTCAGGACCTCCTGGACTCAAAGGCGTGGCTGGGGATGTAGGACCACAAGGCCCTGCTGGTATGAAAGGCTTTCCAGGTCTTGATGGTGCTCCAGGATCTCCTGGGGAAAGAGGATTCTTAGGGCCACCTGGGCCTTTGGGTCAAGATGGACGTCCAGGTTTCTCTGGGCCAAAAGGTAGGTGTTTCAGTCTTGAGATTGCTGTGCCCACAAAAAAAAAGTAGCCTTGCTGGTACTGATTTTAGGCCTAACTTGCTGGAAGGGAATGAATCCACAGCTAGTGTTGGGATGCATTTGTTTTGCTGATGAGTTACAAATTGTTGATTTAATTATTAAATAATGTTCATAAGGAAATCTGTCTTAAAGGTCTTAGGTCCTTGTGGACAAAGGATTGTGTAAATCAAAAAAGATTTGTCAAGAAAGACAAGAAAATTGAGGAAATGAACAGTGAATGAAATTTATAAAAAGAAGGGAGAGAATCAAGAACAAATCAAATGGGAAGTAAAAATTTGCAAACTGCATAACTTAGGCTCCAATACAGTAGTTGGTTACCTGGAGAATAACACAAAGCAAAGGAGCTTTGTGACCCAGACCCAGGCAGCCTCTGCCTGCCCCAGAGTGGGCGTGCACTGTACCAGGAGAGACTGATATTCCCTTTTTATTTCTCAACATTTCTGTGCAGGTGAGAAAGGGTCTTCTGGTCTGCTTGGTTTCCCTGGCATGCCAGGACTGCCTGGTGTCCCTGGAGTGAATGGGTTTAAAGGAACTCCTGGCACAGCTGGAGGAAAAGGAAGTCCAGGAGTTGTGGGACTTCAAGGTCAAAAAGGTGAGAAACAGCTGAATGGCTTTTGCTGGCTGTGCAGCAGAGGGATTTTAGGAGGCAGTTCTGAGATGTCTGTGTCTGGGATCATTCTTCTAAATATTGCAATTTTCAATCCTTAGGCCTGTTTCCCAAAGATTATTAATAAACTAGCATCAGGAGTCATGACAGTTCTGTTTTTCTCTGTTAGATTATTTTGCAAGATGATTTCCTGACTTTTTATTTCTTCAGGTGACAGAGGTGACATAGGTCCACCAGGACTTCCTGTTCTTGGGACTTCAGAACAGGCACTGCAAATCAAAGGAGACAAAGGAGATCCTGGATTAGCTGGACTCGGAGGATTCCCAGGACCTAGAGGTATTTCCAACATTGCAGTTAGTTGCCAGTATCAGTTGTTCAGTATCTGGGCTTGTAATCAGTGGGGCATGGTCTGTCCTTCTGGCAGTGCCTGCAGTGTTACTGCTTTCTGTTCTGCCATTCCCATTCCAGCAAGACTTATATATGGCAGTTCTGAATTTTAAGAAAACAGTTTTCCAGTTCTGTAGATCTAAAGCCATCCATTCTTCCTCTTTAGGGGAGTTTAGAGTCACAGGTCAACTGACCCAAATGAGCTTGATATCTGTATTATTGAATGAAATTCCACTCTTCTGTGTTACCCAGGTGATAAAGGAATCCCAGGGAGCCGTGGACAGCCTGGTCTCCCTGGTCCAGCTGGATCACCAAGCAAAGAGAGAGGTCTTTATGGTGACCCAGGCTTCCCTGGTCCACCTGGACAACCTGGCCTGCCAGGACAGAAGGGTGCACATGGTATCATGGGATTTCCAGGAATGCCAGGAGAGAGGGTAAATACCTTCTTAAGTATCATCTTCTCTGGGTGCTCTTTGGAAAACCCTGTGTTCTAATTGGTACTTCTGTAGCACAGCAGCAGAAGCTGGCAGGATTTTTCCTTACAGAACTTCCATATTGTTTTTGTTTGGCTCATACCATTAAATGACATTTTACATAGTATTTCTTCCTACACCTTTGTGTTCTGTTATTCCACACGACCCAAGCTTGGAACAGCAAGAATAGGAAGCAAAAATTAATTTTGGTTGGATTGCTTTCTTTCAGGGCTCAGATGGCACCACAGGAACACTTGGATTCCCAGGACCTATTGGCCTTCCTGGTCTGAAGGGTAAAAAATCTTTCACAGTGTGTATGTTCTTTCATTGTACACAGTGTCAATATTAATGACACGAAGGAATAAATAGTGTTCTGGAAGTGTCTGCTGCTCTCCAATGACTGTCTCCAAGTACATACCCCTGCTGAGAGGCTTCATTTAGACAAGATCCATACCAGGCCTAAATACTTTATGGTCCTCTGAAAGTCTGACCACACTGTGTGAGGCCTGTTGGACAGTGCAAGAAGCACTCTTTTCTCTCATCTCCTCACGTCAAAAGTGCAGGATGTTGTGGAATTACCTGTAAATAAATGTCTGTCTTGTGCATTTGCGTGAATGGATCTGCATCCATTGATGGTTATAAGCATTTTCAGACTCAGGTGCATCATTTGCTATTGTCTTTGTTTGCACCATGAATTTGAAATATAGCAAGGTTTATTTTCTTAAGCCCTGGAGGCTGATGTCCACAGTCAATCACAGAATGGCATTTCCTTTCTTTTCCAGGTGAACAGGGAGAGTCTGCTGGTGTTCCTGGCACTGCTGGACCAAAAGGAGAGAGAGGAGACACAGGGTTTCCAGGTGAAGTAGGCCTTGATTGCTCACTTCAAGAATACAAAATTCTAGAGACTAAACAGCGTTGGCATTACCAAATTTGGGTGTTTTTGTAAACCTGAAAGTGAGATTTGAGGAGTCTGCTATCCAGATGGAGCACAAATCTGGATGATGATGAACATATCTGAGATCAGCCCAGTTTTAATGCTGGGTTCACTTCACTTCTTGAGGAGGCAGCTGTGACCTTGCACTGGCATTTGGCACCTTTGGAGTCCAGCCCAGAGCTCAGGTGATGGATGAGCAAACACAAGTGCTGCAACCTCAGCATACCATATTTCTCACCCTCTTCATACCTTCCTCCAGTTTGACTTGTATGTTTTTGTCCTTTTAGGAGAGAGAGGGAGAGAAGGACTCAAGGGTGAACCAGGCTACCCAGGAAACACTGGGGTGAATGGACCCAAAGGCAGCCCAGGAGATCTTGGCCAAGAAGGACCAGCAGGTACTGAGTAACTAAGTTCTGCAGCTCATGTTGTGACTGACAACCTCACCTCGATGCTTCCTTAGCCCTGTTTGGCCTCTCTCAGCTGAGGCTTAAACAAGAAGTTTGGCCAAGAAAATGGCAATTTTCTTTGACAGTAATGTAAAGTGTCACCTTGTCCTTCAGGTCAAATATGGTGAATCCTGCAACACTGAAACCCAAAGGAATCCCATTAACAAACAGGAAAGATCTCAGTTAGATACAAGTGCTAGCAGCTTCTTCACAACACTTTCATTGCAACATTTTTGTGCTATGTCTCCAAAGCTGCCCAGAAGAGTGACTACAAGTGTCTTTGGGTTGTGGGGTAATTAGCAGGTAGATTCCCAAATAGTTATCAAGATCAAAGGTTGGAGAGCAGTGAAAGTTGTTATTGAAATGTTTTATTTGAAAAACAATTCAATTAGTTATTTGGTGTGTGAACTGTTTATGTATTACTTAGTGGATGATGAATGTCACTACTGTGATTAAAAAAAAACCATCAAATAAATAGTTTGATAAATGTGATGCTAATGGTGGCATGAGGAGAGGTTTGGATCTGATTTTGCTTTATTTAAATAGTGGTTTTTTTCACCCATCTTATGAGTTAAGTGCAGGAACAGAAGCTGTAAGATGGAGCTGTGAGCCATTTCAGCCTGGACATGATGTGTACTACAGGAATATTCTGCTTGCTTTTAGGAATCCCTGGAAATGCTGGGCTGAGAGGAGCCCCTGGCCCACCAGGACCCCCAGGACAGCCAGGATCTGTTGGATTCCCTGGAGCTCGTGGAACAGCAGGACCTAAAGGTATATGTACAATCTGCACGAGGAAGGAGAAGGTGGGTCAGAAAAGCAGTGTTTTGGCCAAGTGTCTGTGGCAGGCAGTGTGACAGGGGCCAGCTGTGCATGGGAAAGAATTCCCTCTTGGCAAGGCTGTGCATGCACCAGCTGCTAGGAATAAGCAGAGGAATGGTTGGAAAGGGAGGGGCTCTCCCTTGGTTTGAATCACTAATGGGTGTTCATGGAGGGTAAGACTGGAGAGAGCAGTGGGAAGAGTTTCTGTGAAGGGCACTTGTGTGAAGGAAAACTTTAAATACTCCCCTGTGTGTCAGGCTTCTCTTATGTGTTGTATTCCCCATGAGCCATCTTATGCATTTCCACCTAACTAGATTGTTTGCCTATTTGCTCACTTACTTGTTCCCAATGTCTCCTCAGGCTTTCATGGATTTCCAGGTTTAAATGGTCTGAATGGATTGCCAGGCACAAAAGGGTCTCCTGGAACACCAGGTAAAGGAAACGTGTACTAGAAGTGTCATAGCTAGGGAAATACATAACTGCTCTAGTATGAGGGTGCTGCTTGCCACAAAATTCTCCTGTTTCACCCAGTTCTTTAATTATGATCTGAAGAAAAACCTCAGGGTACTGAATATGCATGAACTAATTCTTCTTCAATGCCAATAAGAACAGGATGAGCCTGTGTAGTTGAAGAGGTGTTTCTGGTGATGATTCTCCTTGAATTCATGAAGGACTGTCTCACTTCTGGAAAACTAATTGAATGAAATCATAAAACTCTTTCTAATGGATGTTTGATTTGAGCAGGGCAGCACCAAATGCTTGCTTTGGATTGGACTTAGCAATGAAATGTTTCTGTACTGCTTTTCAGTGCCCTCCATTATATGGAGCTCAAGGAAGGCTTCAATAAAATCAGAAGCTCGTTTCTTTGATTTGTTTCCAGATTGTGCTTTTAGGGAGCTTTTGCTGGAATTTTTCATATTTTGGATCATATGAAATGGAATGTAGTTCTGTGTTGCAAACAGGGTTTTAATGAAGAAAAGAAGTGAAGAAAGATCTTACCAAAAAGACTTACTTGAAGTCATGTTGTAAAGTAGCACCTAAAATTTGTGGCAGATGTTCTATGCATGAAAATGGACAGACTTCACATGTCTCAAACAATATCTGCTTTTTCTTTGCTTAAGACATTTTTAGAAGGCAATGATTTGCAGCATATAGATCCTCCACAATTTTCCTGAGAGAGCTGCTTTTAGTGTATACTCTTCCCAGAGTAACATGCTGAACATCTCCCTGCAGCTTTTCCTGGGAGCCTCTGTCCTTCACCTCTTGTGCCTGTGTGTGTTCTACAGCAGTCTGTGCAAACTGAACTCCCTCCCTGTGTTGCAGCATGAAGCCCACAAGGTTATTTAAAGACCAGAAGCTTGAATCTGGTGTGTCCTCATGAGAGACACAGCATACAGGCTGGCAGCAGATCCTGTCACAGGACTGCTGTGTTCCCATTCTTGTGAAAGAGCTTGTGGGGAGACCAGCACAGTCATATGCTTTTCTCTCAGCATCTCACAGATTGTTTAAATTCACTCTGCACGACTAGAGTAGCATGTGAGGCACCAAATCACCAATTCCAGCTGCTCTGCTGAAAACAGCAGAGATAGTAGTAAATAGCTACTTTTTAAATCACCACTCATTTTGTATAATAATTTGGCTGCTATTAGGCAATTTGAATGAGGCTCCTTTATCTTTGTTAACCATGTTTAATTAGGTCTGAGTGAAGCTGGACTGAAAGGACCTGCAGGTCTCCCAGGTACAAAGGGTGAAGAAGGCTCTCCAGGCTTGGGAAGAGGAGCTGCAGGATTCCCTGGACCAAAAGGCTCATCAGGAGACATGGGTAAATACTGATGTTCTGAAAGCAGGATGTATTGGAGCTGAGGTTAATGGGTTGCATGGTCAGCAGAACTACCAAAGACAATTCCTGAAGCCTCAAAGCTGGTTAGAAGCTTGACAGGTAAATGTGAAATCTGTGTTGTTGCTCTGTATTTGAGCAGCAGTTGGTTGCACAGTTCTGAAAGTATCTGTATCTCTCCTGAACAGCACAATATGTATTGTTTCCCCTCCTCAGTGAGATGTCTCTCTGTTCTCCTCATATATAAACATATATAAATACTCCCCAGCCACTGCTTCTGTCAATGTCTGTGAAGATCCATGAAGGCCTTTGGTTGTCCCTCACTTTGTGTTTCTTATTCTAGGTCCCCCTGGTCCTATGGGACTGCCTGGCCTGCCAGGAACACCTGGAGTTTCTCTTCCATCTGATATACGTGGGAGACCTGGAGATGCTGGCGTGTCAGGCACTGATGGCAGCCCAGGTGTGTGGGGTTTGGGAGCTTTGTCATGCTGGCACTGGTACTCTTTCAGTACCTGCCAGCCTTGTCAGAGAGGCTGAGACTGCAGCCATTCCCCAGCCAGAAAGAAGTGCTGGGGAATAGCCCCAGGAATAGTTTGTCAATTAACCCTGTTGTGTCTAGGTTTCCCAGGTCCTCCAGGACCACGAGGGCCCCCTGGCCCAGCTTCTGACCAAGGTGACACAGGCACTCCTGGTTTCCCTGGTGTTCTTGGCTTGCGAGGCATTAAGGGCGACGCGGGACCCACTGGTCCAATCGGACTCCCTGGAGCATCTGGATTCAAAGGTAATCTTGCCTTGAAAGGATCTGGGAGTGGTTTGGCAGCTGTCATCTTGAAAGTAGGAATGGCTGTTGGATGGTTATTGTGGCCTCCTCATTCAGGTGTAACAGCTGAATTTGACGTCTCAGTCTTTCCTTTTGGCTCCTGCAGATCTTACCTACTGACTCCAAAAACAGCAAAGTGGGACCAGCTCCAGATGTTCTTCAGTGTGTCCCTAATTATTTTATTCCTCTTATCTTTGTTTTTTTCCTGAGTCGATGGTATCTACCTGCAATGTTGCCATGCTTGTTGACCACAGTTACACACTTGTGCTCTCTATGCAAGGACTGGACACTTGCTGTTTCATCCCACCTGTCCTGTGTGCTCAGAGGCATTAGTGTGGTGGATTAAGTTCTCCACAAGAGGCTAAGTGGATTGTAGGAGTTTAGAGCTGTTGTTCTGGGCTAAGGCAGGGAGCATGTTGATCTCTCTTTGGTCTGTACCAAAGGAGGCCAAAGGGCAGCTGCACACTGCTGGTCTCCAGGAGTAAGGTTTGAGAGACACCACACAACTCAAAAGCCAGGGCAGGATGGAGAACCACTGCCAGATGAACAACTGTCTTTGTAGGCTGGCAGATCCCATCCCTCTGTGCTGTGCACAGAGATGGATTTCAAATAGTAAAGATGTGTACTCTCCAAACCATGTCCCTGGGTTCCCCAAGGAATGGGAAGAGTACTTTCTATAAAGTACAGTTAGGTAGCAGTGGAAAGTCTTGTCTTGAGGCTCTGCAGCCATTGTGGATGTGAAATTGGGCACAGACTGCCTTGAGGATTGTGGTCCCTTCCATCTTGGAGCCCCAGTGCTGTTGATGCCATCAGTGAGAGGTGCAGCTGTGGGTCAGAATTAATGTTTGCCCCAGTCTAACATCTGTGTGTCTTTGCAGGTGCAAGAGGTGAGCCTGGCCTAATGGGGATGCCAGGTAAAGATGGGCCTCCTGGGGATCCTGGTTATGCTGGGCTGAAAGGTGAAATGGGCCTTCGAGGTGAGTGCTGGAGGATTTAGAAAGCTGTCATTTATTGAACCTGGGTTGGGCTGGGGATGACTTCAGAGCTCCCTTAATGGGCTTATTTGAGAGACTCTTGATCTCTTAGAGACTGAAATAAGTTAGAAAGAGCTTTACATACTTTTTTCAAGATACTCAGTGCTAATGTACAAAGGTGGTCTTAATTTTACTTTTTTCTCCTTTGTGTCAGGATTGGCATTAAATCTGTATGTTTTTTGTGGGTTACTTACATATCCTTTCCCCCATGTGCAGGTCTCCCTGGCAGACCAGGGGCTCCAGGAATAACTCCACAGCCAGAAGAAGTCACAGCCCCTGCAGGATTACCTGGTCTGCCAGGAATTGATGGTGTTCCTGGCTTTGATGGAGATCCTGGATTCCATGGCCCAGCTGGAAAACCAGGTAAAAAGTACAGCTCAGATCACCAAAATGCTGTTCTTATGGAAGAAAGACACTACTTTATCAAATGCATTTAGGAACATTTACAGGGTTTTCTAATTAAGGAAAGAACTTAATCAAAATGCATGCAAATATAAAATATACAGATATAATGCTGCATTTTTAGCCATGTGTGATACTCAGCTGCACCACTCAATTCTATAACAGACAAGATCAGGTGGAGTCTCTTTTGGAGGTGGCTGTTTATAACCACAGCTGGTGAAGAGTGAGCTCTTAGCATGGCTCTGACATCTTATTTCCCTTCTGGAATATGATTTCGGGAGTCAAGGCAATAGTATGAGGAAATAATGAAACTAATAGTTGTATTTTATTTCAGGCCCAAAGGGTTTGCCAGGAAGATCTGGTTTGAAAGGACGTGATGGCTTACCTGGAACTCCTGGCATAGCTGGGGATCCAGGGCTTCCAGGTGCCCCAGGACCACAGGGATTTGAAGGTAATTTTATGATTTGGGGAGCGGAGATAAAAAAAAAAAAGAGCAAACAGTATAATTGTATTTGCACACACCTTCTGCAGAGACCTTCCCCAACACCCAGTTACCTTAGTAAAACCAGGGGATGTCTGTGGTATTGTGTTTTGTATCTGCAATGAAGGAAATTCAATCTTTAACGAGGAAAGTTCTGTCATGTGTCCTTGTTGATGTTACTGCTGGTGTTTCTGTAGGTTCTAACCCCCCATGGTTTAATTCTAAACACCTTATTGTTTTAATGTTTTGTGAATGTGGGGATCGATCACCTTGAAGATCTAGAAGAGTGATAAAGTATTCACAGTAACTATAGCTGTAGGCTTGGACAGTAGAAGAAAGGCACAGTGAGAAAGAGGAGGAATATCATCATGAAGAGTGCTATAGCAAAAATAAATGAATTAGGTTTTGGTTGGTGCTTTGAGGTCCTCAGAACTACTGTACTGTGAGGTATTCCTAACATACTGGCACCAGAGTTGTTGGGTAAAGAAAGAAAACTAGAAGAGGAAGGGAATGGGTGGGTGGTGCTGTGAAATGACTGCTTTTGGAGCTGTTAAGTCTAGTAATTCACATAACAACTATATAGTTTGGGCTCCTCGTTGTACCAGACTGCCATGAGCTATGCCAAAAGGGGTGTAGAGCCAGCTGATGTCCACCCTGTGCACTAGCAATAGCAATTCTTCTTCTGTCTCCTAGGTGTTGCTGGGAAGCCGGGTCCCCTTGGATTGCCGGGAATGCCCGGTCGGAGCGTGGGCGTTGGATACACTCTAGTGAAGCACAGTCAGTCAGATCAGATCCCCCCGTGTCCCATAGGAATGAATAAACTCTGGGATGGCTACAGCTTGTTGTATGTGGAGGGCCAGGAGAAGTCACACAACCAGGATCTTGGTGAGTTAATGCAATTCTGTCAAGAATGAACCACACAGGGCAAAGCTACATTTAAAAAGCCATCCTCCCTGGCAGTGCAGAGAGTTGTAGTGGAGGTGGTGGCAGTTGGCTTGGCCAGATCTACACTGGGAGTGGCGTCACTTGTGCCATCCTCACCACTAAGTGTTGGTGTGTATGATTTGGAATGTTTGGCAGATGCTTGGTATGGCCACTTCTCTGATTTTTGCAGGTTTTGCTGGATCATGTTTGCCTCGCTTCAGCACCATGCCTTTCATTTACTGCAATATCAATGAGGTGTGCTACTATGCCAGCCGAAATGACAAGTCCTACTGGCTCTCCACCACTGCTCCCATCCCCATGATGCCTGTGGACAGTGTGCAGATCCCACAGTACATCAGCCGGTGCTCTGTGTGTGAAGCACCTTCCCAGGCTGTGGCTGTGCACAGCCAGGACATCACCATCCCACAGTGTCCCCTGGGCTGGCGCAGCCTGTGGATAGGATACTCCTTCCTCATGGTAAGGACACTGCTGCTACTGCAAAGGCAGCTCTAAACATTTTCATCTCTCCTCTCTGATGAGAGAGGAGAACAGAGGCTGTTCTGTGAGTTACTTACAGGAACCTGGAGCCCTGTGCATTTCTTCATTAGCTGAGTAGCTGTAGCTCTGAGTTTGCTCTATTTAGCACCTGCTCTGATCTGTTTTGGTGATAACACTGCTGCCTAAGTTCTGTATCGCCACAGATGTTTGTTCTTCAAACCTTTACAGTAATTAATTGACTTAATCCTCTTCCTCAGTGGAAAAATTTTCCACACTCTCCTTATTAGTGTGTTAATTTTTAGTGTAAGATTGTTAGAAAAACATGATGTCAGCATTATTGTTTCCAAATTTTCCCAACTTTCAAGTGAAAAGCTGGTTTTCCATTATTCCAGACCTGCATATTCAGTCTTAGTATGTTCCTTTGCTTTTTGCCTTCTAGCCTAGTGACTCAAGAGACAAGATACACATAGGGTATAATTTTGGTTGCCTGTTTGACTCCCTTCAGCAATGGAACCAGGAGTTCTTTTGAGCTCACTTACCTTGCCATCTTTCTTTCAGCACACTGCAGCCGGGGCGGAGGGTGGAGGCCAGTCCCTTGTCTCACCTGGCTCCTGCCTGGAGGATTTCCGAGCCACTCCATTCATTGAGTGCAATGGTGCTCGGGGGACGTGCCATTACTTTGCCAACAAGTACAGCTTCTGGCTGACCACGGTGGAGCAGGAGCAGCAGTTTGTCAGTGCTCCTCCCTCAGAGACTCTGAAAGCGGGGCAGCTTCGGACTCGCGTCAGCCGCTGCCAGGTGTGCATGAAGAACTTGTAGGAACAGAAATGCAGTTATGGGAACAGTCTTTGTTACCCCGGATTAAATATCACTGACTGGAGAAGGATAAATTCACAAACCTGTTTTGTGTGTGTTTGATGAGTGAATCAAGACAGTCAGAACTCTACAAAAATCAAGTTTCAAGTCCAGGAGTTTGTGCACAGAGGAGGGAAAGACCAGTGTTCTGAAGCCATTTTTTTAATGAAACATGGTGCTATGTTTTTACTTCAATGTTTTTTTCCCCCTCCTTTATGGCTACCTCAGAAGGCCTCAGTGAGTTCCTTACTCAGACTGAAGAGCAGCTAACACCTTGTACCACTCCTCTGTCTGAGGCACATCCAGTTGTCACCCAGAGACTTTGCCAAAGCTATGCTTAATTAGTGTCCTTGCAAACAGTATTTGGTCTAGAGTAAGGGAGTGGAGACTCATTCTCCTCTGAAACACAGAACTAGCTAAAATTTATCAGTATATGCTGGGTGACTTGGAAACACTATGCACTAAAAGCTGATAATGGATTTTCTTAGAAAAATTAAAAAATTAATGTTTTGCTTTGCTTATTACGCAGATGGCACATTCTTTCCTCCAGTGACAGGTAACCAGTTCTAATCCAGACTGATATCCACAGCTGACCTTAAAGAAATGCGATTTTTCATGTGAATATAAATCAAAAACACCTCTACCATTTTTCATTACTTTCTACTGAAATATATTCCAGGTCTGTCGGCTTCTGTGCTTATCTCCTTGCAGCCAATGATGCGCAGCCAGAATTTATTACCCCGCATTTTATTACTATGAACATAAATCCTCTTTCTGAGGCAGCTTTGGCACACTTATTTTGTAATTATTCAAGCTGTGTGTGTTTGAAAAGTAGAGCCTTTACTAGATGGCATGCAAGCTTATGCAGAAACAGGACTAAGCAGTTATGGGATGTACATTTTTCACTCCCATTGTCTCCATGTGTTGTATACTGTTTCCTCTGGGCTTTATTGCTGTTAGTTTTAAAAAAATTGTATCTCTACTATATGCACTGTTAACTTTCCTTCAGGGCATAATTAAAGAGAAGTACCACTAACTGGATTTTCATTGTATGTTTTAAGGGAAACCCATGACAAAGGTATGCTCACACCTATAATGAATTCATTCAGTAGGACTAATGTTATTGTCATTAATGTCTCTGGAGTGAAGCATGTGAAATCCTTGTCTATTGACATTCCAAAGGAGTACCTTGCAAATACACTGGCACCTTGGTTTAAAAATCTTGAAGATAAAATTATTCAGAAAATTACTATTAATGCATTACTGAGACGTTATTTTAAGCAGATAATACTCAGGAAAGATGAAAGTATTACTTGCATAACACATTATTATCTTCATAGATGGAGGTCAGAGCTTTCCAAGTTCTCGAGTTGAACCACACTGGAAATGAACAGGGAAGCTGTGAGGAACAATGTATTCTTTCATCTCACTTATTCCTAATTGTGAAAGATCAGCAACTGCTTTGGATGCATTTTGCAAATATCTTTAAGGCATTTTAACACTCCTGAGCAGCAGGCCTTTCCTGCAGGATATCCACTCTACTTTCTAGCTGTTCTGGCACAGACATGTTGGATTTACATTCTGGATTGTGCACATGCAACTTTAAAACACTTGTGTGCACAGAGCAAAGCTCAAGACTTCTGAAAATTCATGCAGAAAACTGACAAAGTACAATGAAATTTTCAGCCACTGGGTTCCCATGGTGCTATGAAGAGATGTGTTGGTCAGGTCTTTTATCTGGAGGGACTTGGCTTTATTTTTGAATGTGACACATCCAAACACAATTAATTTATCCCTCAGAATCAGAGCTTTATGCATTTTAAGCACCACTGTCTTTAGAGAGCTGCTTCTTTTGAAGTAACTGGCTCCACTGCTGTCCCTGTCCAAGCTTCCATCCAGTTCCACCAGCCACTCCCTGTCAGGTGCAGGGAGCAGGAATTCCAATCACCAGCTGTTCTGCCATCAGCCCCATTTCCATCCATCTGTTTACCCCCCCAGAATCCTTCAAGAGCTCTGCAAAGCTCAGGCTCCTCTCTCTGAAGGAATAAACACGTGGTACTCCACTGAGGGTCTTTTTTTTTTTTTTTTAAGCAGGTACTGCTCAAGACTGAGCATTTCAGAGCACAGACTCAATTTTTTGTCTGTGAGGAGGAGAGGGCTGCAACTGATGTCATAAGCACAGCAACTTCATGTATTAATGAAGAAGAAATACTTTATTTAAAAAAACCTAAACCTGTGCAGCTAATCCGTGGAGAGGGGAAGAATATGCTATTTTTCCTACATGTATAGTTTCCAAACCATGGCTAATAAAGATTGAAGGCAAACAAAATAAACTGTGCCCAGGTCCTGACTGTTTTCTTGGAAATCACACTGGCCCTGATCCAGAAGTGCAAGTGAGAGGAGACAGCATTCAGGATTTCTCTATCTGGTCATTTATTACTGAAGATGAAAGTGTGATTCGTGTCCATTATACTATTGTGACAAGATGATCAGAATGGGGACTGTCTGACAGTAAAAAGGAACTGTAGAATGAATTAAAAGATCTTTGCCTTTATTCTGATCTGGTTTTCTTATAGCTGCTACAGAGATACTCTTTCTAAGAAACAAAACTGCACTGGCTCTTCTGATAAACCTGGAGAATTAAGGCACTTTTACCAAAACAGATTTCAAAAGGCAACAAGTCAAAACCCAACAATTAAGTAATTTGCATATGCCTATATATTAAGTTTTAAGATAACCTGGGTTATATTTAGTTCACACAAACAAATTAACAAAATATAGCAGCATACAACCTATGAAAAGCTTAAGAAATTTATTAGATGCACAGATAAAGTGCAGTAACAGAGATACTTGTGTATATCTTTTTTTAAATAAATAAGGTACAGCTAAACCACCTTTGACTCACTTTAGCTTCAAAAGAAAAGTCAGCCTAAGTTTTAGTGATTGAACTTTAAGGTCAAGGTGAAATATATCATAACTATAACAGTGGTTGTGATCCGTATCAACTGTTTGAGGCTCCTGTTCCTCTTGAGGTCTCCCAGAAACAGGAAGGCTATTGCAAAATGGATACGTTAGACATAGTTCCTTTCACAGAAACATTTTTGTCATAAAGTGTGGTTGCTCAAATACATGTTAAAATATTTAACAAGGAAACAATTTTCTCCTGATCCAGTTGATCTTTTAAACAAGACAATGCATTTTTTTTATGATGCAGCCCACAGGAAGGAACAGAAGTAAACATCCTCCTTAACAGAAGACTGTTTTGCTTTAAGAACTGAACTATTGCATTTATATGAGAGTAAGAAATACCCATTTTGTGTTATCCCTTTCTCCAAACATACAGCCCATTGACAGACTTATTTTTGCCTTAATATCAGAAGTCCATTTGTCTTCAAGAAAGACACACATTATAAAGAGGTTCCCTTTCAGGGTCTTATAATAAAATCTTTCACTGCCTTTCCATCTGAGGAAGCTCTTTGACAGAAGGAACTGTCCCTGTTGGAGTTTTGGATGATACCAGGTGTTTGTGCTCTGTTATCCATGATTTCAGGCACTTTTGGGCTAACATGGCTGTGAAAATTTAAGTCAATGCAATAATATTAGCAATATGTTCAATACTCAGAAGGGTCACCAGTTTCGTTCATACACTCAGGATTTCAAATTCTTCTTCCAATTCAAATAACTTGTCAGTAGATTCAATGAGTTCTGAAAAAAAAAAAAAAATTAAACAATTCAGAATGTAAGACATGCCTGATTTTGTTTACTAAAAAACCCTGAAAACCCTCCCCCCTCCCTTCTGAAATGCTGCCTTTGAAATATTTTCAAAGATTTAAAAATATATTGTGCAAACACTTGTAAATCTGTTTGGATAACTGATACTCTCTAAGAGTAAGGCACTTAATCATGCAGTGATTGTTTGAGCCTCAGATCCTCCACAGGTGGAATCCTGTGATAGTTCTCCTGCTGGCTGAGGAGCCCCAAAGTGCCCAACAGCACTTTCAGTGGTACCACACCTGCTCCTGTGGTTGTCACTTCTGGTTTGGTTGGAGGTATGAAAGGAGGCCAGTGTGGTGGGTGCTTCTGGACCAGCTCAAACATCCGTAGGCTCTGTTGCTTTAGAATCTCCTGAGGACAGAACGAAAACCAAAAAACTGTCTGCTTAATTAAAAACATTTTAATACTGTCTATCTATCAAAGAACAAAGGCTGTAAATTCATGTTATTTTAGGTACCTGCCATCATGAATCACTGCTTCACACATCTCTAGTATTGTCCTACTTGAAAACACACACCTGGAAGATGGATCTCTTAAACCAAACTACAAGTTATCAGTGCATTTTAATGAGCTTTGATATCCATACATCTATCATTTTGTTTACATGGAGCAAACATATACCAAGAACATACTTCTGCCTTTTAAAAATAAATTACTTGCTTGGACCTCTCCGTGTTCTAGTTTTCTGTTGATCAATGGGAACAAAAGACAGATCTATCTACTCAAAAAAATCCACCAGATTTTGGAAGATAGGTTTTGATCACGAGAAACAATTTATTACTGAAGCAGAATTTCACTGCTATCATACCCTCTATTTCAGTTGCTTTCTGTAGCCCTTTTTAAAATAAATGCTTTTGGTTGGTGGTACTTCATATTCACATTCCTGTTGCTTACTATTCCAACTGCTTGCTGTGTTTCTCAGTAAATGTCTCAGGCATGAGCCACTAACACAGTACAGCTAACAGAAGACAACTCAGGAAGGGGGTGTATGTACTTGTTCTCCCAGTGCCAGGGCTCAGGGCTGCAAAATGCTGAACAAGCTCCATCCGCAGTGTCAGCTCTCCCTGATCATTAGTGCCACCTTCACAGGCACTAATTTGATTTGCAGGCAGGGAATTTTCATTAACCAAAAAAAAGAACAGTATCCATGATTTTATACAGAACATAAAAAGATAGTGGTATTACCTTTTGTACAAGACTACACCAGTTATCAAAATCACATTCTTCTTTGCAAAAGAAGCCCTAAGGAAAGAACACACAGAGTAATATTAAATACAATATGTCAGTGAGCAAAAATGCTGTGGTATCTATGTATGGGTTATACCTCAGGTGAGAATCACCTATAACCCAGCCAAAGGACACTGGCATGAGATCAGACTGAATTTCTGCAATTACCAAAGTATTCTTGTGACCTATAGTGGATCACTTCTACAAGTAATTCCACTTGAAGATTTATAGATTAAATAAAACAAGCTCAGGTAAGTATCTTCTTGAGAGTGACCAATGCACTGACGATAATGATGGAATAAAATAAGGAAACCTGATTCAGTTCCTCACTTTTACTTTCAAATTACTTCTTGGAAAAGGTCTATGTTGCCAGGAAAGAAACTTAATTGGCTCCCCAGGATACTAACAGTTGGTCCCCTGCTTGAGCTAAAATTAACATATCCTATGCAGTTAATATGTGAACTGCTATGTGTTGAATTTTAGACTCAGAAGCCTGCCCTGTGATCTTGACTGTGATCAAGGAAATGTTTCTGCCCTTACCTATACACAGAGGTATTGCTTTGAATAAAGTCCACACATCACACATTATTATTTCCTAACACTTACTAAAGCTACTGAAGGGTCCAAATTCATGATCTTCATTCTGTGTGGGGCTTGCTGGCAGTGGAAGCTCTTGTCATCGACTGTGCCATTTTCTTCTGAATCTACAAAACTCTGAGTGGTGTGAGGGTCCAAGTAGATCAGCTCATTGCCTGGAGGGGTAAAATCCATATGGTGACAACAAGCAAGAGGCAGTAATAAACACTTACTCCATCCAGACTTGTAAAACATAAATTGGATTATCAGCACAGTCTCTAGCTATGGAGTCTTTAATAAGTGGAAAGCCAGGCCCAACAGTATCCCACAGGGCATTTAGTGTAATTTTCCACTGTTACCTTTTAGGGTAGATTTTTTGAATGACCTTTGTCACATACTTTCTTTTATCTACATGAGGTCCAGTACATTTTTTTAAAATCTCAACTGCAGTAATCCCTAACATTTCTCAGATCAAAGATACAGGATGACCACAAATGCAATCTGTAATCCCATTAGGCATTCAACCAGAAATTGAACAAATAAGTCTGACTCAAACAGCTCAGATTTTACAAAAGAAAGAACAAAATACTCAAGAAGTTACAGATCAAACCAGGGTGAAATATGAGACTGAATCTAGGACCAACTATTGCATTAATTAATAAAGGAAGACATGGAAGGTGAAAGACACACTACTTTGAGAAAAAAATTGAAAAAAATGAGACAATAATTTAAGAAACCCAGGAAGGAAAAGACTAAAACAAGACACTCTTCACTAGAAAGTTTTAATGATTAAAAAAATTCAGTAGTTAAGCTGCAGTGACATCTGGCACTTGGTGAATGCTATCAACTTTTCTCAGTGTCTTGTTCTAGCTTATATCATCCCATATTTTTACGTCAAGCTTTGCTGCTCATTTCTGTTCCTATAAGGATGGTCTCATACTGTTCCTGAAGTGTCTGAGGTATGTTTCTTCTTCTTCACTCTCATGCTTAAAATGCTTACTATTGCCCCTTCACAAAGAAAATCCTTTCTCTTTCAGTCATATGAATATTTGGAGTAAGTTTCTTTCTTCCTTACCTAAAAATCCTATAAAATAATAGGCATTATTGGGTTTCCCTCCTAATGCTCCCAAAGATTGTGGCATCTTAAAGCATTCCTAGGAGTCCAAAGAGAGAAAAATTAAATTGATTTGTTTATTGGTGGAACAGATACCTGAACTTTTTCACATACACAAACAAATCACTGAAGAACCCCTTACTTTAAACGCATCAATATATACTAGATTGATGTGATTAATCCCTAGACGGAGAGGGATAATGAGCAAGAGGGGCTTCCAGCCTGGGCACAATCCTGCTGTGTTCTTGTTTTGGCCAAGAGCACTTCTGTGCAAATGTGCACTGCTGTGGGCAACGCTGCTGCTCTGGGCAGGGCACCAGCACATCTTCTCTGAGGGAATGAAAAAAGAGATCAGTGAATGCACAGAAGAACACAGAGCAGATCTTCCTCTCTATCATGAATTAAATTACTTTTCCAGACAGCTTTATAGAGCTCCTGTTTTAAGACAAAAGGAGCAGGGCATAGAAATCCTGACAATTTAGTAGAAGTAATTCTGGCAGTCAGAGTATGTGCAGGCACACTAGTGAGACATGAGAAAAATGAGGGGATGAATGTTTCAGACTGAAGTTACATTTACTACTCGCAGTATTAATACTGTCAAGCTTTGCCTGGGAGATGATATAGCAGAGAAGAAGCCTTAGAAGTTCTTCAGGAAACTCTTCACTTCCAGTGATGTAGACATAAAATAAGCAGAAGTAGGGACTGAAGTAGAACCAGGCTGTGGCTAAATACCACTTGTAAACCCACTCTTCTTACAACAGAAAATGGGCCACATGTTTCTGAAGGATCTGCCCCTCATTTCCCTTTGCATGGCAAAAGCAAGTTTCTGGCCAACTCCATATTACAAGCAATTCTCTGTATTTTTACATACTGCAACTTCATTCCATTGCTGGAGTGGGAGTTAAGGTAGCACAGACCAAGCTCCACCTTCTCATCCACATGGTATGTAAATTGGTCACCAAAAATGCCCACTGTTCTATGCTAACTTTACTTCTGGAAACCCCAAACCTGAGTATCCATTTCCTTTCTTCCTCTTCTTACCTTGGGAACAAATAGGAATGGTCCCAAGATTTGGCTCATACTTAGATACATTCAGGAGAGTGAAGTCAAATCAAAAACTGTCACCAAGGGAATAATCACAGAATCATCTAATCATTTAGGCTGGGAAAGACTTTTGAGGTCATCAAATCCTACCACTACCCTAATGCTCCCAGAAGTAGTTTGTCTGAACAATGAAATTTGACATGAGCTTGAACTACTCTTTAATCTTCTGAGACACTAAAGCAGTCCTGCAAAAACTCCTGTTTCACTTACTGATGTCTTCGATGACCACTGTATTGTCCATAGATACATAAACTGCTAATGAATTCCATTCATCAAATAAAGCAAGCTTCCTAGAAAACATAGAAGTAATAATTAATAAAAGCTTAATTGCACCATGAGGGTAGCTTTTAAATCAGGACAGTTAAATGGTTCTTGAGTAAAAAAGTCATGTATTTGGAAAAAAAATTGTTGGGATTTTTTTAAGTCTCCATGTAATAAAAAGATAACTTTAAGTGTTTAACACATTTAGAAAAAAATAATAATGAGTAGTTCCATAAAAAGCACACACACTATACCATGTGAAAACTGTTTTGTCCTTTAGCCAAATGAAGGGCTAGTAACAGCTCAACCACATAATTAGGTTTATTACTTTTTATTGCAATTAGCAGATTCCACTGTGGGAATCTGCCCATGGTGCCTGACATCATGTAGAGAAGAAAAAAATGCCTATGCCATTTTTTCACATTACTTTGTGCTTAAGAAATTCCAGTAAACTCAGTGGAACTATTTCAGGTTGTTGAAGGCCAGAGCACCTCAAGATTTTGGCATCCAAAAGTTAGGAGGGTGGCGTAATAGCACACAGGTTTCTGTCCACTTTGTGTGACATCCAGAACTCTGGGGAAGGGAGCTCTTAGGCTGCACAGGCAGTGTTGGTTGTTAAAATAAGCCTGAAAAACTGGTATGTGAGTCATGTAAGAGAAAGGAGCTGAAGGCCAGGACATGCTTTAGCTCCTTTCTGTCTCCAGAACGTGTCTGTCTCAGGGCTGCAGCAAATGGCACCCAGGACCTGCAGTCCAGCCTCCACCTGAAATCTGGCACATTCAGCTGTCCCTCAGCAGAGCCAGCTCAGTGTGCTCTCCAGACCAGGAGCAGCTCCCCTGTTTTCTGCAGCAGCCTCAGGCAGCACTGCACAGTCTCTGAGCTCAGCAGCCCCGGGAGCACAATTTGAAGGAGCCACTGTCACGACTTACTTCAGTACTTGAGCAACTGTATTTGGTCCAAACCACTCTCCAATGGACTTCCCCTCTCCAACACCCATCTGTGCTGTTTTTGTAAGGGAAAACACACACAGGAAAAGACCACAGAGAGGCTGGTCACAGTCTACATCAAATAGTATGGCCTACTAATACCTTGACAAACATTCTAGAGTAAGTGCAAGCTGTATTTAGCAACAACAATTATTTTCTCAATCTATACTCTTTTCAAAACTTAATGACTGCTAATTCCCTTACAAAAAGTTACTGAACTATAATGACAATTACAAATATGCCCTAACTTATAAATGGCAGCAATAAGTTTTATGACTATTTTAATACTGTCAATTCTGCTACCCAAAAATTGCACACTTTATCAAGAGCTAGATTCTAGAATACAGATTTATTTAGGTCTTAGTAAATAGTATTTCTGAATTATTATACTTTGTACCCACTTGCATATATTTTTATTTATATATAAATAAATAAATACATTGTCTTCATAATCACTTTTTAAAAATTTTTAATTAGCTTATTTCAAACGAGAAAGTTTCAACACCGTAGGAATTTCAGCAGACAAAAGGAAGTTGATGTGTGTTCTTACCCATTTGGTGGATGGAATAACAGCAATCTTTTCTATCCAGAAAGCACCGTAAGATTCTGTGATATTCTTCTGGTTGTTTTTTGTGTTTTTCCCATTGCCAATCTTACAGGGAAAAAGTTATACAGAGTAAAAAATAATGTTTTCATTGTACTGATCGAATTTCTAGATGGCAGAAAGCCATACAATGAGATCTTGAGAGACAATCCATCTCTAATATTTGCATTTTATTTAGAGATTCTAGAAGTGACACCTTGTCATTTATTATCAAGCTGTCCTTTATTATCACATGCTATCATGTGAAAATTGGGACACTAAACTAACAATTCCAACTGCAAGTATATCCTGAGTGATCACTACTGAGAATTGATAGCTATTGCTCTGTGTGAGCTTCCAAGACTATTTTAAACTATCTGTTCAGTTTGGACTTTATTAGATTTGCAAGCATTTGCTGAATAATAAGACTTAAAGCAAAGTCCAAGCACAATGCTGGTCTCTCCCACAGCAAAATCCAAACCATGGCTTTGCCATGTAAGCTTCTGCTTCCAACATAAGGTAGTTATGCTCACATTTACTAACAGAGAAGCACATACACAGGGGTGAGGCTAGTTAGATCCATGCTGCAAGTTCAAAGTATAATATGTTTGTTTGCCTACTCCTTCAGTTAAATCTATGCACTAGTGTTCTGTGGATTCAGTTACTCAAGAGGATAAATCCTTCTGTGGATTCAGTTATTAAACTGCTAAATCCATAAATCATGCTGCCATAGAAACTGTGACAAAAGAGCCTAAGGATCACGGACCCAACCACAGCAAGGGAAGTGACAGAAGAGTGACACACAGAGCAGACCTGTGACACTCACCTGTGACCCTGGCATGAGGGGTGTTAGTACAGAATTAAGAGCAGCAGTGGGGTCTGCTGTGGGGTTTGGACTCAGGCTGGTGATGGTCTGTGAAGTACTTAGGGTTGTGTCTGTCACTGTCACTACTCACACCATCACCCTGGGCTACCATTTCAATGGCTACACATTGAAAAGAGGGGAAGAACTCAGACCCATGGTGGCAAGTTTTCCCTTGGCTTCAACATGGCTATTCCTCAAAAAGATTTATAAAATAGTAACAGTGGGATTCCTTATTTGTCCTGCCTCTGTTTTTGTTTCTCTGCTTAAGGCTGACATGATCTTGCCCCATCAGACAAGAAAAGTTCATGAATAACTTTATCACAAAAAGTTTCATTAATAAATATAGGTTTTATGCTTTGATGGAAAATGACAACAAAAATGAAACAGCCTCCAAATAACACAGAAGTTGCCTCAGCAACAGTACTCACCTCTTCCTAAATGTCTGCAAATCAGTGCCTGGGCCAGCATCATCTGCCCACACCTCAGCATGCATCCCCAGCCCGCGTCCGCCGAGGACCCGTGCCCCCTGAGAACAGAAATGCTCACAGTCAGCACGGCTGCTGCATGGAGCCCAACGCCTGAGAAGATGCCTCACAGTCACACCTCACCTCTAACAGTGTCACACAGTCACTGAGCCAGCTCCCTTCTCTCCACAGTGCTGCTGTCACTTCACTGCTTGCCCCACAAACATCAAGACCTGACTGTATACAGGTACAAGCAAACACTGATTTTAATAGCTTTACTCTTTTGTTTGCATACACAGTTAAATGATGATCAAAACACTCTAGTAGTGTAAAAATAACTTTTCAGTCCCCAACATCATCACTCATCCTGCTGATCCTGCATACAAGCAGGCAGCTGGAACGCTGCATACTCACCAATAGGTGAAAACTTTCTTCTATATGTAAACCAGAGACGAGCACTTACATCCAACAGTAACTTAGATTTGTCTGGAATAATTTTAAGAAGAAATAAATTATTAAAACAAGACTTAAAACTGAAAAATTCAAATTATCTCTGTAGAGTCAATATATAGAGTGCATGGAAGACTCCTGTTAGCTTTTACATACAAGACCTTTAACAGTTAAAAGATTTTTGGCAGTTTAAACATGGAGAGCTTTTGCAGACTGCTAATTAAAGTTAACTTATTAAGGATGAAATAATTATTAGCCAATGAAGTTTTACAAGGTGTTTGGAATGACTCTACACAGCCTGAATAAAACAACTCTGGAGAACTGTAAAGTTCTACATGGAATTATACATCACCTCCAAACCCAACAGAAAGTAATTTTTAAAAAAAGTTAATAATGTTAAATTGAATTAAACCTCTCTCTTTTTTCTTGTTTGTTTAAACACATGCCCTTACAGAATTCTCCAAAGGCTCTGAAGAATGCTTAAGAATCCTATTTGCTGCATTTCCCCTAGCTGTGGCTCAGACTGGCTGATTTTCCAAAGGATTTTCCAGCTGATCAAGGCTGTCCTGAACACTGTGCCTGCACTGGTGGACACTGCCTTTGGCATGTAACACAGGAGGATGCCCCTGTCTTCTCCCCACGGAGCAAAACTCATCTCTGAAATCTTATTTTTATATAAACACATTACTCTGCTCTAACTTTTAGGTCATGTATTTATTTTCACTAAAATGCCATAAATTAACTTATTATTGTTACTTGAAATATCATTTTAGTTGCAAGTAACAGGCTGCAGACAGCATCCCTCATAAGAAAATGACATTAGTAATGCTGAACATATCCCAAAAGTTATTTATATATTTATTTCTGAAGCCCTGATGTCACGAAGTGACCAGGCTCACATCTGACAGCTTTTGCTACGGGTGTGAGCATATTTCAGGAATTACAGCTGGAAACACATTTGCCTTGGTTCTGGTTTCTGTACAGGAGGAATTCCACTGCTTACACCTGGGGTTCCATTGATGAACAACAAACTTCCCTCATGAGACATTTAGGGAACACAAGGAAATCAGGAGCTGTTGCTGCATGTGAATCTATAAATATTTTACAGATGTTACAGATAATTTAATTCTAAAGATACCTTGGTTTAGGTGGTGTTGCCTTCCTAAAATCCACACTGGCTCATCAGTTTCTGGAAATTCTTCTAAGTAGTCTGACAAAATAGTGATCTGGTTTTCATACCTAGATAAAACTGAACAGGAACACACAAAATTCAAACTCCATTTTATCCTCTTGTTCTTTTAGGCACAGCTTGGAGCTCTCAAAGTGAACTAGTTGCAGCGAATCCTTGCAGCCTTTGGGGCTTCTGAGCAGTGCTGCCAGCTGCTTTTAATTCTCTCCCTTAAAAGCTGTTCTGACACTGAAATAGCCAATGCCTTGGTTTTTATTTAGATCCTCGGTGAGTGATGAGAGTACACCAGGAATAACACCTTCATTAGAAGCAGTCTCACTGAAGCCAGTGACAGAACTTCAGGATGACTGCAGTGAGGATGAGCTTTGATTCAAGATAATGAGGAAAGGAAAAAAAATTAAGCACCACAGCTTGATTGGAAATGTAGAAAAAATACAAATCGGAGTGATTATGGCCTCATGCTTAATGGGAAGTGCTAACACATGTGAAAAGTGTTAGCAAGACTGGGCTTTACTTTCCCCTCTGGAGATTTGAAACACTTCAGGAAAAAAAAATAGATGTATTAACATCATTATTCAATACCACATCTATTTAGTGACAAATAACAAATTATAATTAATACTACCAAAAGAAGACAGTCCAACCATTTTCTATATCATTAAAGTGGTGCTTTTTGGGAGACTGAAACAACCCGTCAAGTGTAAAAATTAATGTAAAATCATTCATTTTAGATTACAATCTAAATATACCGCTAAAAAAATCAGAAGTTAAAAATGAAAGCAAACAATTTACCCTACTCTTCAATGAGTGTACATCTACCCAGCACAAAGAATGAATAATCAGCAGGTAAATATATATATATTAAGATTCCATTTTTTAAAAATATACATTCCAGGACTCAAAAGGGAGCTGCAGCACCGCCTGGCTGTTGCAGCCCCGGCACTGACCGTGCCCGCAGGCAGTGGATAAACACCACAGACTGCTCGGGCTGTCAGCTCAGCTGAACAACTTCTCCCACCGTGCTCTGCAGCCTCCCTCACAAAACCCGTCCCTCACTGCACTTCGACAGCAAATGATCTGTTTTTGACTCCAAAGACTAAGGACACTCTGGGCCCCCGGAATCCAACCGGAGGCACCCGCGCCCTGTTCGCGGCCGCTGCCGTAGGACACCTCGGAGCGCTTGCGAACGAACGGACCGCCAGGCTCTCTTTACCCTTCCCGGGGTCTCCTTCTCCTTCCCGGCGCTTTCGGCCGAGCTGCGGCGCCTCCCGGGGCGGGGCTGGCAGTCCCTGCTGCGCCCCGCGGTTCAGGCCGCCCCGCGCCCCCTCACAGCCGGGCCCTCCCTCACCCGAGCCCCCCGCCCCAGGAGAGGCCGCGGGACCCCGAGCGCCAGCCGGCCCCTCAGCCCGCGGGCATCTCCCGCCGCCGGCAGCCCCACTGGATCCCCGGAGCCCCGGCCCGACCCCTCAGCGCCGCCCCGCCAGCCGTGCCCGCGCCCCGCGCCCCTCACCGGCCTCCATCCTCCCGCTGTCACCATCCTCCTCCCCTTCGCCCCGACGCGGAGGCACAACACGGCCGCGCCGCGGGGCGCCCTGGGAGCTGCAGTCCGGCCGCCCGCAGGGAGCGCACCGCCCTCGCAGCCGCGGGACTACAAACCCCAGCAGCCCCCGCGGCCAGAGCGTGCGGGCAGACGCGATTGGCTGGACTGGGCCCCGGCGCCCTGCTGATTGGCAGCTCGTAGGCATGGCCCCGCCCCGCGGGCGGGGTGGTGAGGGGGCAGCATGGAGGGCGCCGTGTCGGACGTGGCCGTGTGTAACCTGGCGTTCGCGGGGCGCCTCGAGGAGCTGCGGGCGCTGCTGCTCCGTGACAGGGCACAAGCCACGCGGGCCGACCAGGTCAGCCGGCTGCGGCTCCCCGAGGGGCGGCTCCCCGAGGGGCGGCTCCCGCCGGCCGCTCCCGCCGGCCGCTCCCCGTCCCTTGCCCCGCTCACCGCTTCACTCCCACAGGATCACCGCACGGCGCTGCACTGGGCCTGCTCGGCGGGACACACGGACATCGCGGATCTCCTGCTGGGGCTCGGCGTGCCTGTGAACGATAAGGACGATGTGAGTGCCGCGGTGCGGCTGAGGGAGCCGTGGGCTGCCGTGCGGGCCGGGCCGGGTGCGCAGGAGCTGCCGGGGCCCGTTGCTGTCGGGTTTCAGCCGCAGAAGGGCCCTGACAGCGGCTGGGGGCAGCTCCTTCCGCACACTTTCCCCCTCCTGCCCAGCCCAGGAAGTTCCATCCAGTTCTTCCACCACTCAGCGCGGTGTCTGACTCTGGGAAAGTCCAGGCTGCTCTGTGAGGGCAGGGTGAGGGATTTCACAGCTCGTCTGGAAATAGGCGTGAGGAGATCTGAGACCTGCTTATTGCCCCGGAATTTTAGGAGAGCTTATGAAGGAAGTTACAAAACCAGGGGTGTTTGGGTGGTTCTTGGGGTTTTTACGTTACGTTTATCTTGGTGTCATCTCTCAAATGCGTTGTGCCAAATCATGAGGCGCCCTGAATTTTTCTCACATTGGGGAAGGCATTAATAAAGCAGGTGCAGTTTCAGCGATTTCACAGTTAGAAAGGAGATGGCCTGCTCCTATTCTAGAGGAAGAGTTGAAATATTTGCATCCATAACAAAGCATCCTAAATGCCATCCATAAAGAAGGAAATGTCTCATCAGTTTAGAGAGTAGGATATAGAAAAAATTGCAGAAACTTTTAACACCCTTTTCTACTGCTGCTGCTTGTTCTTTAAAAGGCACTAGTTCAAATTCTGCAGGGATAAAATATTCTGCAAAGATCCTGTGCATAACTGCATAGCAGAAGTGATTTCTCTCATTTAACTGGCAGCTGTTTCCAGGTACTGAAAGCAGGCATGTAAGAAGACATGAGTCTTGTGTCTAGTGAAAATCAGTAATGTTTAGCTTTACACTGGTAAGGATATATGCAGTGTGAGTAGTTCAGGTTTGTCTGGGTTATACATTATGTTTTTCTGCCTGAAACTCATGGTTTGAATAATGTGGATTTCTTCTTGCCTCTGTAGGCTGGTTGGACTCCCTTGCACATTGCTGCCTCAGCAGGCCGTGATGAAATTGTGAAAGCCCTCATTGCTAAGGGTGCTCATGTAAATGCTGTCAATCAGAATGGCTGCACACCCCTGCATTATGCAGCCTCCAAAAATAAGCAGGAGGTATGTTTACCTAAGCTACTGGAGCTGGTGCTGTTCTTGGCAGAAGGATTTAGGTATATAAGTCCACATCCTCCTCCCCTGCTCCTTTCTCTTTCAACATACTCAGATTGCAATCATGCTTTTGGAGAATGGAGCAGATCCGGATGCAACAGATCATTTTGAATCCACCCCGTTGCACAGAGCAGCAGCCAAAGGAAACCTAAAAATGGTACAGATCCTTGTGCAGCACAATGCAACTGTGGATATACGGGACTCTGAAGGGAATACTCCTCTGTAAGTAATTTTTTATTCTTATTTTGCTTAATATAATGTAATCTCTGTGAAATGAAACTCCATTATTTCAATGTCTTTTTTTAATTTTTCGTTGCCTCAAAGTACTCTCTTGCTTCACATCCCTTTGCAATTAAAAAGTATTTCAGAAAGTTGTACTTAGTGTTTTGCCTTAGTGGTCTGTACATGCATACTTTAATTTGTGTTGCTGCATCTACTTAAAGAGTGTAGAACACATTTTGTATTAATCTGAAATATGCTGGTTGCTGTTACAGGGTAAAAAGTGAGCTAATGACATCAGAGTCAGAGGAAACTTGTCTTGCAGGCTGGTCTACTCTGTCCTGCCAAGCAAGAACTCATTTCAGAAGCTTTTCTTCACTTCTCTAAAGAAAATAAATTGCAATGGAAGTACAATCAGCCCAGTGTTTGTTGTTACCTTAGAGATCAATTTGAATCTGTAAGGGTTACAGCTACTTTGAAGTTGGTGTCAAAACCACAGTGGAATCCAGATTTTGCTGTGAATAAGATCAAGCAGTATGTTTTAGCTATACATAAACCCCAGTATGGCCCTGGAATGCACACAGTTCTTCCGAGGACACTGTGCCAAATGTGCTGCATTTTCAGTAACTCATTATTTTTTAACATCAGACAGTTTATTTCTCACCTTCAATTTAATAGACATTGCCATTTTCCATTCTCACCATGGATTATGTTCTCTTTAGCTTTGCTGACTGCAGAGCCAAATCCTAACCCAAAGAGCTGTCTTAACATTGCAAGGAGAGCAGCAGGAGGAATGTTCTTGAGTTGCTTAATGACAGCAAGGGACTGGACAGCAAGCTTTGGAATCTGTCTAGGTAGTTGGCTGCTTGTGGATTTGTTTTTCTCAGATGTATCTCCCCCCAACATTCACATTGTCATTTTGACATGGTGTAATTATTGCTGTTTGAAAGCTTGGACAGTTTAACAGTGGCTGTGGATTTCTTGTTCTCACTGCAGTCATTTAGCCTGCGATGAAGAGAGAGTGGAGGAGGCAAAGCTGCTGGTGTCTCATGGTGCAAGTATTCACATTGAGAATAAAGAAGAGCTGACCCCACTGAAAGTGGCAAAGGGTGGCCTGGGAGCCATCCTTAAAAGAATGGTGGAAGGCTAGAGGGGGCTTCCCACTTGAGCCTCTCTCCTATTTCACTTCTACTTAAGACTGCAAACTTCATATTCTGATAGTTCAACTAGGATGTCATGTATGTTATCAGCATGGTAATGAAATCTTTTTATTGAAGCTGTCCTTCAAGTGCAGTGCCAAAACAACTCTTTGTATTTCCTGTTAATTAAATAGTTCACTGATTTTAAAGTATTTTTCAATATCTTTCAGTTTTCTTTCAGTTTACAGTGTGATGTGTGTAAGTGTGGTATTCCTTCTACTCCAGATCCCAGTTTAGAATTATTTCTTTCAAGAAACAGGACCAAAAATGTTTTAACCATTTAAAGCAAATTTTGTTTTCTTCTAGAGTCTTTGTTTTTTCTCATAGCCTTTGTGATTTGTGTGTGGGATTTTGTCTGTGTTTTGTGGCTACTGATTTTTTGTCCAGATGATTCTAAACTGTGCTATATTTCTTTGTAGAATGCAGTTTTCAGTTGCCTAGATAATTGTATCCATTTTTGCTACTCTTGGTGTATTAAGTGAAATCTGAGTGTTCAAAGCTTTTCTGTTGTTACTGGTTGTTACCTGATTTTTCTCTGAGTCTTTACATACATGTATTTGATGAAGTGCACTGGACTGCTTGCAGAATGCAGGCACAGTTTCAGGGTTACCTCTGCAAGTACACTGTTTTATAATGGATGGCTCTGGATTCTCCTCTGGGATGTACTTTGAGTTTAATATTTTTTCTTCTTGCTCCTATTTTAGGTTTCTTTTTCTGTTCTCTTTGACTCCCATATGCAGTACTTACACTTGCAGTTTACCAGCTTATTTTATAACAGAAGTCTGGTTTAACCTTTATTTACTTACAGCAAATCCTGATATTAAGTTATTACAAGGCAGAGTCTGAGAAGTGGCCTCCTGTCCTGATGGTTGATAAGATTATTTTTGACACCAGTGGATAGATTTCCCCTTGAACAAAGGATGAAATTCTATGAAATAAAGAACTTTCCTAAACAACAGCCTTTGGTATTATAAAACTTTATTAAACTTATATGTAAGAAAACCAGCATTTTCTAAATAGCTTGTGTGTTTGGGATGTGAACAATGAGATGAAACCCTGCCATCCATTACACAGTATGGAAATACAACATGTTTGATCTTCAGCCTCAAAGAAAGGGTGAAGTGCAAGCTGTCAGTTTCTACAGCTTGACTTGTAGGGATTAAGGTAACGCAATTTATTTTGATAAACAAGACAGAAACTTACAACAAAACAAGTACCTTCACCAAGGACTTTAAATGTATCTTAGAACACAAAATGCAGGTTAAATTTCACTGAGGGGACTCATTAAGAACAGGAGGGATAACTTGCCTGTACAGTTAGCTCTGGCCATGCAGACCTTGATTGAAGGAGGAACCTGACTGAGTAAATGTTTCTTATATATTACACAGACACTGCTGAAAATTTAATTGCAGAGCAGCTGAAGCTAAGAGTTCTGTGTTTGTTCTTGATCTTTGTGTGGTGAAAAAGCCCTGCTCTGTAGCTTTGGAAATCTACTTCCTTAGGAGATAGTGGCTTCAATGTTGGTTTAATATCTAGTGTCTGTTTTAATGATCCCTACTCCCTGTGGGTAGATAAATGGGCCATGCAGCAAATACTGTTGGAACATCTAAAACAAATTCTGAAAAATATTTCTCTATCCTGCGTAGCTCTTCAGGGTTTTAGAGCTACACACTGTGGATCAGTACCTAATTTGACTTGGACTGTGCCAAGACTATCAGTGGGAAGCTAGGAATGGTGCCCCATCCTTTTTATTAAATTTTAGATAAACTCTGTAATAAGAACAAACATCTGCCAGAAGGCTTACAGAAAACACCACACTATGGTAAGAAACTCCAAATACATTTTATTTTCCTTACTGCCTTACTCTCCAGCAGCTTGTTTTGCTTCTTATTTTGCCTTTTTTACTACCATCTAGAAGTATGAGAGGAATCTTTAGTCAAGAATGTGGTCAATTGTTCCTATCTTTCATATAAAAGCTTTATCATAACTTGAGCAATTTCTACTTTTTGAACAAATATAAGAGCTGTGGTGTTCTAGGAAGATTGTACTATCCACAGAAGTTACTGACAACGTCACCAGCATAAGCTCCTATCTTACTGTAGCAAGTTACATAAGGAATACCAGTGGATGAATGTGTGGAAGTGAGATGGAGGAAAGATTAAAAGAAAAATGACCACACAATAGAGACCCCTCTTCAATCTCCTTAGTGCTGTTGCAGAGATGTGGAAGTTGCAAAGATGTAGCAGTAAGAACAATGTGACAAGAACACGTACATGCAGGAAATGGCTTTAGAAGAACTAATACAGCTACAGCAATGACATGAAGACGTTCATGTTTTTCTATGAAGGGCAAGAGTAAAGAAATACTTAGGAATATCTGATTATTTTAAGTTATTGCTGCTGTTAGCCAAGCCTTTGGACCAATAATGGATTTGAATTATGTCATCAGGGCACACCTTCAGTAAGAAGTAGCACCCAAAGAGCAGCAGGTAGTACTGACTGTTCCCTTGCTGTTTCTGAGTGTGTTTAATGTCATCATCCTGCAGGTTTACAGAAATTGGCTGTCAATATCAGATTTTTCAGTAGGCTGCTTAATCTGGATGGCAGGATGTGAGTTAGGAATTTGGCCTGGCACAGTTGTCACAAGAGTCAATAAGAGTTGCCTGATTAAGGAGGCTTCTGTACACATCCCAATTTGAGATTTACCCTGGATATTCTGTGGAGAGAGGAGTCTGAGGATCCACTGCTACAACATAGTAGCATTGGTATTAGCAAGAGTGTGACCCTCACAGTTTGGCACAAACAGAGTTTTTGGCTAAAAAGTGTTAGAAGAACATCATTAATGCTCTTTTAATCTAGAATGAAGCTAAAAATTTTGATAGGACATGCCTGTCAAAAATAATAGGAAGTCAGAAAACTGAGGAAAGGGCAATGAATTCAATTATGCTTGAAGATCCAAAATAAATCTTAACTAGGATCTCATGCCTTACATCCTTAAATATTGCCACATATTTATCTTTTTTCCTTTTTTTTTTTTTTTTTAATTTATATTTTAAATAAATATACTTAGAGCTGTAGGAACTGATCCTGAAAACTTTAGCCCAGAAATTTTAAATAGAAATGTTGCATATAACTATTGTTTATAATATAGGAACTTTCACCAAAGGATTTTTGAACATTAGATCCTATTAAAGACTGAAGTGCCAAAAAAACTCCAGATCCATGAGCCAGAAATGTTTCCTGCAGTGCATGAGACTGAAACCAGCGTCTGCCTGTGTCAGTGAGGCTGTGGGTCTGCATTTGCCTAAGCCCCATGGTCCTTGAGCTTTTCTGAAAGTATTATCTTTGCCTTTTTGAAAAACTGAGTGTGTGTAATCTTAGAAATGAGGCTCAGGGAGAAGGGTTGTCTAGTGACCCAGGTGTGTATGGTTCAATTCCCTTCTTCCAAGAAGGTGCTCAGTACTCGATTGCTGGCTGTCGGTGTGCTTTGCACCACTTCCCTCTTGATGCTTTCACCTATAGAAGATACATTGTTACACTGCCATAAGAGACCAGAAGAAAAGCAGCATGAGTTTGTTGCTTAGTGTGCAGGACAAGCCTGGAAAGACATTTAAACCATCTCAGACAGAGGAAGCAATCAAAACTCATGTGCTGTATAGAAGGCAGTATCACTCCTAAGTTCTGAAAGTTCTGAAAGCAGCTATACCTGTGTGTCATGAGGAATGTGATGCTGTGCATCCCTATTGGAACAAGCCTTGCAAAGGATTTAGATCTCCAGTTCCTGTTGAGTAGAACAGTCATTTGTGTCTGAACTGAATACCCAAATGCCAGTTTCATTAAACTGAAAACCAGAATTGCTGAAACAGACAACTCTGGAATACTGGTGCTCTTGGGAATTTTAAGCCAAGATGGTCACTGTTAACAGAATGTTTTCCACATCAGGAAGCAACAGGGTAAATTTTCCTTTTTTTTTTTTTTTTTAAGCTTACGTGGAATTCAGACAGACAGGATTTCCTTGACTAAGGTCTTAACATCTTTTTCAGCATTCTGATGACATTAATGTAACTTTTTGTTTACTTCTGATGTGCAAAATCAGTTCCTTGAAACACTGCAATTTACTGGCCATGATTACTGTTCTTGGTGCACATCAAGTAGGTAGGCTAACACTGTTTCTGGAGAAGGGTGCTGTGGTTCTGAACTGTGTGAACACACAGCATTACTGGTAGTTGACTGGAAAGCTCTAACTTTGACAAATGCTTCAGCCCATTTCCTAATTAGTTCTGCAAAATAGGTTGGATGATACTCTTTTTATATTTAAATTTTTGTAGAGTATAACTAGATAATAAAAGAAATTTGGTTCATTTTAAAGGCCAAATCTTCTGCTATTCACAAAGTGCCTTTGTAACAGACCCTTTTTGATCCACACAAGTGGCTCACAATACAAATGCCTTGAATACAAGTTTTAGTCATGCTTCTATGTTAATTCAATGACAACAAGTTTGTATAAAGGGATCCAAAGGTGACAAAGAAAACTCTATTATAAACTCTAGGCTATTTCTTCTTTTTCTGCTTCTTGCTTCTCATCATTTTCAGGTGTTGCAGGAGCTGCTGTTTCGTCAACACTTGGGTATTCAATGGTTGCATTGCTGGATGGAACTGTGGTCGCAGGAATGTTTTCTTCATTGGGTACCTGAACATAGTCTGCATTGGACTGTTTCTGATCCATTTCTCTGCAGAAAGACAGGATTAGGATTGTGGTCTCACATATTGAAATCCTGTGTGCACTAGAGTCTTTCAAAATAATGAATCTTTGTGTCTGCTATCTGAACACTAACCCTGATGTTATTATGACTGTTTCAAGATTATGTGGAAAGGTTACACCACCACTGGTGCTGAGACAGAAAGAGTGACAGCTTATTAGCTAGAAAGACATCTGTGTTACTGGTTTAAGTGATCCCATTAGAATAAAATGGATTTTAGTATGTTTGAATGTTATGCCAGGAAAGTGGAAAGGGAAACTGAGTGCTGGCAGTGTCTGAGGAGTGATAGCAAAACTCACTCCTTGGTGTGAGCTTTTTGGGAAATTCCATGCAAATCTGGTGTCCCATTGAAGTGCATGAAAGAGAGAGTTCAATCAGAAAAGAATTAAGAAAAGACTGAAATCTGGAGAAGTAATATAAAATATATTTAGTATTTTAGAAAATAGAAGCTAGAAAATGGAAGCTAGAAAAATATTTTTAGTAACAGGTATTAATTCCATTTATCTTATAAAATTGATAATAAACCAACTGCCAATATTGAAGCACTTTCACATGGTAAAAAATGCTAGTGGATTAATTCAATGCAGTAAGATTTATTAGGATCCAAGTACAAAACTAGATGTTAATGCAACATCAATTGAAAGCAGAAATCAGGTGCATGAGTGACTGATCACTGGTCTGGGTTAGCAGAATTCCATATTAGGAAGTCTTAAATCTGTGCTACAGGGAAGTCACAGGTTTTTTTCTGTGAGTTCTGTGACTTTTTTTTCAGGCCTCAACTGCATGTAGTTATTTAGCATTTAACATCAATGGGCTGAATACAGTCCATATAGTGCATGAGATTTTCCCTATTCTGAAGATTCAGCAATTTAAGGAAAAAATGAGCAACCAAAGCACAGAGAAGAAAATATCTCCAGGATAGGATCAAAATGGACATTCTGGGCTCCATTCTGTGGCCTAAACCTTGTGTTTCCTGCAATATGAGATGCCTGGGAGTATCCCAAGTGTATGTCCTGTAATTTCAGATAGCACTGACCTGAGCCCTCTGTGTTTAAGTTCCAGTAAATTTCCTGAGGTGACTCCTAGCTGCTCTTTCTTTTCTTACTTCCCCCACCTGCTCTTAACAGACCCCATTAACTTTAAATCTAAAGAGCTGTTTTTATAACTTGCCACTTTAGTTTGTGTTGTTTAAAAACATTTACTTCACTGTTTTAGATACTGCTAAGTGGTAGCTGCCTGTTGAAATAAGGAAGAGGGAAATGGCCCCTTCTGTTAAAAGATCAACAAGTAAAAAGTCCCCCAAAAGCAGGTGTTCACTCTGGAAGTTTTCTCAAAACTTGTATTATGCATTTTACTTTAGTGCTGGATTAGCAGAAGTGCTTTACAGTAATAATTGTTTTAAAATGAAGCAAACAGAAATTCTTACTGCATCTCATTATTTGGTGACTTCCTATTTTTTGCCTTCTTGGTTAAGACCCAGACGATAATGCAGATTATAGCAGCTGCCAGAATTGCTCCAATCAGTGCTCCAGCAACAATACCACCATCTGAATCTGAAAAAACAAACAAACAAAAAGATTACTTGACTGTTTAAAAAGTAGTAGTATAGCAAAGTCACATGGAAATTTAGTAGCCTTTAGCAGAAAGAAGAGATTGGATTCAAAGAACTCTTTCCAGGAGGGTGGCCAAACATTCTCCAGGAAAGTGAGAGTTCTGTCCTTGGGTGGTCTTTGCTGCCTTCTTTCTTACTGGGTAGTTCCCTATCCCAGGCATAAACTCTGTTTATGCCTTTCTAGGGGAATCATTGGGCTATGATACTGACAATAGGTAAAAACCTTTGCTTTTCAATCATTGCAAACTCATACTGAAATCCAGGTTGCCCTTATTTCTGTCTTTCAGCTAGTGGTCACATCTACAGTGCCCCAGTCCTTGAACTATCACATTTCGTGGTTGTTGTTTCTGGGGTGGGGAGAATTCAGTGGGACTGTTGTCTGGAAGAAATTGCTCAGAACTCCTTGCCTGTCTGTTCTCAGTAAAGGCACTGCAGGTCCAGCTCCTGCTCCTTGCAGGAAATTAAGGTGGGGATGTTAAATCAGTTTTCTAGGTCATTGTAAATTCTGGGCAGGCCTGGATGAAAACTCCAGAGCTCTCCAAATCCTGTTCTGTTCTTACTTGAAAAAAAAAAAAAAAAAAAATCTAAACTTCAAAGTTGTTAAAGAATTTTCCTGCAAGCTGTGTACATCCTTCATCAAAGATGTGATTACTTCCATGCATTCCACTTACGTTTTGCAGTTAGGTCAAGCTCACAGGTGCTGTTCCCCAGGGGGTTGCTGGCTATGCACCGATAGTAGCCAGTTTCAAAGGTGGTGAGGTTGCCAATGTAAAGGATGCCAGAGTTTGGATCTGTGACAATCAGGGAGCAGGTATATGTTACTGTTTGTATTCTGTAGAGGCAAGCAGTTCTTTATAGGGGGTAACACAGAGCTATTCAGAAAAAGGGTTCACAATAAAACAATTATTGATTTATTTGTGTGGGGTTTTATATTCTTTAAATATAAAACATTGACCTTCCTTGAAAACTGCTCCAGTGGATTCTGTGGGGGTGTATTAGAAGCCCCTACTCTGCCTGCCAGCCAGTCTGGCTGGTGTTTTACCCACATTAATGCTGTGGTTGTCTGTGTAACTCCACAAATGAAAATGTAACAGGTCCAGAAAATTTTTGGGAAGGAAGGATGGACTAGTACTTAGATGACAAATTGATTCACCCAAAATTTCAAGGGAAGAGAGATGTAAAGACATAAATATTTCTCTCATTTTAACAGTTTAAATGCATGGACAGGACTTCAACTTTTTTTTTATTAAATAGGAAAAGCATCATGTGGTTTTGACAGCTGTCAGTTGATTTGAGTAAGTAAAAATACAATTCTGTGACATTGACTATTGGAGAGGAGGATAAATTTTAATTAGCATATGTGATACACAGCATTTGAAATGCTGTAACTTCAAATCCTGCACATGGTATGTTAGTCCTGTAGTTACATACTAAGTTGTTCTGTCACAGGCTTGAGGGTGTTCCCATCGACTTTGTACCAGCGGTAGGTGGGGCGAGGCAATCCCTCTTCACAGTTGCATAGGAGGTAGATAAGATGGCCTTTTTCAGGTGTACCTTCTACTTTGCAGAAAGGTTTCGATGGTTTGACTGTAAAATAAGAATGGACACATCCGGAGTGCATTCCTGCGGCTGCAAACATTCACCTCAGGTTCTGGTACCATGCTGCTGTAAGCAAAGACCTGAACCCCATCTACAGGTTTACATCCAAGAGCAGAGTGTCATTTTATGGAATTGACCAAAGCCTCTCCCATTAAAAAATTGAATAATATTAAATATGTGTACATGGCCTAGGATGCAGTTTTATTATCTTCCATTTGCAGATTATCTGTTATTAGGGAGGTGTTGAGACTATGACTATCAATTATTTTCATTGTTATGAGCCACTCACTATTCACCATACACCATTCTGCAAGATAACAACATCACTTTCTTTAGAGATATGGCAGGAGCTTTTCCACAGAGAGAGAGAGAGGATCAAGGCCTGATTCTTTCAGTATATTAACAGTTGTGAAGGAAATGAAACAGTTATAGCTCAGTTAAAAGAAATACCTGCTTTTATATAATGTCCTCACTTTGCACAAAAGGGAGGATTCTGTCTTCATTTCCACCCATTGTTTTTCATTTCCTACCTCCAGATACGCTTATGTGGTTCTTTAGAGCGCTGTCAAGGGAAACTACCAGCAATGAACGTAGCCCAAACCAACAACTTTTCTTGGTTTTGGTGTGAAAAGTGCAATCTTTTACTCAACTGCTCCAAGATTTATCATTTATTTGGGGAATTTTAGATGAGAATTATCAGCAGTACTTTGGGTTTTCAGGAAAAGAGTTTACACATATCTTTTTCTTGTCTCTGTAAGATAGGCAAGTGATGTTGGAATCACATTCCCATATGTCTGTGATTTGTCACTCTGAGGTTTTGGGAATTGTTGTGAGCCAGAACTCTTGGGCTGTGCTGCTGCCTCTCCTTAGATTTATGCAAGACACCATGACCAACGTTAGGTAAAATTAGCGAAGTTTTGGACTGTGCTGGGGCAGCATGTAATAGTTTCAGTGAGAAGTTGTCACTCCCAGCTAAAATGGTTATTTTATTTTAACCAAAACTAGTATCACTTTGTTTTCCACTATGAAAAATGGAGTGAAGTTGGGTAATTCTAGCCACCCTCTTGCCTACTTACATAAGGGAAATTTTCTGAGACCACAAAGTGACTCTGAAGGCCAGTGGTGGGAGAATGAGATTTGCCTGCAGTTCAGGCAAAGGCAGCTGTGGAGTGGAACCAAGTCAGCTGTGGCTGGAAGCTAGAGGGCACCCAGGCTCTGCCTGCCTGGGAGCCCTTGGAAACACTGCAGCAGTGACTCAGGGAGCTTCCCTCTGCATCATGGGCCTTGTTTACCACAGCCTGACATTCCCTCTGGCCTGGCGTATTTTGAGCTGTGAATTCAGTGTTTCATCATACAGGAATAAAAAGACAATACAGCAATAGAGAGGGAAGGCACTTACCCAACACACTGACAATCACAGATTTTTGACTCTGTCCAGCATCATCCTGAGGGCTGAAAACTTCACATGTGTAGGAACCAGTGTCTGAGGGCTGCATGTTGGAGATTGTTATTGATGCATTCCCTGGACTTGTTGAAGCTGTTATCCTGTTCTTAAAGGCTCCATAGGAGTAAGACTGGCCTCCTGAATAATAATAGATCTGTGATAAAGAAACAATTGTTAGTTTAACAAAAGATCTTCTTGCTGCTTTATTTGGTACTCAGAATATATTTGATTTCTGATTAAAGCCAAGCAATGTCACCCCCATTCTTGCGTCCTCCCCCAAGAAAGCAGAAATTAAAACATAGTACATTTGAATACATACTTCTAAAGGTTCTTAAAATACAAGCCTTTCAGAAATGGCGTTTTTAATTGTGTAGTTTAGAGTAGCTGAATCTTTGTGGATACTCTAAGCACAGAAGGATGCAATTGTGAAAACAAAGGTGAGACCTTCACCATCATGTGACAATCTTGTGAAAAAATGCTAAGTCATGCACAGTGAATAATGGTATTAAGTGAAGCACTGATAATTTGTGATAGCATTAATAAGAGGCTCAGTAGATTATGACAAGGATGGACCTGTCATTGGAAAAAGTGGGTGACTGCAGAGCTTTTCAAATACAGAATCTGGCAAACAGAGGACTGAAATGAATTCACAAGACAAAGGTCTAAGCAAACAAGGCACCTGATCTGTTGGCAGTAAGTTTGAAAGCTATAAGGATGCAGTACAAGAACAGAGCAGAGTCATCACACATGCAATTAGAGCAGCCATGCTGTTCTTGTTTGTGTCATCAGTGTTGGAGGCAGTGTCATGGACTATCTTGGGTTTTTACATTTGTACCAGGGAGGAAGTAAAGAATACCTACTGGCCTCAGTGCTTGGGTAGGTTCTTATTTGGGATCAAGAAGTTCCCCTTTTACTAAATGGTAAAAAAATGTTTTGCCAAATGATAGATATAGTAAGGATAAATGTTTCTAAGGAATCCAACATTTCCTTCCAAATAAAAATTATTGATTTAACATTGATTTCACTGACTTCAGTAGCATCAATTGCTCTTAGCAGCATTGTGGAGTAGAAGTGGCCTCATAAACCAGAACTTGTTGTCTGCTGATGGAAAGGGGAGGTAGAATTGTGTTCACTGCAGAGCCTGAATGGCAGTCTGAGCCTTGGGCCCTGAGTCTGTTTAGGAACTGCAGTATGTCATCTGGTCTGGGGTAAATATAATATTTCTTATAATAAGGAGTACCTGCCCTCTGTCCAATCTAATTCTGCTCTGAAACTGAGACCTGAAAGAACTAATATGTGGAAAACTGATTCGTTAATTGTTTTTCTGAGGTGTAAATGAGTGTTGTATGAAAGTGACAGTATTTGGGATAGGCAATATGTTCCCCCAGTGTCTACATGCATGCATCAGGCAAAGTGAACTGTTCCGGCACACTCAGTCATTTCTCTAAACTGGTGAAAGTGTCCATATAGAATTACAGGCTGTGACCAAATAAATGTAACATTGTTCCTACTGGCAGTATTCCAGATTCAAGTAACAGCATGTTTTTTTAATGGAAATAGCAGGAAAATGCTTGTAGGAAAAAGTTTCACAGACTCCTCTTCAGAGGCCATTCTCATTTGACTAGTATCAAAACTTCCTTTTGGTCAATGTTCCCTGCCTTTTAGGCATACTGCAGATCCCCAGGTGAGAAGTATAATTTGCTTTACTTTGCAGATCAACTGATTGCATTTGGAATTAAGAATATTAATTCTTAATTCTATTTATCCTCCCTGATATGGTGTTGACTGAAGTCTTTAAGAAATGTTATCTGAAAGCCATTATTAGCTTAAGGCAAGGTACACTCCAGAACTGTCAGAGCACAACTGGTTTATGCAAAGATATGGCTTTGAAATGAAGGTCAGGATCCAGCATGCACAGCACCAGCAGCTCCAGGACTGCAGCTTGGCCCTATCTCAAGAGCAGTTTTGCATACTCCTCAGCCAGACTTTATCTTTCCCTGACCCAGGATTACAAACATCAGGTACAATTGCTGCAAGGCTCTGAACACCCAAGGTGTGGAACACTGGTGGTACAGTGGGGAAGCATAAGAGGTCCAGGGTTAGCTCGATGACAGACCTGGTCAGAAAGTCTGCTGAAGCTGAATACTCCTCCCAGTTCCCACTGTGTTCATGCAATTCCATCAGTTTTAAAGCTGACTTTATGCTTTGCAAATGTGTAGAGATGGAACTCTATTGCCAAACCGGAGTCTGGATGGACACACTCTATTCCCTGGGGAAGGATAGTGTTCAAAATAGGGAGTTTGGTTTAAACAGATCACTCATCAAAAAAGTTTTCTACCTGGAACTACAAAAACACACCGTCCACATTAGTCGCATTCTACATTTATCTGAGTGTGAGCAATAGCAGACTATTATTTATCACTGTTTCTTGTGAGAGTCTGAAGTCACAAGAACTGTGACTTCTGACTTCAGCCTCTTCTGAGGCTGATGTCCCTGGATAATAGCTCTCAATAGTGATGGGCTGGATTTCCATCTCCTCTCCATTAACTGCACTGTTGGAGTAGGGCAGTGAAAGGAGTTCCATCAGCTCTTTATGCTGATGTGAAATTAAGGTCTGCGATGATTTAAATGAAATAATATGTGTCTTGCTGCAGCATGAGAGGAGTGGCAGGTCCATCATACACTATTAAAGGCTTGATTGTTGGAAAAAGGAGCTAAATTCTACTCAATCTACCTCAGAGTGATCTGGGATTATGTGAGAGTAAAGACTAGCAGAAGGGGTCCACTGAATGCTCATTTAGATACAGAACATCCTCTTGGGAATAAGACTGGCATTGCAAGTCGTGAATGCAGTCAGGGCATGCCAGTAAAGACTGTAGAGGAGCAAGTGCTCCTCTGTGAGTTTGACCTGGAGTCAGAGGGAATTACGTGCTTAAATCCTCATACAATGCTCTGAAAACTAATCCCCTGTGTTGTCTCTTTCTGAGTCAATGTATGTGGAGAAAATATTTTGTGCGTGCTATTAAATCTGAGGCAGGTGTCAACACAGCAGGGACTATTTCTCTCTTCATAGATTCAAACAGAGTCTTACTGGGTCATTTTTTGTCAGCTATGACCATAAAGGCGGTGAAACATTCTCAGGCAATGCATTCAGTTCCTCTGCAGGCTCCAGCCTGTTCTCTGTTCTCTCCTGTTCAATTCTTATCTCCCTGGCTCTGGAGTTCATTGCCTGAAGGAAAGTGGTAAACACCAAAAAGGCTGAATAATGTTCTGATTAATTGCTGAGTGTATATCTTGTCCCAGAGGTATGATTGGATTGTGTACACAGGAAATTTCATTTAAGATGAATATGTTTCAGTTAATTGGCTGTGAATTCATAGCCCATTTTAAACAATACACTCAAAATGGATATTTTAAATCCTAGCTCAAAGTGGTTTTATGCTGTCCTTGAAAAGCTGGTCTGTGGCTTTCAGAAAACTGAAATGTAAATCTTTTCAAAAGTGTTTCTATTTTGACTCAAAAGTAAAACTTGTTTTCTGTTGAAGATTTGGAAAATTTTTGGTTTTGGGCAACTGCCAGCTAATGTTCCCTCCTACAATCACATGTCATTGACTTTTCTTTACATATTGCCTAAAATGTATGTATGGGAAAACTGTATATTTAGTCAATGACAGATTTTTTCTGGAAACCTTTTTAATCTGATGTGATAAATGTATTTTAACTGCACCATCTTGAATGCAAAAAAATTACAAAAGAAATCTGCTGTGCTTCCCTTCAAACAATAAGCTTTTCATGTCCTCAAGCAGATCATGAGCAGCTCTAGTGAAGTTGATGGTTTACCAGAGCAGAAACAATATTGAAGGTGCATTAATGGTTGTTGCTCCTCCTTACCAGCTAGTTTTTTCTGGCAAGTTATTGTATAATGGTGCCTTTTCACATTTCATGGAAGCAGTTGCCTGGGTGACTAATCAAACATCTGACAGAAAAAGGAGCCGAGATTATCACTCCTAAAACTGTTGTCCCTAATAACTCCATAATCTGAGACACTGCTTTCTGCTAAACAGCAAAGTTGTCCAGAAGACATCTCCTTGACTTTAGAAAGGGCTGCAGTTTAGTTGGTTGTTCAACCTGTGGGCCAGGCAGTGCCTAGAGCTGCTGTCTCCAGCCAGCCATCCTTCCAGGCCTTCTGAGGCACAGCTGTTGTTACCCTTCATATCCCCATGCATTTCTTCTAGAGTGATGATATGGAAAGTATTTGCCTGCAGAGGAAGCTGGTGTTAAGTTGAGGACTTTCAAAGGCTGCCAGACGTTTGGCAGAGTGTGAGGAACCCACCTACAGGTTTTCATACAACTTCTGTAGAAAGATCTTCCTTAGGGTGTGAAGTGTGTGTGTGAAGAAGCAGGCAGGAAATCAGAATAAACATGCCTTCCTCTGCTTATCTTCTTTTGACAGGACAAATACATACTAGAATTACATAAATATGTGTATTTCAGATAGCTTTGGATGAACTCATTCATAATTTCCAGATCAATACTCCTCCCATCCCCGTCTCCTGGAGTCAGTGCATCACAATGCTGTATGTGCCTAGTACTTACGGATTTCAAAGTTATGAAATGTACTTAAAGGTGCATTACAAAGTGCCCTGCTTAATCTCCACAGAGTCCTGACTTCCTGACTGTGGGGCAGTTTCAGGAAATTATCTCTTTTTCAGTACCTGTCTTTCCTCCCTCAGCCTCTTCTCTCTTTCCCCCACTAGCACATGGGAAGCTCTAGCATCCTGTTGGATGGTGTTTTTCTGATGGATTCATGTGTGACTCACAGTCTGCCTGGAGAGCTGGAAAGCTCCAGCATCCAGAGGGCCCTGTCATTGGGTTGGTTTGTCATTTTCTGTTTGACATTATCTCAAACTACTAGAATATGGAGGATATTAACAACAACTTTACTGGTCTGAGATCATGATCTCTTTTTGAATTCTGAGGACAGACAGAATTTATAAAATAACAAGGGGAAAAAGAGTTCATCACTTCCTTAAGCATCTTACCATCTAATTAGAGAACAAAGTGCCACACACTGAGTGTTAATGAAGTCCCAAAGCTCAGATTCTGAGCTCAGCTAGCTAAAAAAAGCAAGTGTTCACACATATGTTGGTTTCTTTGACACGTGTCACATGGCTGAGTCTGGGACCAAATCCCTTATTTCATCCACAGCTTCTTTTCACACATTTTTGTCAAAAAACTCTGATCTGCCAGAAGTTTGTAGGAATATTACAGGGATATCCCTTACTGGGTTTTTTGCATGGGGAATTGAGGATATTAACAATTACAAGCAGTATCTTGTCACAATACTGTATTGGTAGAAGAAAAGGAGGGAGTCAGAAGCCTTTAGAAGATTAATCATTCAGCAGCTTTAACTGATGCAAATATATTGAAGGAGCAGCTCTTTCATGTTCTCAGATGTTCTTGTGGCTGAGGTATTAGTGAATAATTCCTACAATACATCAAGAACAAATGTGTTTTCTTAGTGCATTTGGTGTAACTGCTCTTCAGCAGTTATTATTAGACCTCAGTTTACATTGGGCTGTACCCTGTACTTCATGGTGAGATAGGAATCCTGCTGCAGTCAGAAGGTTTGGAGTGGATTATGGCTGGAACGCTGAGCTGGCAGCTGAGAGGAAGCTGGTTCAGCTCTGTGACCTCGCTATTTATCACATCTCAAAATGTTTTTATATTCTAGAAAGGAGATCCAGGATAATACTATTTTTCTATGTTAATATGTTATCCCAAGTTTGGGCTATCCAGTCCTGCTCACATTCAGGCCAGAGGCTCCTGGTGGGTACACACACCCTTCAGATACCCTTTGGGTAGATTATTCCTGAGGGTGCCAGTTCAGCCACCTAGAATAGGTGGGGGGAAACTACCCCAACACAACAGCTACATCCAAAATAATTTTGACAGAGAAAAATACAACAAAGAATAGGGTGAGTTAAAAATTCTGAATGATGCATCCGATTCAGCTTATTTCAGTCATGTGCTGGTTTTGAGATTTCAATACAGAATATGAATACAGATATCACAGTAGCACAAATCTAGTAGAAGCTGTTTAGCTCTGTTTTCCCCCTTAAGATTATGGGGATTGTTTTCTTACCTTGTATCTCCAGCTACATCTTCCCCGTGCATCTGTCACATACACCGTCTTTTGACAAATACTGACTGACTTTTCATCCATACTCAGAATACCGTGACACGGGGAATGCTGTATTTGAGTAAAAATGTGCTGATCTGAGAGTTAAATGAGACTTTAAATGTTCCCCCAAAAGCAAAGAGCCACTCCTCCACACAGCTCCCCACCTACCATCCATGCTGACCACAAGGGCAGGGTGCCTCATGTTCAGTGCTTTGTGCAGAAAGTATCTCAGGCCTTGTCAACCACAAGATGCAATAGAAGCTTATTCCTAAGTTCTACCTAAAATTAGGCAAACTAAGGTTAAAGTCTAATGTTTGCTACAAGCACCCCAGTTACAATCTGATTATTTTCTACTTGTCTGCACTCCCCTTTGTGATAACCACAGGCAGTCCAGTAGTCCTACTGACATCCAGAGTCACTCCAACTGCAGTGACATGACAACAGCATCTCCATTCCTCTGCATTGCAGGTGTTGCCTCTGCTTTCCATGAAGCTGTTCCTTATAGTGCCTACTCAGTAATCTAAGTGCTAGATAAAACTCAGTTTTAAAAAATCACCTCTAGGCAAAAAGAAATGCTTATGGATGAGAGAGGCCCTTTCCAGGAAGTTTTCCTGTACTGCCTCGGGAGTAGAGTTTCATCTTTCTCATGGACTGCAATGGACTGCTCTGCTCCCAAGCTGATGTTCCCTGAAGCACTGACAGGATCTCAGGTGTCTTGTGGCTGAAAGGGTGTGAAGGTGTCCCCTGAGATGCTCAGACTACTTGGAGGGGAATTTGTTCTTTCAGAGGCTTTCATGAAAACCCCCCACATACAGGGCTGACTGGCCTCTGGCTCCCACCTGGGATAGCCCAGTGCCCACGGCTGTGCCTTGCTTTGTGCTGGTATTGGGACTACTGATAATCTGAATTTGGGGTGGCAGGGTGGAAGGAACTGACACATCTATGCTCAGGTCACTCTTCTTGCCTCTTTCCTCCTTTGGGCTTTCCCTCCTTGTCCCCTGTTGCTGACCAATGTGCCACAAGTTCACTTTTATTTAGAGAAGATTTTCATAAGAAGTGTATCAATAATTCTGTTTTGCCTAAAAGTAACAGGCATCCATGACCTTTATTTACACAGTGAATTTAAAATTTCAATCAAGAATCCTGCCCTGGGCAAATGTTGGTTAGCCAGGTACTGTCCCTGATCCTTTCACTGACTTTAGCTGTGAGTGGCCTGGGCTGGAGGCTCAAGGTGTGGCCCAGGTTAGGTTCAGGAGTTGTATTTAGCTTTGCAAGGCTGCAGCCTCACCTCTGAAGAGTCAACAGAGGCTTCAGCTTTCAAACATTTACTTAGGTGCTTTACACTGGGGCTAGCAGAGTGACTCAGAGCATGAAATGAAGCATAGATGTAGGTCTTAGCAGGAGCTGAGACTTTACCTTATGAGCCAGGGCAAGCTGTGATGTACCCTGGGTGAGCAGGACAGTGTTAGCCTCAGTTTGTCTAGATGTAAAATAGAGATCACTCACTGCTGGAAAGTTCTCAAAATCCTTGGCTAGGAGTTATTATTTAAAGCTTAAATTCAGCATTAAAGGGCATTTTGCTAAGGGCTAAATGGCAAAAAGAAAAAAGTCAAAAATATGTGTGGCATCCTATTTTCCACGATTTTATACTTACATTATTAAATTCAAGTGAGGGAAATTACTTCTACTAGAGGAACTTCTCAGGAAAAGAGCAGAGTTAGGCTCGATTAGTAGAAAAGATTATATTCACCCACTAAAGTTGTGCTGTCTTCAAAACAGTGCTCTGAACACCTGGCTCTGTTTTCTTCCTCCCTTTGCATTGTGCTGCAGTGAGCAGCCTGGCTGTGGTATCTCCTCCTTGCCCTTGGGGTAACTGCCATGGCTGGAGCTGTCAGCACCTGTGGCAGCCCTGGGGAGGGTGGGCAAGGCAGAACAGGGCAGGAAAACACCAGAACAAGCAGCAAAGGGAAAAACAAACTTCACAAAGGCTGTGCTAGGAGGCAGATCTGCATCAGTAGCAGGGCTGCAAAGTAATGAAAAGCACAACCTCCCCTTGAGGCAAGGTAAAATCTTGCTGAGTACTTAGGGACATTAAATTAACATTGGCACTAGTCCTGATCCTGGCCTTACTGATGTCACTCCAACTAGGACTATACCTGAGCTTATGGATCTCAAAACACTGAAAAATCTGTACTGTAAGTGGCAATGTAAAATAATACCTATGGCCTCTGCTTTTTATATGTTGTCCTAAAATCTGGTAATTTAACCCTCCCATTCATTAGTGCTTAAAGCCAACAGCTTCTTAATGGTATAAATTTGCCTTAATTAAATATAATGTTTATAAATGTATCCAGTGTTTACAGCTTGCTCTGTAATTTGTTGCCACTGTGGAGAGAAAAGGCCATGTGCTCAATTGTTTAAAACAGTATTTATTAAAATCAATAATTTTTTCTACACATATTTGTTATAGAGAATATCTCCTCTGCTTAATATTATTTTGAGTATAGTGCCCAGGTGAATAATATAGTCATCAAGACATCTAGCATTAAGTAATATGTCAGGAGTATTTTAAAATTTAGTAGGTGAGGGGAAGATGTATTTTTTGTAATTTTTACAAAAATTGTAAGTCTCCTGTCTTCAAAATACTTGGCAGAATTTTCCAATATTCAAAAATGGAATTTGAAAATGTTATCCAATTAATTCCTGAAAAAAAAGGGCAAATTTTGAGTAGAGTCAGAATTTTCAACAATTTTTTCAGGGCAAATATATGCTATTTATAAGGAAGTGTTTGGCATTTTATTATGGATGTGTTAGAAGAATCTAAATATCTCATAAAATCGAATAATCTTTTTCCGGTTAAAATTCAAGCTATTGTTCGGGTATTCAGTAAGATATGGTGCCAGTCTTTCCAATATATGGTTAGTCATTTTACCTGCATATTAAATATATTTTTGAATTGCATATTAGTATTGTTTTACCTAAAAAATGAAAGCCAAAGCTGGCAACCTTCTCCATTTTCATGCATATGTTTCCCACTTGGAACAAAATGTGAAACATAATTCAGCTATGTGCCAAGCCACCGGGGCAAAGCAGGGTTTGTAGAGAGATTATCTTTTTGTTTAAACCTGTGGGAGAAAAACATGCAGGCCTTTCTGAAACTCAGAAGAGTCATCAGCCTGAAATAGAAATACCAGCCTCATCCAGAGGGAGGGTGAAAATCCAACTTTATGTTCAGCTATGTTGTGTGATTTCTTAAACCATATTTTCCACAAGCAATCACAAGCCTTTCTGCCCACTGTCTGCATTAACACCATTAATTTTATTGTGAATTAGTTCAAAATGGTAAGGAATTGCCAGGTAGTGGTAAAAGGATACAGGTTGAAGTAATACAAGACTGAATGGGCTGCTGAAAGCATTTTTAAAAGAGCAGTGACCCAGCCCTGCACCCTCCAGGACACCAGCAGACTCCAGGGAGCTAAGGGAGCCCTCTGAGCCCCACTGAGCATGGAGAACTGAGCATCCAGGAGAACTGGAGCTGCAGTGAGAGGAGATTGTGCCTTGGTGTTCAAGGAGAACGGGATTAGCACTAACCCATGGCCTTTCCAGATTGAGCTGACTTTATGTAACGAAAATGCAAATCATCCATCACAAACACAGCCATTACAAATGTGTGAAAGTGAATTTGCTGTGAAATTAGTTTCAGATGGGAGAATCCAGCTGCAATTTTTCCCAGTGGTGTTTCTCATGGACCTCATAGGCACAGCTTTCCCATTTCCTGTAGGGAGAGCTTCAAAAGCTGGGAGGCAGCACTGGAGGGATTGATCCATAAGGTTTCCCTGACATCTGGTAGTCTTGCATCAGTTAGTTCTTGTTGAGTGTATTCTGAACCACCCAAAGTATTTTATGATTATTATTTTCAGGGGGTATTTTTCTCATTGTTAGCCACAGTTTACAAATGGTTTTCCCCTCCTGAACCTCTTGAAATGGTGTGATTCTCCCCCTAAAATACTTAAAACTGCAATCTGCTTATTTCTCTTGATTGTGACCAGAAAAATGTATGGCATTTAATGTGTTACAATATGGAAAATTTGATGCAAGTAGAACAGAAAGACTCTAACCAAACCTGGAGAAGATGAGCTTGATCCTATGTCAGTGCTGTACTTCCCACCTGAACAAGTGATTAAAATTTAAGATGTAGCATGCTGGATCAAAATTATAACATATTGTACTATATATAACTTAGGAAGCCTGTACCTACCACCCTTTCAGGAATATTCATATTATTTATTTAATAAAATAGTTTTAACTTGAGGAAAGCAAACAATGAGTAACAACTACTCAACTATACAATCAGGCAAGGTGTGCCTACATCAGTCTGGCATTCAGCTAGAGTCAGAATTTGGGATGGGCCCAGAGTTTGTACTTAGCACTGATATAGGCTTTATCTGTGGCTGTGATATACTGTAGGTGAGTGAGCTGTTCTGTCTTAGGTTAAATTGCCATTTCTTACTTTTTGGCTATTGCTGTTCAATGTCAAATACATTACAACCTGCACATTCTGCAAATTATAGGCTAATTCTGCTGTAATTGATAAACTAGATGGAAGGTACAACTGTATCAGCAATGGCAAACCTCCTACTGTAATATTATTAAGAAACTTGTGAACAGGACAAAAATATCCTGAGTGTGGGCTGTGACACTCCTCTCAGTCAAATCTTTTTACATCAACTCTCAGCTGTAAGACCAGGCAGGAGGATTGAACTTTCAGGAAAAGAATGTTGGCAACAGGATAAAAACAATGGGAAATGGTTGTCCCACAAGCACAAGCCTGACATCAGGGCATGAAAAAGGAATCCCAGTCATCTTCAAGGATTCAGCAACACTTCTAATCAGGATTTCTTCTTATAAAGGAATGTGTTTCTGACAGCTCACCACCTGTCAGGACTGAGCTGATGGGAGCTCATACCTTGTGTGTTATGCTGGGAATGAAATCCATGGGTTCATTTCCCCACCAAAATGTAAGATTAACAGGTAGTTCTTGAAGTTTGGGCAGGAGTGTGAGTACATATAGGCAGATATACATCCCACCCCTGACTCCTTCAAGGCAGACAAGGCTGCTCTGCAAGGTCTTTACAGCTACAGGAGAGGCTCGGGCAGTGGTTAGACCAAGTCACTGCCTGGTATTGTTGTCTTTCCCAATCCCATCCGTGCTGACCCTCCAGCCTACAACACGGTCTCATTATACTCCCAGAGTAAGATATTGTTTGGCTCTGCAGCCTCTTGGGGTCTCAGAAAGGGCAGAGACCATTTGCCCTTGGCCTGTAATTGTTCTGTTTCCACAGTGACAGCCATGGGATGCCAGGAAATATCAATGCAGGTTTGCTATGGCAAATTTCCTGCTATGACAACTTTCTGCAGAGTGCTGCCAACACTCTTGCTGCTCACTTTGTGCTCACAGTCCACTGTCATGCACAGCACCTCTTACTGATCTGCCAAAAGGCAACTGCAGTGCCTGAGTCAAGGAGCTCTCATTCGACCCTTAAATGGAGAACAACACATTGTCATAGGCAAGGGCGTCTCACCAGGAAAGCAATTTTCACAATGGCAGGAAATATCTGCCAGACCAGAGAAAAGGGAGCTGGTCCAGAAGCCGTAGCACTTGTGTGATTTTTGGACACCTGGCCTTTGCTTCACACTTCCTGTATGATTTGGAGCAAGTTGTTTGAGCATCTGAATCACTTTTGTACTTTCTCATCAGTTTGTGAAGGCATTCAGGCATGTCAGTGGGAACTAGGAACCTAGGTAATTTGTTCATCTGCCCCTAAATTTCACTGCACACCAGTCCTTAATCTCTAGGGTAGGAACCCCAACATTACCTGGTCTGTGGTAAGGCTGACCCTATCAAACATAACAAGACTCTTTGAGGACTTAAGGATATCTTCAGTATAATTTCATAGTAATAACAGGAAAATTTCTTACGGTATGCAGCTGGCTCTCTTTGGCACTGTAGAAACTCCACTGAATAAAGAAATTTCCCAGTGGTCCAGAACTGGTGTATGTGCAGAGGAGGGTTGCATTTCCACCTGTCGTAACATTCACTGTCTTCTCAGGGATGGTCACCACGACCCCGCTGGTGTGGCCTGTGGGCAGTAAGTGTGGTGAGGAGAGATCAACTGGGGCTGGCCCTGGGAGCCATGCAGCATTGCCTTTCTAACTGGGCTGTTGAGGAAACCTGTAGGATGTGTCTGGCTGTTCTCCTTTTCAGTACCGTTTGCTTTGGGCTTTGTGTGGAAATTTCAGACATAACAAGCTGGGACTGGGTAAAAGCTAGCAAGCAAATAAATCCCCCAGAATTCTCATGCCCTTACAACAAATAATATTCTTAAATCCATACTTGTTCTCATTGGCGATACTCATCTTCTCACTAAGAGTCTGTGGTTAAACTGAACCTTTCTTCTGCACTCACAGTGCTCTCCTGTGCTTACATGCTCATTCACAGCTGTGTTTACCCCTCTCTTACACCTTTCTTGCTCTTTTTGGGTTTTTTGCAGTTATTTCATTAGATATCTGATCTCCTTCACTGTGGAGCATCATCACCTACACTGTTCTCACTTCATACACCCTTGTGTTCTGACCAGGACTTGGTAGCACTGTTGGATCCCTCAGGCTGGAGCCCAGCAGCTTTTCTCTGCTTTTATTTTTCTAATTGCTTTGCTTTTGTTTAGGTTTCTAAGGGTTTATCTCCAGAAGCTGTTTTTTTTTCTGATGCTATTACATTGGATAAATCAAACGAAACTTTTTGGAAATGCTTTTCCTGTGTGGGTACTAGGAAGATCTTTGATAACTCGATCAACCCTTTCTGTTGTGCTCAAAGGGAAGCCAGAAAGGGAGCAAACACAACTTGACTGATCAGAACACTATGCCCTTCCCCATAGTGTTCTGATCAGTCTTGACTACATAATCAAAGCAATGGATCAAGCACCACCTTACAGTATTTACCTGTTTCCATCCTCTGTGAACTAATAGCCATGATGACACACGACAGCAAAGATAGAGCTGTCAGAAAGATAAATCTGAATTTCATGGTTTTGGTAGATCATTGAGTCCAGTTTGAAATCTAATGTTTGAAGATTCAGACTGTGAATGTATTTCTTCTGGATGGGATGGAAAACAAAACATTATGGAGCTTTCTGTGCAAAACAGGCAAGCTGAGAATTTCATGTTGTAGTAATTTTCATTGCATATATTAATGATTGAGACAGATGTAAAATATTTTTCTCAATGCAGGATCTCTGCATCTTATGTTGGGGGTGCTGTTTTTGAGAGTTAAAGCAGAATCTGCAGTAATACTAAGGAGAATTTTGCTGAAATGAACAGCCCTGTGTGAGAAAACATTGTTTATAAAAAGAAACTATCTATTTTGTCATTTTAAAGTATGTAAATACTGGAAATTCATGAGTTAATACAGTATGCAAACCTATCTAAACTGTTTTCCTTGTTTCATGGCTTCAATAGTAAAGGCTCACTTCAAGGAAGAAAGGAATAATATTCTGTTTTGATGGTGGCTAGGCTGAAAATTAATGGGTTTAAACTACAACAAAATTTATATTATATTTGAAGACATAAAATATAGTGTCACAGGAATGGCTGGAGATTGACCTAAATGTGTCAAACCTGCCTTGGGGAAAGAGGGAATCCCAGTACTGCCTGCCAGTCCTACTTGTCTAGTGAGTTCACAGCAGCTTAATCCTTACTGAGATCTAATATAAAAGCTGTGCCATGCTATTTTAGGTTCTCAGTTCACTGTTCTCAGCTTTAAGAGTTAGTGTTGGCCAGAGGATGATAGCTTCTCACCACAGTTTACATGTATTTATTTTCTGCTCTTTGCAGGATTAAAAGTACTGTCCTTCAACACAATGTTATTCTACTGAAAACACCCATTTTCCAGTCATCTGCTCCACATATTTACTTCATCATTCTCTGGGTTTAGAGTCAGGAGTGCCACAGAGCCTGACTGTTAGAAGCTTTTCCCAAAGAAATTAATTTTAGCAGAAATTACTCCACAAAGCATTGTAGTTTCCATAAAACTATATTTTGAAGGAATACATTTAATTGAAATAATCTTCACTCAAGTAAAAAGGCTGTTTAAAACCAATACTAACTGCAACATGGATCTTTTGACCGACAGCAGAGTGACCTGGCCCCACAGAGCCTGTTCCCTCACCATGGATATTAATGGGAATTTCACTTTGCATTTATGGCTTCCAACCTCTAATCCCATTTCATACATACGGGCCTTTTGGTTTGAATTTTTAAAAAAGTACACAAATAAGAAATAACTCAGTGAAAACAGCTAGCGTGAACAGGACCATAATTTGTCAAAAATGGCTGATCCTTGTCTTTACTCATCAATATTACAGTGTGACTGTTTCCTTCCTACAGAGAAAGGCATTGCAGTTAATTAGGAATCTCCAACTTTCACTGAAGTCCTTTGCAGTTTTTAACACTCATGAAATAAATCCAAGTTTGCTGATCTTTTCTGAGCTACAACAGAAGTCCACAGTCAGTAGTGCCCACCAATATGGGCACATTGTTAGTCATAAATACAGAACTTTCAAATTAGAGACATTGCTTTGAAAAGTATATATGTTACCAATTCTGAATTACTTTTCATATCTAAGGTAAAAATCCGTTGGGCTTATAAGTGTGTGAGAGTTAGAACACTGGAACTCCAGGAGCAGCTACTTAAAATATTTCTATGGCACCCAAACCAGATAATTCCATCTGGAAAAGAAGATGTGGAAACTAACTTTCATTTTCTGTAGTGGATACAGGGGCTGTTCATCTCCTTGGAACATTGAAATGACTGTTTCTGTATATATTAAAAGTAAAGTTTAGCCCAATGAAATGCCCTTGAAATATGAATAATATATAGTTTTTACTATACCATAAAATTCCTCAATTTCACAAAGTATTATGTCCTCATTTAATTTCAGGGAAATCCAAAGATTATTTGCATGCTTAAAGTTAAGCATCCCCCCCCGCCCCCCCCCCCCCCCCCCAATTTTTTGGTGGTTGAGCCACTGAGGCATCATTTTCCAGCCCTATTATTAAGGGGAGACAAAAGTCAAATATGGAAAAACCTGACCTTGAAACACTTGAAAGACCTGAATGCTCCATACAAGAACTCTTTGCCTCTTCCTGACATCAGAGCAAAACATTAATCTACCAAAGCCAAAATTCTGTTCTTGAGCTAAAAACTTTTACCAGGCAGGGGTCAGTTTGTGGATTTCCATAGAATGATCTGGCAGTATAGCCATGATTTTTATTCCATTCTGAAATAATTAATATCAAATGTTCTCCTAGTTAGGTTCACCAGCTCTCTTACTTCAACAGGTTCCTTTGTTCCAGTGCTATTTCGATCAGTTTGTTGTTCTTACCTGCAAGGATGGCTAGAATTGGAAATATCTTCAGCATTGTTGCACACACCTTCTTGATGCTGGGAGAGAAAAGAGACCAGATGCTGCTTCTGGCTTCAACTGAAACTCAACTGTTCTGTTTTTTGAAGTCGTTTTTTTTTGTATTCTTTATCAGCTGCGTATCAACACGTCAGTGAGCTGTTTCATTCTCCTTTATCACCTTTCTCCGACTAGTGGTGTGACTGTTCACTTGAAACCATTTCGTGGGCTTTGAGCAACTAAGGGTTTTGTTAATAATAAACCTTTGAATCAGAGAAGTCCAAATTCTCCCACTTTTGCCAGGGCCCTGCAGTATTTACCTACCTAAGTACTACCACTGAGTACAAGAAAAGTATTTGTGAAACTATTTAGCAGTCAATTAGTGTTGTGGTCAGGCCTAATATGAATAATCTTTATTTCCTGTTAATTCTGTAATTTCCTTTTAAAAATGGGCATGTGTAGATAATACATTGTCAGTACATTTTCAATTCAAAACGTTTCTTATACAGTTTGTTCAGCTTCCTGCAGGAGCCAGATTTGCTTTTTTTGTTCCATGTTGTTTGACTGAGGCTGATTCAGAGCCCTGGGCTGCAAAGGGAGTAGCTGGCTCTGCTACACAGCCACAGGGAGTGAGTGCCTGAAGACAGAGCAGAGGGCAGCATTGCCTTGTGCCTGTGTGCCTGCACCTAGGACCAAGGCAAGTAACATGGTCAGGCTTCTACGGTTGTTGAAAACATGGGACTAATTCATGCCTGATGATCCCATCTTTAGTAGTGGCAGGCAAGGGCAGCCACCTCTTCCATGGCAGGAGCCATGCTGCAGTATGGGAAGCCCTTTTGGAAGGTGGGGTTCAGCATCTGGCCATGTGAGGTTGGAGTGGAAAGGTATGACCAGGCTCTCCCTTGTCTCCCTTGTCTGTGAAGTGGTGGCAGATTCTTCAGCAAAGTCAGGTTGCTGGTTGCATCAGTTACAATTGGGATAAAGTTTATGGACTATTTTATTCTGCCAGATATTTCTGTGCATGGCAGATGCCTGAATAATCTCTGGGCAGATGACAGGGTTTGGTGATATTTTTATATGAACCATCTCCATTTTGGAGATGTCTTCTCCTTAGTTCTGACTGCCAGCACTTCACACAGCATCCCCACAGAGTGGGCAGTGCCTGTCTTTAAACTATGGGAAGGGCAAGCCTTGGAAATGCTAAATGTCCTGTCCAAGAATCACAGGGGACTCAGAGTCCAAAAAGGAATATGTACACTGAAAGACTGAAATTCAAATTCAGATTTCTTCCAAAAGTTGAAAAGCATTTAAATTCACCTTCACTGAAGAAGTGTGGAGGGATCGTGAGTGCTCATGGGAAGTTCTCTCTGGCTTTCCCCAAAGCCTAAAATGGGAGCTGCTGATGATTTCTAGTCCTTTAAGTATGGATGAGTGCAAATGATCTGAACGAGACAGACTACAGACACATTTCAGTGATTGCCTGTGGCAGCTCCATAGTACCTAGGAGTCTGACTGGTAGCTCACAGAGCCCTGATCCTTTGCATAAGACAGCAATTTTCAAGAAGATGCAAAAAAACACTGCCAGCCTGCTGAGTAAGTCAGCACCTGCATGATCCTGTATCTTTACCACAGAATCACCGAGTCCTCTAATTTCCTCTCATCTATCAACACCAAAGTCCTTTCTCTAGCATTTAAAGCTCCCTCAGCTAATATGTATTTTTGCTTTGTTACATTCACTTTTTGCCAATTTAAAAAATGACAGAACTACATTTCTGGAGGGTGAAATACTCAGTTGACCAGAAAACAGGAGCCAAGAACTCAAATTGTGTATCAACATGTGCCCCTTTAATTTTGGGATGAAGGGATGAGATTACCAGTTACAGAATGGATATAGCTCACAGCATAAGTTAAAACCATCACCCTGTTTTACAGAGGATTCTGAACAGCAGGAGTGTTAGTGTTTGACTGTTACCCTGGGACTCATTTTGCTCAAACTAGAGGTTCCCCAGCACTAATCCTGCAGGCCCTCCAAAGTTACTCTCCTGTGAAGGTAATAGATGGCACCTGTCAGCTGCCGACTTGGCTTCTAACTCATTGCTCCTGGGGAGCAGCACTGCCTGTTCAGGAGAACTGAACACAGAAAAGAAAATCTGCTTTGGTTTGATGTTTTAAATTACAGTGGGACAACAAAGAAGCTCTTGCTTACACAGCTTAGCTAAGAGAAGAGAACAGCCCAGAGTGCAGCAGCACAGAAGTCACTTTGCTATGGGTGGAGAAAAGACTCCTATCTCGAGATAAAATGGAAAGGGGCACTACCTGGAGCTGTGTGTTAACAGACTTCGTGACTCAAGTCTGTGTACACTGACATGTATTCAGAAATGTTCCCTTTCAAGCAGCTCCCATGTATTCACTCTCCAAACAGAAGTGTCAATCATTAAAAAATGAACCCCAGAGGCAAACCCCAAGCGAGGCAGCATCATTCAGACAAAGCACTGCTGGGATATTTAGAAGTTGCTTCTGTTGGCATTAAGCCTAATTAAAAACTTCCTGTAGAATTCTGTTTTGCTTGACAAAGTTGAGCAGCATTCCAACTGCTGTGTCTTCCTGAAATACGATAAATCTGTAATTGTGTGATGACACTAAACCCAGTGATTTATACAGCTCTCTAGTTCAGTATTACAGCTGATAGCTGAGGACGAAGAGAAGTGTGCAATTAAAGATTCCAACAAGTGCAGTGAAAGTTGCTTTAAGCCTCTAAATCCATCATAAGGTTGATTTTCAGATGCCCAGCACAGTTTGCTTGCTTACTGCACAGCCTTATTTGTGGTTTAAAAAATACTTAGAAGCTTTTTAGTATCAGCTGGCATGTTTGCAGCCTAAAAGCTAATTAATGAACTCACTGTTATTTTTAATCTTGTAGAGAGTGAAAGTCTGTAAGGTAACAAAAATATAAAATCTTCTGGGGAGAGCACCATAGCTTGCCACTTCAAAGTACTTTGGTCAGAAATACACCCAGCCCTCTGTATTCAAGCCCCAAATGAGCACAGTTTATTAGCAAAAAGCACAATTCCATTTCCTTGTAAGGGGTTTCGAATGGTCTTTTTTTTATATTGTCCCTTTTGTCACACCAGAAAGAAGGTCTATTTTCTTTTTAGCCATTCAAAAGCCAGAGAGTTTCCTTCTGCAAAATCCTTGTCCAACAAGCTTTCCTCTTTCTGAGGGGAAAAAAAGAAAAACAAGCACTGAAATGGGATGATGCATCCAGCCACTGCTCTTGTCCTGCTGCAGAGGATGCTCCCGGGGTGCATCTGCCTGCCTGTGTACTGCACTGGCCTCCACACGGCCTCTTTGACTGACACAGACCATGCAGGAAGTTTTCTTATTCTGTGTTGCTTTAGGAAACTGATGCCTGCTGCAGTCAAAAGGATTTGTTTGTGTCCAACACCTTGCAATAGAACTGTGACATCTGTACCCACAGCAGTGTGTATTTAGTCACCAAGTTGAAATTGTGAAATTGATGTGAATGTAAGCATCTGGACAAATTTGTGGATCTGGCTCAGGCTTTTTGGGTTGACAGGAACAATCCTCTGGTCTTCCCTACCTTCTGACCTGTGAAAAAAAAAAGAAAAGCAGGGAAACAGCTGCTCATGATGCTGCCCCCGACCTCCTGGGGATGCTGGTATAGCATCCACATTCCCTAGGATGAGGCTGCCTTGGATTGTGCTGGATGAGGATGATGGAAATGCTGGAGGGAGTTTTGTTGCAGAAGCAGGGGACGGTTCTGCAGCAGCTGTGGTGTTAATACACATGATAAATTTAAACACCTCGTGTGCAGGTGAGCTGAGCACCATGAGTGCCCTGATGGATGCAGGATAAAGAATAACTTCCTAGCACAAAGTGCCACCATCAGAGAATCCATTTCTTCTCTTTGACTCAAGTGTCAAAGCCAAAGCAAGCTCTTCCCTGCGTGGTAAATCACAGTAAAATGGTTCTGCTTTCATACCTTTGCTGTTCCCTTGGATTTGCATTGGCTGCATAACCTTTTCCCTGCACGATTAACTCTCCTTACGTCTTTTTTCCTTTTGACTTTTTTTTAATGTAGTTTCACAATTGAAGCTAATCAAATTAAAACAAAAACAAAAACAAAACAACAAACAAACAAACAAACACAAAACCAAAAAAGAAAATAAGGAAAATTCACACTGAGGATCTGGGGATTAAACTGTCAATCAGCCTTATCAGAGGGAAAGGTCTTTTTTTAATCATTGTTTGCATTTTCATAGATTAACAATTTTTGAAAGTATTAAGTGGTTTTGTTCATTCAAGCATTCGCTGTCCTTGTCTAAAATGAAAAATGCTTTCAGCTTAAGAGTGCATGGAACTGCATAATTTATATGCTTGCCTTAACAGGTATGATAATGTAATTTTAGGATTATTCTGCCATATTAAAACCTGGCATAAAATTTGTGCAATTGGGCTGAATTCCAGGATTTCCACCTGCATCTGCTGTCTCTGAATTGGAGGGTTCAGGTGCATTGGTGTTAAAAGGATGTGTTTTGTGCTTTCAAACACAACAGCTCATGCTGTCAAATGACTACAGGCAATCTCATTATATATTTTTTAAAATAGCCTGTTTTTTAATTCTCACCGTTTCAAGGAAATTCTTGTACTCAGTGCTGACCTCAGCTGCACCTTACTCCATGTATTGCTAAATCTGTTTGCTTTTGGCATGCTCCAGTTTAGGAGAGAGACTAAAGCAGCCTCTGTGTCTGAGCATTGCTTTGCCTGCCTGAGTTTGACCTGGCTGTGAATCCCTTTCATTTCCATTCACATAACTGGTCCCCAGCGGGAACTGAGAAGCTGTTTCTGCATCCAAGCTCTGTAATTCAGCTGCCCTCTGAGGGAGCCTGATTTTAGTGGGACTGTGTGGCCTTTTTCTTGGGGAGGCAGAATAATATTTGTATATGCCATTAATTATTAATAATGGTTGTGTAGCTGGTTTTGCCCCAGCTGCCCTTCTGCCATCAGAAATGCCATGGGGGCCCTGGTGGCAGCTGGAGCCTGGCTCTGCCTGCTGGCAGCCAGCTTTCCAGACTGCTCTGGCACTGGCTTCTTGAGGTGGTACATGGTGGGGCATTCCTTGGGAAACTCAGGGTTCCCAGAGGCTGGGCAGTGCTTTGGAAATGCTGCAGTACATTAAAATGAACAAGTTAATGTGAGTGAACCAAGAGCAGCTGCTTGCTTGGTGCCTGGCTTCATGAGATTTTTGTTTTGATTCCCAGGAATTTCCCAGGAGAAGGTTACTTATTTACTTGGTTTTAATTTTTAGGAAGAATGATGCTTCCTTTCCTGCTTTGCTAATAATCTCATTAGACTTGTCTTAATTATTTTTATTACACTGAGTATGGCAACACGATGATGTGATGAAGTTGTAGAGCAGAGGATCAGCAATCCTGAATACAAAACAGTGCGGGAGACCAGCTGAGATAAACCTAAGCACTTGTTTTGTCCTGCTTGTGACAGGCAACCAAAGTTATTCATCAACCGACTGGGACCCAGATTCCGTAGCCCAACTGCTTTGTTACACACTGCTGTTCAAATTCTTTGGAAGCACTTGTTATCCCTCAGTGACCAAGTGGGCACTGAGTTTGCAAAGTGTAGGGAAGCAATAGAAAATGAAACTGTCAGCAGCCTGTACATCGTGGAGCAGCTGGGAAAGCAATAGCTCAGATGAAGTCATCTGAAAAACATACGAATCTTAATTGTGTGTAGGGTGTAACTTCTGAAAAACAACTGTCTAACCCAGTTGTCCAGCAATTTGATTCAAACGAGCTAATAAAAGCCGTGGGGCAGCCCAGCCTGGCACAGTTCCAGCCCTGTCACGCCTTCCCCCGCGGCAGCAGGGGCTCGCAGCCCGGGGACGGTGACAGTGACAACCCACACAGCCGGGTCCGAGCCCTGCCCGGGGCTCCCAGCCCTGCCCGGGGCTCCCAGCCCAGCCCAGCCCGGACACGAACTGAACAAATAGATAATCAAATGGTGTGGGAGTTCAATACAATGGCTGGGTCTTGACAATTAAAAAGGACTTTTTTTTGTTGTGATTGAGCATAAATCCATGTGAATATTTAAGTACCTTTTATATGTTATCCTTCGTGTAGCAGCTTAATTTGTACTTCCAAAGCAAACCAGCAAATCTTTCCTGTTTCCTTAAAAGAATGCTATTTTGGTGATCTTATTCCTGTAAGCCACACTCCTCTTGGTCAGTAGTCCCTCAGGTCAAATACAGCAAAAGCAATACTTCCTTTAAGTAAATATCAGCATAATGCTGTTAGGCATCTTTTTTCATGTTTTAATAGTGTAAAAGTCTGGCAGAGTCCTGGTTTATTCCATGCATGTTAAGTAAACAGCCTATTTTAATAGCCTTTTTTTGCAATACAAAAGTTTTTTGTACATTAGTGGCTTAAAACCCTCTTGGACCCTTTTGAGATAGGAATGTACTCGGGTGAGTGTTTCAGCCTTGCTTGGACTGATGGAACCAGAGAGGAAAGACAGGGGTACCTGTTCTAAGGGGTCAGGGAAAAACATTCTGATATTTCATAATGAGAAATCATCTTCAAACTAAGGTTCCCTTCAATTCAAGAATTATTCTTAAGAATTGCCCTTTCTGCTTTGACTGCTTATTAAGGCACTAGATACCAAATGCATTTTGTCCTTCAAAATTATGCCTATATAAGCAGTTCTGAAACCCATTTGAGCAGAGTTCTCAGACTGATGTCTGACAGTTCAGTGGGACTTCTCTCAAGACAGGTGTTTGCTTATAGTACTTCAAAAATAACCGTGAAAATGTGGACTTCTAGTTCAAAAAAGAAATTCCAGGGCTGGCCACATGTGGTGCTGATTGTGACAAGTAGTCTTATGGACCTGCAATACTTGTGCAATGACACTTGTGTTGGAGCAGAACATGGTTTCATATTGCTAAACAGCATTTCTACTTAGATTTGCTATTTTACATGACAGATCCATGAACAAATCCAGACTCTTCTTACCCCAGAAGATGGAGGGTGGGTTGGAAAGGCCTGGCTCTCCAGGATGCTGGTACCCTGCTGGTATAAGCTTTCTCATCATGAAATCCAACAAGCTGTGCAGTGCTGGTGGTGAAACAATAGCTGTGGAGAAGGTTGTGCCACCATAGGTAATTTTATCCTTAACTTTTATTCCCTGGAGTTTGCTCAGTAATCTAACTGCAGATATTCTCATTAAGCACAGAAAAATCTACTCCTGTTTTTGTATCTTGCAACAGCTTTGCCTCTGTGTTACCTTTCCTTGTGTGGTACTGTGCAGCAGTGTAGTCTTCACTTAGGACATCCTGTCAGAACCAAAGAGAAATCCACTTCTTAAATGTAATTTGGACTGCAAGAGGGGCAGCAAACTCGCTAATATTTCAAAGAAATCTCCATTTGAGAGAAGATTTATTGTTTGCTTGTTTTAAAGGAATGCCAGGATGTGTTCCCAACAGGAGAGACTGTATTATTTCCTCTTACAACACAGTGCAATTTTAAAGCCAGTTAACAGCAAACATGTATCTCTCAGGGCTTCCTGCTGACAAGAAAGGAGCATACAGAGCATCCAGAGGGCAAGGACAGAACAGTGTGTGGAAGGAGTATCAGGCAGTGTTACTTAATCATCGACATCACATTTCGCTCTGAAAATGGTAAAGCTTTGCTAATTGTCTCTCTGTGATAAGTTACATTCTGCTCCATGTTGTCTTCTGCTGTAAGCTGGGTTACTGCATTTATTGGAAGCCAGAGAACAGATTTCTCAGGATGCTTTTTGCATCTAGTCTAAATCCTTAGTTCAGCACAGCAAACCTGGAGTGACAGTAGTGTCATGAGCAACTGTGTGGTATTTCCTTTTCTGTGCTGTGTTTCACTCTGGACAGAAATCAATGTATTGCTACAGAGCAGTACAAAACCAACCCATGCTGGTTTATGTCATGAATGTGGAAACTCTCCCATTTCCCTTATGAACACTGATCAATACCAGTCTTGAGATATGGCTGGAGGTCTCAGGTTTGTAGGTCTGTTTTCCCAAAGGATTTTGCTTTTCTACAGGTGCCTGTGTTTCTTTTTTCTGCAGGGAAACCTCACCATTAGTAAACATCTAACTACAGAGAGGAGTCTGGACCTCGTCCTGTACCTGGTGCAGACCCAATCCCCTTGTGTTGCTTGAGCCACGGGTGGCTGTGTGTAGTTTGCCCTCCCATTCCATCACTGGTAGTGGGCGTGACTGAGGCCCTACAAAACCTGTTGGCTTAGCTGTAAACATTCAGTAATATCTTTCCCATGACTTGGGCTACATGATTTGTTAGTCTCTCAGAAAGTTCCCTGAAACACAAGCCAATTTCTCCTTTAAAACTATTATTACATTAAAAGAAAAAAATTGTTTTGCACTGCTGAGCAAGATGGTATCAAAAACACAGTTCTTGCTGCCAACCAATACAGATTTATACCTTACAGCAGAAAGGACACAGAGCCTCAGTTTTTGATTAAAACAGCTCAGCTTTTCATCAGTAAAAACTGAGGACCACAATGCCAAATAAAATAAGGCCAGGTTCTTAGCTGGTTTAAACTGGATGATCTCCATGTAGTGTCACTTGACCTGCACTAAATTTTTACTTGCTGAATTTTGGCTGTTACATGACTTACCATCTCTAACCATGTAAGACATACAGCAGGATTGCGAAGGATGTGTCTTAAGAGATACATTGCCATTCTGCTCCTATCCAGTCCCAGATGCCCAGTTCCTGCAGATAGAAGTAGGCCCCTGCTTATACACACATTTACCAGGTTTTTTTCTCCTTTGGAGTTTGCATTTATGTTTATGGTTTGCTGGTGGAGCATTTGTCCTAGTGGAGTGGGGATTTTATCTGTTTCTTTGTTCTGGCAAGCTGTAAACCAAAATTTTAACACTCAGTAAACAAAACTGAGAAGCAGTTTGTTCTCAGTAAAATATTTTTGTGATAAGACAGTGGGAAGTAAATGGCATCTCCAAAGCACCATGTTCTTCCTTTGGTGCTTTCAGTAATTTTAGCACTGCAGTCATGTAGCTGGGGAGGAAGTTTTGGGGTTGCAAAAATTTGAATGAAAACCCCCAAGGGAGTAGTTCTTGGTGATTTTGTCATCTTCCACATTTAGTGCCTCTAAGAGAGCTGAATCATAAAGAAATGCCGAGAGCTTTAATCACACTGATATATACTTTTCAGCTATCTTTTGGCAGCTTTGAAAGTCACAGCTAAAAATACTGAAAACACTCTAGGCCTAATGGGGTTTGAGTTAAGAAAACGGACAGCATAGAAAGAAAATCCTTAGAACATTGTTGTGCTAGGGCTGTAGTTGCAGAGGTCCCAACTTAGGTGAGATAACAAAAGGATTGTTCATCTGAACTAGAGGTGCACCTCATCCAAAGGGGAGTCCTACACTGTACTCTGAAAAGTCGTGTGGGTTTTGAGGGAGTTTTCACTGTGATGGGAATATGAATGAACAAACCCTTTGGTGTTGGGTTTACCTTGGCTGGATGCCTGGTGCTCACCAAGCTGCTCTATCACCACCTTCCTCCGCAGGACAAGATGGTGTGGAGGAAAATAAGATGGGAAAAAACATGGGTGAAGATATAAGCAGTTTCAAAAAGCAAAAGCAAAGGACATAGAAGTAAAGGAAAACAAAATATTTATTCTCTACTTCCCATCAGCAGGCAATGTCCAGCCACTTTCCAGGAATCAGGGCTTCAGTACACAGAGTAGTTGTTCTGGAAGACAAAAGTCATAATAATGAATGACATAGGGGCAGGCAGCAATCAGCATCTCTCAGCCCCAGAAGACCTCCAATGCTTTAAGCTTAATAGCTTGTTTTAGTTCAGAGGTTCATTTTAGGATATGAACCATGAAAGCCTAAACAGAAATCAGGAAGCAAATCCAATTTTTTTCCCACCTCTGCCTACTATTTTAGTGTTTTACATGTTTTCTGCCAGTTGTTCTCCTGAACATATTAAAAGACTGAACGTGAGAAAAGCATGGGAGGCACAGGCTGTGGTAATAAAATGCATTTCTTCACTGATTTTACAGGCTGTTGTAAAGTCCCCATGTGACTGTTTTTACTCACTCCCAAGTCACGTTTTTATCTAGCATTGAACAGGAGTGCCCAGAAATAAACCCTACACTAAGCTCCTGTTTCTGCCTCCACTTGATACAGAAGCACTGACTATCCAGCAGTCAGAAACTCAAACTCTCTCTTAGTGATGTCAAAGTGTCAAATGCAAACAGAGTCATTAATTCACCTAGTGCAGCCATGCATGTGCTCTAGGAGCAGGATGACCTGAGTGGGACAGGAGGCCCTGGCAGCACTCACAGCTTACAAGAAAGAAGGCACCTGCTCCCACTGCGTGTCCCCTGCAATGCTTAGAGGTAGGTGAAAGATTGAAGTCTGTCCAGTGAAGGGTGACATCCAGCACCCACAGCCATGAGGAAGCTCATACTACCAGAGATGGGTAGTCTCAATTCACAAGGAGGTTAAAAGTAAATCAGATGTTTTGTTGAGGGTTTTGCTTCAACCTTCTCTGTTGTAGAAGATGGAAACTGTGGGAGCAGCCGTTTATGCGGCGGAGCGGGACAGCAGTGACAGCCAGCGCGCTGCTCTCCGTGCCCGAGCGATCCATCCTTCCAGGGATGCACTGCTTTTCTCCTAACGTGGCACTGGCGCACTGTAAACTACCCCTGGGGAATCAGTGAGGCACACACATTCCCTAGGTCCCCTGGAGCCTCCTGATTTTTCCTCCCCAGCTAAGATTTATCTATTGTATCCATTACTGTGTCTTCCTGGGAGCAGTGCCCTGGTGCGAGGGGACCGCGGAGGCACTGCGGGAGTGGGACAGCGTCACAGGTCTAGATTGAGTTACTGACCTAAACAGCATGGAGTAGAAACACCAATAAACTGGAATTGCTGGAAATACACCTTCAAATCCTAGCTTGTATTTAAATATTTGCGGGTTTGGGTTAGAACAGGGGTGGACGTGTTCACTCTGAGTTACCTGCCCGAGTTGAACACTGCAATAACGCTCGTTCCCCAGCATCCCTCTTCGCTCCCTCCTGTCCCCAGGCACAGACCAAGGGGAGAGGGACAGGGTTTGTTTCAGAAGGAAGCAGTTTGGCCATGCTGAGAGGAGACGGGGCGGCTGCTCTGCCTGCTCCGGCTACGGGGCTGCTCCGAGCCCTGGGGCTGCCTCACACAGAGCGCTGGGGCAAAAGTGGCCTTCCTGCCTACACCTCCCCTCCGAACACCTAATAACTTATATATCTGCTCTTCGAACACCTTACACCTCTCCCAACACATTGCCTTTCCCTGGCTGACACACGGGTGGCACTAATTACTGTGTCCCAGCACACAATAACAGTATTCGGCAAGACTGAAAGGATCCCCAACCCAGGCTGCCTCCAACCCCATCGTGCCCCTCGCAGGTCCCGCTGACCTGCCGGAACCCCGCCGCTGCTCCGGCCCGGGTTTTTTCCCGCCGTGGCTGCCCGCGGGTGGGCCACCCCGGGATGGATAGCCCCGGGATGGATAGCCCTGCCCCGTTATGGATAGCCCTCCCCGGGATGTGATAGCCCTGCCCCTGGATTGGATAGCCCTGCCTCGGGAGTGGATAGCCCTGCCCCCGTGATGGATTAGCCACTGCTACGTGATTGGATAGCCCTGGCCTCGGGATGGATAGACCTATCTCCGGGAGAGCCACGGGATGGATAGTCCTGCCCCGGCATGGATAGCCCTGCCCCGGGATGGACAGCTCCGCCCCGGGATGGACAGCCCCGCCCCGGGATAGATAGCCCCGCCCCGGGATGGATAGCCCTGCCCCGGCATGGGTAGCCCTGCCCCGGCATGGATAAGCCCTGCCCCACGCTAGCCCTGCCTCGGGATGGATAGCCCTGCCCTGTGCTAGCCCTGCCCCAGGATGGATAGCCCTGCCCCGTGCTAGCCCTGCCCCGGCATGGGTAGCCCTGCCCCGGCATGGGTAGCCCTGCCCCGGCATGGATAGCCCTGCCCTGTGCTAGCCCTGCCCCAGGATGGATAGCCCTGCCCCAGGATGGATAGCCCTGCCCCGGCATGGATAGCCCTGCCCCGTGCTAGCCCTGCCCCGGCATGGATAGCCCTGCCCCAGAATGGATAGCCCTGCCCCGCGCTAGCCCCGCTCCCGCCCCGCGCCGCCGAGGGCAGGTAAGGGCTGCGGGTTTTGGCTGTGCCGGGCACAGCCCCGGTGTGCGGGGGGAAGCGGGAGCGCAGCCCCGGGCCGGGCTCGGTGCGAGCGCTCCGTGCCCATGGCCGTGTGCCGGGTTCAGCCGCCGGACGGGACACAGCGGGGGCTGTCCCTGGAGCGGGCGGAGGTGCCGCTCCCCTCCTGCCCCGGGCCGGCAGTGCCGGAGGGGTCCGGGACTCCTGCCCTCGGGGGCACCGTGCGCTGGGCACGGCAGCGGGTGGGCGTGTGGGGTCGGAGCAGCTGCCGGGCAGGACATGGGGACAGCCTCTGCCCCCTGTGCGGGCAGGACAGCGCCTGGCACAGCGACACTGCAGTGTCCGGCGGGGCCGAGGGCACAGCGGTGGCCGTGCCTTTCGCAGCTCTGCAGGTGACGGCTCGGGGCTGGCTCAGCAGACCAGGCCGCCTGAGCCCTGCCTTGGTTCTTCGTTCCCAGGGGTCTGGCCGGGACTTTGGGCTGTTCAAATCAAAGTGTATCGTATCTTGCTTGCATTGATGAATTGCATTATCAAGCCTTTTGCAATTAGTCACAGAGTGTTTTTGTCCCACGTATTGAAATTAAGTTTGTGAGGCAGCTGTTGGTGTTCAGAGGAGAGATCATAGAATCAGAATAGTTTGGATTGGAAGATCATCTCATTCCAACCCCCTACCATGGGCAGGGACACCTTACTCTAGACCAGGTTGCTCAAAGCCCCATCCAACCTTGGGCACTTCCAGGGATGGGGCATCCACAACTTTCTCTATAGAGAAAATCTGACATAGGAACTTAAAAAAGGAAAGTCCTAGAAAATAAGGGGTAATTTTGATGATTTATAGTATACTTTTTGTTATTGCTTCCCCACTTTGTATTCTAAATTATTTGTAAAAACATGGGACGTGATGTGTCACCTTCCTGTGACTTCTGCTGTTTTGTCCGTATTTTCATAGTCTCCCCTCTCCATCCTGGTTTTATTTGCTTCCGTGTTCATGCTTCATTCTTGTAAATGCTTGGCATGGCAATAAAAACGGCATTTATTAATTTCTGCTCCCTTTGCAGCCGTCTCTCCAGTGTGATCAATGCTGTTGTATAAGGCACGGTAACCTATGGCCTATGACCTATTTGGTTCTTATGTCTTTCTTAGATTACTTTGGCAGTGAGTCATTTTCACATAAAATAGTTTGCAGTGGAGTTTATCTTCCCCAGTGATGCTATAGACCATTCTAGAGCCTTGCATCTCTGCCCCTGGGGCAGACCACAGGGCATGGTCAGACAGTGGAGATCTACTGACCTGTCCCTGTGAAACTTCTGGGAGGGTGTCAGCAGGCAGGAGTTAGTTGGTTCTGTGGACTGAACCCATCTCCTTTACCTCCCTCCCTGTTCCACCTTTGGCAGAATATCTGAGAAACTCCACGTGGTGACCCAAGTTTCTGCTCTCCTGCACAATTCTGTAATTAAAGTGCAAACTTGGTCTTTTCCTCCTGAACTCATAAATTGTATTCCTTTAATGTGCCTCCATCCCTGGGAAAGGGGCAGCCCTTGCCACAGTATGGCACAACACGGGACAAAGTGTTCATTGTACATCAGGCTCGCTTTGATGGCATTTAAATCAATATTGTTATCTGCATTCAGAGATGTAGCAGGGGAGTGTGTGTGTTGAGGGGGACTAAAACAAAGCAGTAACAAATGTTTGCAACAAAGCTGAAAGGCGCACAAGGCTGTCCGGGGGTGTAAACAGGCATCAGAGCCTGAGAAAAATAAGGGTTTGTTAGTGACATTTGATTCAAAACCAAGTTACTTTTTTTTGCAAGTTAAACCTAATGGTGAGGTTCATCTTGGAGGGCCAAAATAGATGGGGTTAGAAACTCACCCAGGGAGGATGCTGCTGGGAACTGCTCTGGGTGGCTGCTTGGCTGAACCTCCATCGCTTCAGGAGCTTCTGCCCAAGCTGTTCCCTTCTTGCAGACCTGCAGCTCACAGGGCTGACACTGCAAAGCAGAGTTGTGGTGTGTCCCTGGGCAGGCATCTTACCCTCTGCAGCATAATATGCATTTTACACAACAGCATCATCATACAATTGTGTCTGGGCAGAATTAGAGTCATCACTACTCATATAAAAGCTCACAATCTTATTCAGCTTATGCACCTAGAAATAAAACTACATTGTTCAACAGTTCAGATGACCTTGTTATTTTTATGTTAAGCTAAACCAAATGACAGGCTGTGTCCACATGCAGATTTATGCTAGTTTAAGCACACCTCTTTTAGCAGTGCTTGTAGCTAATAAATCTACTGCAATGTTCTCCAGTGGAGAGAACCTAGTATGAGAACAGTGATTTTGTGTTGAAATTAGTGTAGCATCTGATTTACTTTTAACCTCCTTGTGAATTGAGACTACCCATCTCTGGTAGTATGAGCTTCCTCATGGCTGTGGGTACTGGATGTCACCCTTCACTGGACAGACTTCAATCTTTCACCTACCTCTAAGCATTGCAGGGGACACACAGTGGGAGCAGGTGCCTTCTTCCTTCTTGTAAGCTGTGAGTGCTGCCAGGGCCTCCTGTCCCGCTCAGGTCATCCTGCTCCTAGAGCATATGCATGGCTGCACTAGGTGAATTAATGACTCTGTTTGCATTGGAAAATTGCAGTATTTCTGGCCAGTTTAAAAAAAAAAAATATTCCTGTGTATGAATTTGTTTTCTCATGTAACAATGTCTGTGGAAGCAGGTGATGTGGAGGATTCAGCAATTGTCTTGGTCCCCCTGGAGCTTCCTTTCACTGTATGTCAGGGGACAAAGTAAAACAGCTTTAGTTAACATTTTAGTGTAGTGTATTTCTGTACTAGAACTAGGCCCATCACAGGCCAGTCTAGGCCTCAGCACATGCTTGGGAATTAATAGAAGAGAAAAAGGCGTGGATCCCAGATCAGACATGGACGGGCTTGGGCATCATTTTTCTCCCCTTCCATCATGTGGGGGGTGATCCCAGCCTCTGGATGTAGACCCTCTTTATTTTGGCATCAATAACTAGAAACTACAGATCAGGCAATTACTTCCTAAGAGGGTTCTTAAAACTCCTTTTCCTGAATGTTGGAGGGAATTATACCTGCCAGATATCTCAAACAATGAGATGCACCCTGCTGTTTTACAGTTAACTCAAAACTGGAATGAAAGTATTTCAGAATCATCCAGGCATGGCTGAGGCTTAAAAATAATCAGTGACCAGACGGAAGGATCCCTCAGTATGCAAAGTTTCCTAAACAAATAGCACTGTTTTCCCTTGGGATTTATCACCACGCCTCATGCTGTTGAGCTCAGCAGGAATAGGAGTACAAAGGATTGGGCCCTGCATATTTTTAACTTTGCCACCATGTTACAAAACGAGGTGGTTTTAGCATTGTGTTTTTTAAAATAAAATGGCTTCTGATCTGGAGGGCTCCTGACCAGGGTAGGTGTTGCAAACTCACAATTATTGGGGCATAACAAGCAAGGTCAGGAAAGCAATTTAAGACATGTCAGCACTGCAAGAAAACATGGAGAAATTATGTTTGGAAGAAAGCACAGTTGAGGTCAGCAAATATTTTTCTGGGTCAAAAATAAAAGACAGAAGTTCTCATGGGTGGTTGCTTTTTTCTTCATCTTCCATTTCTGCAGTTTCTTTCTTTGAACTCAGCCAAAACTTATTTTCCACCTCCCATTTTTCATATTGAAAATATCTGGGTTCTGAGGATGAGTGAGTGACAAAAGGGGGACAGGGAGGTGATTAATCTAAATACTTGCAGTGCTCTAGCCTTAAGCTGTTTACTGTGCAGTTTTGGATACCATACATTTAATTACCAGTTAATGCCTTTTAAAGTGTAACAGCTGAGAAGATGCCTTTAGGAGTACCCATCATACCACGTGGCATCTAGGAACCCTGCTAGCAGGACAGCTGAGTTTTTAAAGGTGATATATTGGCTGAGAGGGAAGCCTGGACACCAGGATGTTTCTCTGATGGAGATGTCAGTGTAGCAGAAGCAGAGCACCATGTCCATGAGAGCCTGAACTGGCTCATAATGAAGCTGTGGGCTTCAAACTTGTTTGAAGGGTTGTTACAAACTAATAAATAGGGAATGCAAATTCTTTTAGAACTCGTTTTCTTGAGTACATAAGTGCAGATTTAGAGCAAGCCTCAGCACAAAACCCTGCCCCCACCCCAAAGCAAAGTGCACTTGGTGGAGGTGTGGGAGTGCTCCCCTCTGTCCTCCACCATAGCTCTTGGGAGTGGAGTGCCTGTGCAGGGAATGGAGGGAGGCAGAGCAGGGCGACAGAACAAAACCTCTGAAGTACTGGCATCCTCTGGAGGTCCAGCCATCCCTGTTCACGGGGATATTAGGGGATTTCTTGGTGTCCCAGGTGGCTGTGCTTGTTTATTTGTGTACTGGCAATCTGCAGAATTACAATGAACTACATCCTGCAAGCTCTGCAAATAGTTCCCACCTATGAAATAAACAGAACTCTCAAATATTTAGACTATAGCATTGCATTATCAGTTTATTATCAATAAAAGGACTTGTTGACCTTAAGGAGTCTGAGTCAGACTTCTCCTCTGATTGGTGTTTTTATTTTGACAATGTTGGTTCTAGGAAATAATGATTAAGACTGAAAAGCTGTCTTTTGTTTACCCTAGGTGGTAACCGTAGGATGGTTAATTTAATTAAAAATGGCTAAAAGGAAGTAAATTATGTGTAATGCAAATTCCACCCATGCAGTTCCTTGCTAGAACAAGATGAGTTAGAGTTCAGTGGAGATAATTATTCATGTGGTGGTTGCATTGTATTGGGTAAAAATGTAGAGTGGAGGAAAAATCCTTACGCATCCTTAACTGTACACTCTGTAATGTCCTTTGGAAGCCAAGGTATTTCTGAGGCTGGGTGCAAACAGGCAGAATTCATTCATTTCCTCAGTCACACATTCCCCACATGCACTGAATGGGGGAGTTTGCTCATTTTTTTGGCTTAGCATTGTATTGTTGTTCTAAAATATCTTCTACTGGTTGCTCTTGAGGGGCTGGGCTAGAGACCTGCTTGTTCTGATAAATTCCTGCAATTCCTCTGTGCCATCTCAGGGCCATTCTTCATCATTCTTCACTAAAGCTGCCTAAGGGGAGGGGGAGGGAAGAGATTTTAATAAAACAAGACATTCTCCATCATGCTGGACATTATTGGAAAGTGAGATGTGAAACAATGACTTGATCTGAGAGAAACCCAGGGCTGTGCTCTGAATGAACTGAGCAGTAGTTTTTTGTTCTGGGATGCATACTGAAATGGAGCTATCTCAAGGGCCAGAGTTGCTCTCTTCTAGCTGCCCCTCAGGGCCTGCCAAAGCTGCCCTCAGTGGGGGTTATCAGCAACATGAGCTGCTCATCATTCTGTCTGAGAAGGGAATGGCACTCTGTCATGTACAGCCCTTGCTGAATAGAGAAAAATATGTATAAAGTCTGTGAGTAGTTGAGCTTGAACAATTCTGGCATTTGTACCTGGCATTGCCAGAATTTGGCCTTGACATTTCCTGTGTGATGGTAACAGATGTGTTTAGATGTGGACTGCTCTAAAGACCACAACTGCCTGCTTTGTTTGAAGTTACTTATCAGCTAGCTGTCTCTCATCTGAAGGCCATTTCTATATGACTTAGCAGCTTAGGAGGCTTTTGGGTAGGAACTATAGGCCTCTTTCTCTCATTTCTCTGCAAGGAGTCAGACAAAATATCATTGCAGTCAGTGCAGCAACAGCATTTTAGTGGAATAGCTTTTCAGAAAGCAATTAAATACATCCTCTGTTCTTGTAGTTCATAGCTGTTCTTAGTCAGCAGAGGAGTAGAAAATTCAGAGCTACAAGTGGTTTATTGCTTATTTTTCTCCTAATTATTCTTAATTAGGAGAAGCTTGGAAGAGCTCTCCTGGTGCTGTGGAACTTCACAACAGCTAAACAAAAGGCAGGTATTTTATCTATTCATTTCATTACAATGAGAGGGGAGGTGTGAGCACAGAGAAAGAGGGTTAGTGGCGTGAGTGTGGCCACAGGCAGAATAGACCGGGGTAAGGGTGTCTGCTATGGTGTTCAGCCATATGCCTCCTCACTGGGACAATGCTTGTCTGCCTAAGGAGCACTGTCCTACTTCCCAGCAATTTCATTCTTTAAGAGCAGTGTTTGTGAACTTGTGCAATACTTTCCCATCAGTATTTTTGCACCTTGAGGGCTGGTCTGTGTGTAAAAGGGAGCTCTTGGATCAGTTAAGCTGTCACAGGTCTAAGTAGGACTCACACCTGGCCCCCTCCAGCTGCAGCTGCCCCATCACTCGCAGCCTCTCCGGCTGGGGCTGCCCTTTGTCTTGGTGCCCGTGGCCAGCACTGGGCACAAATACAGGGCACAAACTGGGATCACAGTGCTCCCCCTGAGGCTGCAGCACCCGACTGCAGGCAGAGAGAGACAGCCCAGCCCCACAGACAGGGAGAGACAGCCCAGCCCCACAGACAGGAGGTTTTATGCTGGTTTTCAGCCCATCCCTCCCAAAGAGAAAGACCATCCTACAGTCTGCTTTTTTTTTTTTACCTCTGCTGGCAAAGGATGTCCTTTAGAATTATAGTATTATGGCAATGAGCATTACAATGGCTATCAGTGTTTTGCCTATAAAATAATGATGGCAATGCCTCTGCATATTTCACTGATTGCAGAAGAAATCAGTTGGGAGGAAGAGTGGGGCTTTCCGGCCTGAGACAGAGAGAGAGGCACACGGCTGATACTCTACAGGTATGGCAGTTTTGGCACTAAATCTTTCTGGTACTGTTAACTACAACACATACTGGGAACTACAGTATGACTGTGGGTGCCAGGACTGCATCCATCATTCTTAATACAATGCTGCTCTTGGTTTTGACCTGCCCTACAAGGGCTGTTTTGAGTAATGAGGGTACTGGGAGGTGTCCACACATTGTAAAGCAAAAGGAGGTTATTTCCTTACATTGTGACATGATGTGTGCTAAAGAGGTATGGACAACAGCCTTTTTAGCTAGCTGCTGTTTTCATTGGGCTATGAATAATCCAGAGAGATCAGTATAATCTGTTCCAGGTTATGTCTTGTGTTCAGAGGTTTTCATATCTTTATTACATGGACCTATGTGCAGCTCCAGGTCTGAAGGGTGAGGTGGATCTAGATGGTCCTATGCTCACCTAGGTGATAGAATGGGGTCTTGACTACCAATTTGTCAGGTTACAGTCCCTAAATTCCTCCTCACCTTTCCCATGCCACTCCGTTTCTAGTCAATGAAATCTGCTTGGCCTGTGTTGTATATTATTAATCTGTGCACGTCCTGGTGCTGAGGAAGATGTGCAGCATTTTGAAGGAAAGGAGGAAAAGTGCATGCTGAGAAATCAGAACCAAGATTGGAGTGCCCTGCAGATGGCCTGCAAATAATTTGTGTCTGTAGGCAGATGTCAGCAAGAGCACTGAGCTGTACTGGGTATCTGAGCAGTTTGTGCTTGAGTTAGTTATGCAGAGCATTAACATAGTCCTGTTTTGAGCTGGAGCTCAGTTTAACCTCCCAGAAATAAAATGAAAACGCAGCACAAAGAAGGTGTAAGCCCCTTCGGCATCTGCCTTTCCAAAAGGGGATGTTTCACAACTGCTAGGCCAAGCAAGCTTTTAATTTTTACCTGATCAAACTATTTAAAAAATAGCGTCCAACCCAAACAGCTTCTGGAACAACAGCCTTCTCCGCTACTTTATTAGTAACCTTCTTAGCTTTTCTGCAGGTGACTAGAGCCCTCCTGTCTCCAAGAGCTTGGCAGAGCCATTTACTGTGCCCTGTGTGAAGGCTGACATTGCCTGTCTCCCAGAGCTGCAGCTGGGCATAACTTACACCACCTCTCCTGGTACTGCAAAACCAGTCCCACAGGTGAATATCCTGAGGGCTGCAGCTGTTGGAAGGAGCATTTTTACACCTGAACACTGCTAAACAGTTCTACAGTAAACTAGATATGGGGCTGGAAGGGTCTGAGGAATGAGCAAAGCTCCCTGAGTAACTGAGTGTTCTAATAAGATACTTGAAGATATAAAATGAAACAAGCAAGTGGCAGGTCTAAACAAATCAAAGACAAGTACTTTTGTGTTTAAAAGGTAGTGAAGCTGTGGGACTGTGGGGCTTTGAGGATATTGCAAATGCTTAAAATAATGTGAGTTCAGAAAGTAATTGGAAACACTGTGAAATGCAGGGACAGTGCTCCTGTTTCAAGGCATCCCTGCCTGGTACCTTGCAGGGAGCTGGAGCACAGGATGGCTCTGGCTATGTGCTCTTAGCCCTTGCTGAAGACCAGCCAGTGCATTACAGGGACCTTCAGTCCAGCAGTATATGGCCTTCCCTGTACTACCCTGGGCACTGGCACTCTGTTGGGAGATGAAATGCACACATGCCGGAGCACGCCTCGCTTCTCCACCCACACCTGGGCTCTGTGTTTGACGAGCTGCACAGCACTGTCATACTCCATCACAGATCTTTTCTGGACTCTGAAGCATTGGCTTCTTCTTGGGGAGGTGGCCACAAGAAATCAAAAACTATCACAGTAGGAGATGCAGCCAGTTATGCCACATGATGGGTCCTGCTGCTGCTTGTCTCCACACCCCCTCCACACCCAGTATTTGTCAACACAGCTGGGCATGTGGGTTGATCTTTGTGATGTTCTCTTCCCCGGAAAAGCAGTTAGAGGAGTGAAGGTCCTTTGGACATCCAGCTTCTTTGTTCAGATTTACGGTCTTTCCTGTAGCCATGAAAATATATTCTATCCATCTGCTTTTCCAGGCAAAGTGAAGTGCCAGGACCCTCTGTGTTGGGGTATTGTGGTGGTGCAGAACCTGAGGGCAGCCCAGATTTGTTCTGCATGGGGGGGCTACAGGCCTTGGGCAGAAGTTGCCTGTCAGGACCCAAACAATTCACTTTTCTATGACTCTCCATTTTGCTCCTGTTACCAGAGAGTGACCCTGACCTAGGAAGGATCTCCCACTGGTGACAGGGAAGGAGAGTGCAACTTTCTTTGTGCTTGTCAGAGTTTGTCCAAAACCAGCTTACATCAGTGAGCTAAATAAAGTGCTAGCACTGAAGAAGTCTCAGTCTGGAGTAAAATCTGCCCCAGCACTGTGCAACGACTTCTGTCATTGCCCTGCAAAGCTGCAAGGCTCTTGTTTTCCCTTCCCAGCTGTTTGCAGACATGGCAAGGCCAGGGCTGGGCAAGGCACACAGAAATTATTTCTTTCAGGACCACGGGGTCCTGGCTTTCTTATGGATCTGCTGATTTAGGTGTTTGTACTACATCACCCCTGTGGTGTCCAAGCTGTCTATCAACAAGGCTTTGTTAGGGGAGAGGATTATGTGCAGTCTAACAGAGCAAATCCAAGCTGTGTGGTGTTGCTGCAGGAGTGTGAGCCTGCCTCAGGAATTAAGCAATGGGGAGCAGGCAATGGTTGGGCCCCAAGCACTGTGCCTGTCTGATAATGTACTGTACCTGTCACATCATGCTTATCCTTCATCTATTGTGCTTGTAGACCCAAGTAAACAATTAATGCTCTGCTCCTGAGTGGTTCATGGTGAGGGTCTCCTTTGAGCTTCTGCACTGTCCAAGACAAACATGGGGCACCCATCAGAGGCTGCCCAGGCTCCGTGGAGCAGGGGCAGCCCTGTGGCCATGCTGCTGATGGAGATAATTTCCCAGAATTGTTTATTCCTGCATGTCTGTGTCATGATCTTTGCAGCTCCTGACACTTCCAGCAAAACCTTCACCTCTGGTGGATTACTCTTCTGGACCAGCTCACTTTCCCACAAGTGGTTTGATTTTTAACTATATAAAACAAAGGAAGGAGTTGTCTGTTTGGTTTCTGTTAACCTTTTCCTTGTAATGTAGCTATTTCAGTAAGATAAAACATTTTCATGGGAAAGAAAAAAAAAAAGGCTCTTTACAAAGAAGTAGCCTTTTTCCCAAGAAGTAGCCGTTATTTTTAATTGACTGCCATACTGATGAATAAATATGAGTCTTCACTGAAAATATTTTCTGAAGTGGTTTCAGCCCACATGTCATGGGGTTTGTTAAAAATAAATAAAAGTTCTTGAGAAGCAAATACTGTGATATGTCCCTGAATGCCTTTTCAAAAATAAAATCTGTCCCAGAAAATTCTGTGAATGTCTTTGTAGAAGTAGAATTGTGCCTGAGAGCCAGGGCAGAGTAGATGGAACTAAGCATGGAAGAGCCATGCCAAGGTGGATGAAATGTAGGTTTAAACAGTAGAGATTCACTGGTGCTTTTCATTATTGTTTCTGTTTAAACTGTTTAGAGTGGTATTGATAGTTTCCACATGATAAAGGTTATAATTGTAGTGTGACAAGCACAGACATTCTTTCCTTATAGAAATAGGAAATGTTGTTTCCTTTCCTCCAACAATTTTTTACAAACAATTAAGAGTTTTTATGACAACGCCATTCCTTTTATTAGCTTTTTCATGCAGTGTTCTGTGGTATTTATTTGTAAACATTATGGTCGGATGCCTCTTCTTTCTTTTAACATGTTGTTACACCATGCAAGAAAGACAAAAATTTGTGAATAACCCATAAAATAAGGTAAGTACGTGAAATGATGTCAAATGAGTGAAGTTCAGCTTAATTGCTCGTTCTCAGCTTTGGATGGGTCACCTGATGAAAGAGAGGCACCATGTAGGCAGTCCAAAGAAGTGACAAAAATTATGAAAACACCAGCTTTGAGGAATCTGAAGAAGCTGTGGTTGGTTAATGGAGGCTGAGGTGTCAAGCCCAGTGAGGATGGCAGCAAAGGGATAAATTCCTGTGTTAGCTAGGATGGACTGACACCTGTCAGGGAGATCTGGGGTAGGCAATAGGAAGAAGTGTCTTGCTGACAGCAAAGCACTCAAATAGGTGGCCTGAAAGGGCTGAGGTTGGTATCCTCAAAGGCACAGATTAGAGAGACTAACGGTGAAACAAGCTTTGAGGTTAGAGAATGGACCTGATGACCTTCAGATCATGTTTGCCATGAAAGCTGGGATTTATTAATTTTTAATGATCTGACTCCCAAGGCTGTGACTTTGGAAGAAATAGCAAAGTATCATGAAATCCACAATCACTTGAAAGGTTTGTAAACAGTAGAAAAATTGAGTGAGGTAGAAACTGTCTGCATGGACAGGAGCAGAACTTTTCCTCCCTTAAAGGTGGGTCTTACTGCCCTCAAGTTGGCCAGGAGAGAGAAAAAGGAATAAAGTGTCAAGGCAGTGCTTGATTTACCTTTCCTCCACACCCTGCAGCCTCTGGCCATTTTCACTGTCTTTTGAAACACAAAGTGATCTGCACCAGTGAATAGCAAATATCAGTGCAGCATAAAGCAAAGGGCATACAAACTAGAGAATGAGCAGCCCCTGGTATTTCATAGCATAACATGCAGCAGAATTTCTTGCAGGTTGCTGTTCTGTCATCTTCCGATTGCTTTGCAAAGGTTGGCTGCTTATCCTTGGTCTCATTTAGGGCACAAAGAAGTGAGGATAAGAAGAATGGAGGTAAAAAACAAGCAAGCAATTTGGTCATTTATATGCATATTTTGTTTGTAGCTTTCTGAGTCAACTGTTTATCTGTTAGTAGGAAAGGGCTAAAATAAAACATAGTCTTGGGTAGGTTAATACCACGTGAAGAGCTCTAGGATGGGGAGGAAAGTAGGGCAGCTTGTTTTGGAACTTGTGCTGGAGAGCAAATAAAAACCCCCAATGTACACATTTGGTTACCATATGTCACGCTTATCGTAAAAGGCATCTTGGTGCTATTTTTTTGCAGAGATGCTTGAAGTGCACAGAGCAGACTTCCCTGTTGAGGAGAGCGCATGCCAGAGGTGCTGGGGCTGCCATTGGTGAGAGGAGCTCTCGTGCCTGTTGAGGCAGCTCCGGCGGGCGCCAGGAGCTCGCGCCTTCCCGGGCTTCCCTCTGTGACTGGCGTTGGCACCCGGATTGCTGCAACTGTGCCTGAAGGAAAGCAAAGGAGCCTAATTTTGCTGAGAGAATTTTCCTGGCAGGGGAAGGCATGCAGTGCAGAGAGACGTGCCAGCCAAGAACCTGGAAGTGCAAGTCCAGGTGCTAGGGCGAGTTCCACCCAAGCCATGCTGTGGTGAATCCTTTCTCTCCAGCTGTGTCTTGCTCAGCACCAGGGTGGCTGCGAGGGGCTGCCCATGACACTGAGGCAGCCTGGGCTGGATTAGTGCCTGCTCTGTCTTCACTTGAGCCATCTGAAGAACTGAAGAAGGTTGTAGGGAAGATGTTGGACTTGAGCTTCCTGACCGAGGAGGAGTATGAAAAGCTGATGAAGGTTCTGCAGAGAGATGCAGAGCTGAAGAAGAAGGATGGGGATCGCATCAGGTGAGAGAGCATGTGATAGCAGGATGTGAGCTTCCCTTGGGGAAGATTTTTTCACTTCTTTGAGAGAGGAGCATGTGTGTGTGTGAACAAGGAGAGATGCAGGTTGCAGAAGTGCTGTCCCTTTTGCTCAGATCCTGATAGATCTTTTCATTGTACCTCGTCTTTCTCAGCCATCCTTCTGTTGGGGGAGTGGACTCTCCTTTTGAATTAATTATCAGCCCTCAGAGATGCCGAGGGCAATCACCCCTTTTCTGTTTGGTGGAGGGAGATGCTGGTTTCTTGGTGGCAGAGGTCTGAGCAGGGGAGCTGCTACCTTGTCTTATTCACTTGGTAGCACAGAAAGGCCATAGGGTGTTTTAAAATGAGATTTTACAAAACAAGATTCTCTATGTTGCCCCATTGCTTTTTGAGGAGGGTGTGTGTGCATTAGCTGTCATACAAAGAGGGGTGATTAGAGGCTACATGATCTGCCAGAGGTTTGCAGGGAGCTGTTCCAGAGCCAGGGATTCTCGCTCGGTTCAGCTCCTCTGCCACTGGCCATCCTGGAGCTCAGGTCTGGTTGATCAGGATTGCTCATTGCTGCTGTCACTTTTTAAATGCCAGCCATTATCTGGGCTGACAGGATGCACCAGGCTCAGGGAGCTGGCACTGAATTCTCTGTGGCAAGAAATTAGTAACTCAGTGATTGTAGATGGCACTGTGCCAGTTTACCCCAGCTAAGGATGTGAGTCTTTGTGAGCAAGCGCCCTATAGAAAGGATGCTCAAGAGTTAAAAGGGGAGCAGGAGGCTTTTCTGCAGGCTCCTGGGAGCCTGGGTGCCCTGGCCTCTGCTTGGATGTGGGAGCTGGAGAAACAACTGGAAGCCAGAAGCCTGGACTTGGGATGTATGTGTCTGCATGCTCTTACCTCTCCTCTGAATTGAAACCATTTCAAAAAGGTTTGTTTTTTATTTATTTTGGGGTTTGTTTATTTGTTTCTGAAATGGAGTAAATTTTTCCTCTGATGTGGAGGTTTGGTAAAAGGAGTGTTTGGATTATTTTGGGTTTGTTTCACTTCTCTTTGAAAGCTGTTGCACAGGAGGCTTTGATTTGGGAGAGAAGTGAAGTGAAGAGCCCCTTGCTGTCAGTTTAGCTACCTGCAGTAATACATGTTTGGTTTCAGACAACCTGCCTGCTGGGCAAAATTAAGACAATGGCATTTCCTTGAACTGCTCTCAGCAAGATTAAAATAATTATTTCCTCTGGCCCAGCACATTGAGACCCTCACGGAGGCAGTGCAGCCCTGGTCTAGATGGGAGCTTCTGCTGAGTCCCCAACATGGCCTGCAGAGACTTGAGCCCAATTATCCCTGCTCCCTCTTGGCCTTTTGGCAGCCAAATGTGACCCTTCAAGGCTCCAGGGTTATCTAGGGGTTTGCCCCCTTTTCTTGCTGAGGACTGGGCTGAGATGGGAGCTTCCTCTGGCCTCCCAGGTTTCACAGGGACCCTGAGCCATGGTGAGCTATGTTAGCTGAAAGGCAGCTAAATGAGCAAGCCATGCTGAGGAAGGTTATAGTACAGGCTGGGAACAGGGCACTGACAGCTTTAGGTGCCAAAAACCAACCTTGGGTGTGCCCAAGAGCAGTACAGTAGGAGAAGCTATGCTTAGGAGGGAGAGCTAACCATGCGAGTGCCAAAATAAGCATGGCAGGGGGAGCAGGGAGAGGAGCAGTGTCCAGGCAGAATGCTGCAGGGACAGGTTGCTTCCCTAAATATTTGTTTCCGTAGTTTGCAGCAGATTTGATCCAAAATGTTTTACTGCTCATAAAGAGATTAATAGACAAATAAAATGGAGGAGTACGAGACAGACAAACAGCTCCACCCCTTCCTTAACCCCCAGGGCAGCCAAGCAAGTGGACAAATCCCTTGCCAGGTGAATGATTTGGATTTGTGAATTTTGGAAGAGGTGAAAGCCTGTGTTTACAATGTGCTGTTCCCATTTCAGATAAAGAATAAATCAGCTGCTGTTTTAATGCTGGTTGGGCTCTTGTGATTGCAAGAATAATCTCTCAATCCTTCATAGTGTCAGACAGGTGAACTCATGGACATATTACAAAGGTAGCTCAGGGGAAGTTGAAACTTTGAAGATTTTTTTGGTGTCTAATGCTTGCACTGACTTTCAGGCGGATACAAGGCTCCATCAAGGATGAAAAGAAGAAGAAGTTTGTGACAGGTGAATGGTTTTTGGAAGTGAAGGCAAAACGGTTTCAGGAAGACTTGGAGGGGCCGGATCTACTTCGGGCATCAATTAGAAAGAAAAAGGGCAAACTAGAAAGTAAGTATGTTAATGTACATCTTAAGAAAACAAATTGATGGACCAGAAAAAAATTGGTCCAGAATGGGAGTGTCCCTGTACTGGGAGTCTGTTGAGAACCAGTCCCTATGTTGTGATGAGGGATTCTCATCTGTGTTTTCAGTACCAGAAAAACATTCCTTGTTATCGAAATCAGGACCCAAAGAAAAAATGATAGTGTGGCAGAGGACTAAGGCAAAAGCCATGTGCAGCGAATGCCTTTTCCCCACTTTGGTTTCTCTTGTCTTTTTTTTTTTTTTTTTTGCTTCTTTTACCAAAAATTCTGTTTGCTAGAGGTCATTGCTATCATTTCTTACCACAGAAGTAAAAAGAGAAGGGGATGATGTAGGACAGTTAGTGGTATCAAGTTGACATATGTGGGTCAAACACATCCCCTGCCCCAGTTCCTGAAGTGGTCTGACAAGAGCTGCTCCCACAGGCCTCTGGAGTGGTGAGGTCAGTCACATTTCTTCACATTTCTCGCTCCTCCTGGAATGTATTTGCCCACTTGAGAGGGTCCATGCGTCACTTTTGTCATGGAAATAATTCCAAGGCAAAACATGGTTTTCAAAGTAAAAAGGGTTTTTTGGCCAAGTGTGAATTGTACCCAGGCTGTGTGCCACGTGTGCTAATTGGAAGCAGATGTGTTACATGCTGTTTGACATGCAGATAAAACTTTCATGGTGCTGTGTAAAACAGATCAAAGCAGACTTGTCAACTCAGGGCAAGAGGTCAGCCCTGTGTGAAACAAGCAGGACCATACTTAGAGCCCAAATGTAACTAGCCTGGAGCAGGAACTTTGTGCTGAACACCTGTGCAAAGCAGAACTGGGGACAATTCACATCCAGTCCTCAACATGAGGACAGGCCAGCCACTGCTGCAGCCCGGTGTCACACAGCCAGGGTGGGCAGTAACAGATCCTCAGCCATGGCTGGGGAGTTACTGGCTGCTGCTGCCCTGGGGAAGCCTTGGCTCTGACAGGTAGCTCTAAGCAAAGCCTGCCACTGTCTCTAAGACAAGGGCCATAGTTGGGTTCTGTTCTTTTGCAGTAAAGGCTGCTGTCCTGGCAGAGGGGCATTTGTCCAGCTCTCAAATGTAATTTCCAACAGTCCAGTTCAGCCATCATTCCTGGGCCCAGCTTCCCGTTCCTGTGGGGGAGCAGCAGTGTAGACCATTTCTTTGTTTGGTGAGCCTCCTTGGCCAGGGTGTGTCTGTAGCAGGAATTGCTTGGGTTTAGGGTACTCCTCCTTGCTCCACATTACTTACTGAAAGCTAAATGCTGACTAGGGACTTCACTGAGAACCTCATTTTCTTTTTCCTCTTTACCTACTCTTTACCTTTACCTTTACCCTGACAGCTCTCATAACTTAGCATAGATTCATTAGAGCCTCTCATTCAGAACTGGCCCATCATATTTCATATAAAGTTGCTTTTATCCTTGGTATTATGAATTAAATGATGTCATTAAATTTACTATTTTATCACACCTCCAGAATGCTAAAACATACAAAAACTTTTCCATCGTGGCAGAGGTGCCTGGCTTTTCTGCAGAGCATGTTCTTCTTTTTGAGGATGTGCATTTGTGCTTGCACCCTCTTGGCACGAAGGGACAGAGCTTCAGCAACCTCTCTGCCAGGGCTCAGGTCAGGCAAATGCTCTGTCACCTGCAGCCCAGCTACCAGCCTGCAGTGAGTAGGATTGTCTGCCCTTTACCTTGCACCCTTAGCTCTCTGCCCAATTCAGGAAAGCAAATTTGAAGCACTGTTGGTTTTAAATTTAACTTTTAGGGCTGATGTGCACATATCAGATGATGTCTCAGGTCATCATACAAAATAATCTCCTTACTAATGCAGTAGTGTTATGCAAGATAGTCATTGCACATGCATTACTTGACTGATGCTGTTTTAAGAAGGAAGAAGCAAATGCTATTAAATTACTATAATGGTTATGTCTAGATTTAGCCTTTATTCCTTTTTCAACTTTTTTTTTCTTCCCTTTTTTCCTCTATTTGTATTCTGAGACTTGTTTTGATAAAGCACAGGTATAACTTGTGACTTTATTCCTTCCTCTTACTTTTTCCACTGCCATTTTACATCACTGGTTGTGCATCAAGATTCTGCAGCTAATATATTTACCTTAGATGAGATAAGGGCCTTTTCTTGCCATATTGACACCTTTTTTCCTACCCCTGGAAAGATCAGTCATTCACCTCTGCTGTCTTTCAAGCTGATGATGGGGTTCATTTAGTCAAATCTGCGTTCATAACTCCTGATTTAAGATTTTAGACTTAAGTCTGTGTTAGGGATTGAAATGAAATAATTCCTGCATGGAAAAGCCCCACTGAGATAATTCTGGGCATTCCATTTGTAAGGTAAGTGGGCTGAGGAGGGGTGGAAATTTGTGCTTGCAAAGGAAAACTCCCAGTGATCTTTTCTGGAGGAGGATTTTAGCCTTCAGAAGGGAGGGTTGTGGGGATCCTTAAGGGTTTTCACAGTTGGTATTGATTGCAGTAGAAAACACTAGTCATGGGCAGTAACACAAATTTGTAAAACAGATAGATACCCTATATTTAAACTACAGCCTGCAGAGCAGCACAGATGGATGAATGTGATGGTAACTTCCCTTTGCACTTATGTGCAATACTTGAGGGCTAAAAATCACCTAGGAGAGAGACAATTTTATCCACCTGCTGTGGCAAGTGAGCCCTGATGCACAGTTAGTTATGAATATCCCAGGCACTAAGAATCTTTGTTTTAGAGTGGTAGGGAATGAGTAAATGTGTTAGAGCAGGAGTGCCTGTCAGTTTTATACACGTGTGTAAAAATGTATATATGGGCAAGTTAAACTGGTCAGGCCACTCCTAATTTCTGTTGGAATTTGCTCCTTATATTGTCTCATTCTAAAGTTAGCGAAGGCATATTACTTGTCTTGAGGGATTATAATGTACTAAACTATTTGTGGTGACAGGAGCCAGGCTCAGTGGCTGAGCCATTTTTCAGGGCAGGGATTTGGATGGGTGGAAGTGAAGGCTTCCTGTTGCCTCTGCCAGCTAGCAATGAAGAGCCCTGACTGAGGGGGAAGTGTCAGTGAAGAGCAAGTATGACACAGTGCCTTTGCAAGTGGGATGAGAAATGAAGCAGTGTTTGGTTGGCAAGGTCTTTTCAACCACGACAGGCAAAGGGAAAGTGTGGGAGCTCTGTGTTTGGTTCCTTTACTTCCAGCACAGCTACCTGCTGTCACGTCCCTCCCCCAGGTCTGAGGCAGAAGAGGAGGATATGGCTCACTGTATCAATAAATCTCTCAGTGTGCCTTCCTGTGCCTGCATGTGCCATGGCCTGCACGTGCCACCAGCCATGCCTCAGGTTCTCTCTCCTAAAACAATATTCAGTGATGCTTTGTGCACATCAGTGTTGGCATGGGCAAAACAGTCTCTCTCTCAATAACATGCTCTCTAAAACTGCCTCATTCCTACACAACCTGACTTGTTTTTCAGCAGGAGCACCTCCCTGACTTCCCACCGCAGTTGAAACCATGGGGCCATCCAGCTGCCCCCTCCCGTGTGTGCCAGGCACACAGTCCTGGTGCAGATAGCTCTGAGCAGCAGCTGCTGTATCTCTGCACCTCAGGGCCAGGTGCTGGGCTGACAGGAAGGTTGGGAATACAGCATTTTCCTCCATAGGAGTGCACAGTCAAGGGGGAGTGCATCTTTGGCTATTTCTGTGACTTGCAGGCTGACTGTGCTAATGCTGCATGGCACCACACAGGCAGTGTTCAGTCTTGAGTCTTCTCACCATAGGACTGGCCTGCTATTGGACCTGTATGGTTTTCCAACCAGATAACAAGGAAAGCTATACTATTTAATATTACTTCTGAATCCCCTGAACTTCTTTTTCTATTGTATTGTTTGATGAAATATGTCCTAAAATGATTTGGCTGTTCTTGTAACAGGTAGATTTTCTCTTTAAAATAGACCTAGCTGCATGAGTAAATAGGTGCAGATCTTGTTGACCAGACTAAGCTTACTTTTTATTCACTGTTTGAGAGTGTAATCCTTTTGGTTCTGAAGTAGCAATAAAACCCATTTGCTAACAAAATATCTAACACAGCATTATATGCTGCAGTCTGCTGTAAAAGTTACCATCCTCTATTGTTTTTAATATGGGGTCTTTGGAAGCTTAGAAGTTATAGCTGGGCCTTGTGCCAGTAAAAATAACAGGGATCTCCTCATTAGCTGTATTGGCCTCCTCCTTTGTTTGCCAAGATCGGATGACTTGAGTCAAAACAGGAAATGTCTGAATTTAAATCCTGGAACAGATTAACTTTATTGACAGTCAATGGCAGTGTCCTGTGGAGGTTTCAGTGATGCGACAGCTCCTGGCACGAGTTGGGCATTGGGCAGCTTTGTCCTCTTGGACCTGTAGGGTCTGGAAGTGCCTTTGCTGCCCTGGGGCCTCCCCATCCTTGGGGAGAGCAGGCCTGAAAGCCCTCTCCTCTTAAACCCCCAGGGATTATGCTGGTGGAACTCTTTTTCATTGAGCAAAGCTTTTTCTTACCCCAAACAAAACACACCAAATATTACGAGTATAATGAAATGTCTTTTCTCAGTTGTTTCTGTTATATTACAGATGAGGCCAACAGGCACATCCAGATGAGTCTGGAAAGCAAAGCTGCCTCAAGTCCTGCCTTTCCTGAGGACATTGCTGATACAGGAGAGGGGAGGTAACACTGCTGCCTGTGCAGTGCTCAGGCTTCTTCTCTTACTGCTAATGAAAATTGAATGCTACCCATTAAACCCTGGTTTCTAACTGAGTTTCTGAGACTGTATAAGTAATACGTTCTATAGGATATTTTTGAAGTCCTTCTTCCAGGAATTGTCAGAATATCAATCCACCCTTAATAATCAAGTGCTAATGTGCTTATCCCACAAAGGTCTTTTCCTGCATGATTTGATAAGGGATCAGTAAAATGGAAGCTGTCTCTAATGTCAGGATATGCTGGTTAGTTTTTCAAAGTAATTATGGTTTTATTTGTTTAATTTTTGCTATGGAGCAACACTAACAAAATGAACAGTTTGAGGAAACTGCTCATTTCCTGCTGGTGCCAACCTCTGTGTCCAGTGCTCAGCATTCTCCATCAAGGCTTGGTAGGATTTCACGTTGTGCTGACTGAGCAGAAACATCTATTAAAAGCACTCCAATGAGCAAGTCAGTGACCTCACTCAATATCCATTGACTATGGAGAGGCAGTTAAAATATTCACATATTCATGTATTGTTGTTCCCATCTCATTTGCCTTTTTTTGTCAGCAGAATGAGGAATCATTCTCTAAGGTGGCAGTTGCTCCAGTTAAATATTAAATCTTGGCCTTGCAACACTTGGAAACCTCTTGCATCTGATTAGTGGGTGTTGTTTAATGAAGGATCCAGAGGTAATAGGCCCTAGGTACTCCTGCTTTGCTGGCACAACACCCAGTGGGATTTTTGGGGAGGTTGGCTAAATCCTGAAAAGCTAGCTTTGTTTTTCTCATTCAGTCCTAAGCAAGGTGTGGCCTGTTCCTTCCTGAGCCCTGGCATAGAAATGTCTCTCCCTTCTGCATGGCCCTTGGGCTCTTCTGGCACTTCCCAGAAGGGGAAAGTCTGAATAAACCTTGCAGTTTATGGTTTTTATTGAGCAAGTTCTTCATCTGAGCTGAACTGAGGTGATGTTTAAGACTGCCTGAGCACCCAAACATGCACATCATTACCACAGACCTCCTCATCCAGGCATTTCTCCTCTCCCACAGATCCAGTATACCTACTCTTGAAACCACAGAGCAGAAAATTTTGCCAAAACCGAAGCCAAGACTTCCTGTCCAGTTGTCTGCATCATACAAGGTACAGCCTCTGCACTTTGTTTTGTTATTCCTTGGAGCTTCACACGATCTATACCTACTGACAGGGGCTCCACAGGCTGCCTGCCCTGGTGTCTCTGCTCAAATAAAATACATTTTTTCCAGTCTTGCCAATATATATACACTGATAAGATCTGTTTTCTGTTCAGAGATCCAGCATACATGATGCTTCTTCCTCAGAGAGTGACACTGGAACAAGTCCATTTGTAAATGCAACAGACAGCTTTCATTTGTCTAGAAAAGGTAAGTATTTTGTTCAGTGGGCTGTTGGTGTTTTTGTTACTCAGCATCAAACACCATGAGACAAGATGCTTTTCAGTTTGTGTACAAATAAATAATGAAGGATGCCTTGGCATATAAGAATGGGCTGCTAACACTTTGTGAATTACAGGCAGGGCAGCAGGGACCAAGGCAGAAAGCAATCTGAGAACTGAAACTTCTCCAGGCTTTCAGCACATATTAGAGTGTTTGGCTGTCAGCTCTCTAATCCAGAAGAGGACTTACCTTCTTTTTCCATCATTGACTGTGTAGTGTAGTTTTGAAACATAGGAAATAGCCAGTAGGGAAGCTGTCAAATTGAAAGGGAACCTGCAAATAAATCCACAACTCGCAGCAACAGTTTAGAGCTCAGTGGATTTTTTATGTGCCCTGTTGCAGGGAGAAGGACTGGGGTTTTCAGGGCTTTCTTCAGATGGAAGGGAGCTTTCTAGAGTCTGATATGGAAAAGAACTAAGAATATAATAATGATTTCTGAAAATTCCCTGTCTTCTCATTGAGGAATTGCAGCCCAGTCCTTCTGAGGAGATTGGATATGTAGCAGTGGGACAGGCTCTGAGCATTTGTTGTTGTTGTAGGTCATGGAGTATCTCCATTGCCCGCCAAGCTTTCAGAGGATGCTGTGCCTCAACCCAGCACTGCAACTGGAGGAGAACCTGTTGATGGGGCCACGGGCACAACAGAGGGGCCAAAAACTACACCTGAAGAAAGTTATGCTCCCAGCAAAATACCAGTTAAGAAGAAACCAAGCAGATCCTTCCCCAGATCTGAGCAGTTTGTGAATGATGTGGGGCCAGCAGAAAACAGCCTTGCAAAGAAAGAGCCACTGGCAAGCCCCAGACCACCACCTGCAGAAGGGGAAAGAAGCCGGGCTGGTAAGCAGGGCGTGAACTACACGATCTCATCGATGAGTAACAAAGAGCAGGACATCGGCCTCGACCGGGAACAGTTCAGGACCTTGAAGCAGTTCTGGGAGAAGGGAGCAGACTCGGTGGTGGTGGGGAGCACAGCAGCAGAGCCGGGCTGGGACGAGGCAGACAGTCAGCAGTTCAAGCTGTGTCGCTCGCTCTCCGTGCAGTCTGGGCAAGGCCAGAACGCTGAAGGAAAACCTGGTGCCTTCACCAAAACAAGGAACCCCTACAAAAGGACAATAGTGTTGTCTTCTAGTGAGGAGGAGCCAAGCTATGCCACTCCTGCAAGGAAGGGCTCGGTTTCCATCACTCCCAGATCCACATATGCCAAGAGCAAAGGCGGCCTGGTTACAAGAAATGACTCGCTGAGTGAAAGCAATGGGAAGCTGCTGGTGCCAGAGGAAGAGAAGGTGGTGCAGCACTGCTCCAAGAAATCCAGATTGCCTGTGCGAGTGCCTTCCATCCAGCTCGAGTCACCTACCAAGGATGTGTCTGGCAGCACGCTGGAGCCAGGGACGCCTGCACAGGAGCTGGTGGTGGCAGAAGAGCACAAGCCCAGAGCGAGGTCCCTAGCAAGCAGGGTACAGATACTGATTGAACCTGTGCTTACAGATGGTGAAGGGGATGATGACAAAGGGGAAGGATCTGATTTGGGCACTCAAGACAGCATGGAAATAAATGGAGAGCTACCTGAGGAAAAAATGTGCAAGTCTTCAGACCAGCCAGCACCCGGTGAACCATCTGGAGAGAGAGGAGCTGTTCAGGGGACAGACTCAGCTGTTTACTCAGGTACTGAGGGCTGTGACTGCACCCTGTGAAATTAAAATAGAGAGCCATCCCTAAGCTTGTTTTCTTCCCTAACCCTTCTGCATTTTGCGCATTTTCCTCATCTGTCCTTTTATCCTATATTGCAATTTGTGCAGTTAGCCTGTGTAAAACATCTTCTGCCAACAGCTCTGGAAACAAATCTTGTGTAGCCTAGTGTGAGTGTAGAAGGAGATGGTGCCATGCTCCCTTGCTTTCCTTCCCCCTCCCAGCCCCTGTGCCTTACCTGCAAGCACCTCACCTTGGGACAGCCCTGCACTACCTACAACGCATCACAGGAACTCACTTTATTTCATTCACTGGCAAGATTGTATTTTCTTCAAACGTGGGACTGGAGGAATTTTTTGTGGTAGTAGACATAAGTGTAACACAAATAGAAGAAATAAAATGTTAAGTGTTTAATAAATACACTGGCTCTTAGTGTACCTTGATGTAGCCACTGGCTGTCAGTGCCTAAATGACATTTTTTGTCTTTTTGGAATGCACAAGTAAACTTTGATATTAAACTTTAAGCAAAGTAACTGAACGAGGAGTCTGATCTTTCTGGGTTCTGATACCATATTCTCAACCATGATGGTGTCAATAGCATCACTATTTTAGCAGCCTCTTCCTCTGGGTTTGATGGGCTCTTGCAGTGACTGTTACTATGAGAAAATGTTATTGTTATTTGCAACTCACTTTACATTTGAGCCCTGATTACCCACAGCTCTGCTCTCTTCCAAGTAAAGACCTACAAAGAGAGAGCATCTTACCTTCTTTTTCCGAATTATCTGTCCTCATGTACCTGGGTAAGACCTGTTTGAGAGCATTTTTCACAGACTCATCTGATTTTTATTTTTTAATTGTGTCATTTCTTGGTATATTTCCTACCTCATATAACATTCATATAAAAATCCTGAGTTGCACTTCAGGTCATTGCAAATATTTTCTTTATGGAATATTTTGGGCTCTGAAAGACATCTAAGATGAATAAGTCAAATCATTTATACACTAGATCATTCTAGGATTTCTCAGGGCTTTTTCCTTTATTAATTCATTCATGTCAGGATGATATTCTGGCTGGGTTGGGTGGGTTTCACTGGGAGGTCTTCACAAGAGTTGGTCTGTTGGGGAGTGGGTCAATCCAGTATTTACATTTCCTGGCACAGTGTGAAGAGGTTTTCTCAGGGGAAGCTTCAGAGCACCCGGATGACTGGGAAGCACCCTGTGCAATATAACTGCAGTGTGCTCTAGGCAGAGTGGCCAAGGGAGGCACACACACACACACATGGGCTTGTTGATGCAATGCCCATTTGGGTTTGTTTATTTACCATGTTCATTTGGCTTTTTGTGAATTCCAGAGGAAGATGGGGATCATTCTCCTGCTGCTCAGGCACTGGCCCAAGCAAATAGCATTAATCTTGCAAAGAGCATGGTGAACATTTACACAACCACAGAGAGTGAGTAACATCTTTCTTTCTTCTTTTTGGTTTACATTTGCTGAAGGTAATATATTATTCCAGTTTTTCATGACCATGTTTCTGTGCGTGTATCAGGCTAGGAAAGTGACATATTGTTTCATCATCAAATTAGAGAGTTTATACTGCCTAAAATTAAATTCAGAGCCAGGAAATTGCAGATAGATTGATGGTTTGTTACTTCAGCAAAAAACATGAGGGCTTCAAAGTGTTGGCAAGAAGCTGGTGTTCATCTCTCCTGTTCCTGCACGAGGGCTGTGGGATGTGCTGGCAGCCTCTGGATTGATCCGAGGTGCCAGACCTGGTGTCAGCCTGGGAGTCACTGCTCATGAGGCCTCTCCCCTCACCCAGAGCAGAGCCCGTGGCTGGACTGATGTCCCCAGCTGCCAGCTGGGACATGTTTTATGGTGGCAGTTTCTCCCTGAGAAACCCAGGGAAGCTGAGGAGAAGGCAACCAAGGAAGCAGCAGCCTGCCTGAAGAAGCCCAAGAAATCTGCAGCCATGGAAAGCACCTGAGGGAGGGCAGCAGCAACCCCTGTGCCCAGGAAAGCCAATGACAATCCCCAGAGGGGGGAACCTGGCAAGCCCAGAAAGAGAGCTGAGCTTGCTTCAAAGGAAAATGGTGAGGCCAAGGCTGCCAAGACTGAAATGAGAAGCATGAGAAGGCAGTGCCCAAGGAAAGGTAAAGGTAAAGCCACTTAGAGGTTTGATTGAGCCAGTTTAAGTCCAGTGCTGGTTCTGGGAGGGAGGCAGCTTGCTGGCAGGTCACACTGCACAGCCCTGTGGCTGAGCCCACCCTGGCTGGCACCATGTGCCAAGCACTGCCCCAGTGTGGTGCCTGACATGTCACAGGGCATGTTGGCTCAAAGCCCCAGGCCCCACATTGCTGGTCAGGGATCCAAAAAGACAACCAAGACATCAGCTTTCCCTTATCTAGAGCTCCAAACCTCATCCTTGGAAACCCTCCTGTACCAGTTACAGTTTTGTGTTTGCAGTACAGCAAATAGTCTGTGGAGGGGGGTAGATACAATTATTTATTCAAGACTGGAAATAAAAATAGTAAATATCAAATGAATGGTAAATCAAGAATTTCTTGGGCATTTTGAGCACTAAAGAATGTATCATCATACCTAAAATGTTAAACAAGTGTGTATGTGAGCATGCATGTTCATCTACATATACCTTTTCAAAACAAATTCTTTGGGGATGGAGAAAGTCATCTTCAAAAGAGTTATTGGGAGAAGATAAAGATACAAAAAATAAGTTTTAGTTAGACATTTAAGCAGTCCAGTAACCATCTTTCTATAAATAGGAAAACTTAAAAACTTTTTTTTTGTTTTAGATAACCTGGCTATTTTCTACATCTGTGTCTAGCAGAGTATTTGAAAGGTGTTTCACAATGGTGAAATTGTGGGTATAAGTATTTTAGTGCTCCTTTCTACAGGGCAGTGTGCTGTGAGATCAAAATGTGAACACGACTGGTTTCTTTGACAAGAAGGCAGATTTGTGTGCTTTTAGTGTAAGTTTAGTCAACACAAAGCAGGCAACATGCACGTCCTTGTGCTGATAAGGGAACTGGATGAGCCACTAGAGGGAGTTCCACACTCCCACACAGTGAATGAAAACATTGAAAATAGCTCTAGGATGTTAATTAGCAGTTTTTGTCTTGGGGAGGAACACTTTCAATGACAGATGCCACAGACAGGGCAAGTAGGTAGTACTCCAGTGCCTTCCACAAGCTTTTCCTCCTTCTTTGTGCCCTTTAACAGAAGTGTGACTTAACAATTTCCTGATTCTGACAAGCCATCTTGGTGCCTTTTTTTTGTACCTGCAGCATACAATAAACCTCATTTGATACCACATCAATTTCTTGAACCTGAAAGATTCAAAGAACTGAGCAGATCCTCTCCTCTCCTGTTGTCTGAGGTGGGTTGATGCCAGAAATGGCTGAAATAGTGTTCACAGCATCCCCTGAATGGCAGTTAGTATCATGAGAATGTTTCTCCTGGTCTCCAGTGACCAGTACTTGCTTTAAGGCATGCCTTGGTTATGTCATGAAAGAATCAGAAATGCCTTAAGAACAAAGCTCCCAGTAACCTAGAGCAGCTGTTCCATCCTGGAGGATGCTGCCCTGTGTGTCAAACCACGCTGTTCTGTGCCCTTCCCCAGAGCCCAGGCGGGGCATGCAGCTCTGTCTGGAGGCAGTTATGATGACGTTCAGTGCTGGTTGGAGGGGATGCCCTGGGGAGGCTCACTGCGCTCTCCTCCACTCTCCTAACCTGATCTCTGCTTAATGGGACTCTGCTGAGCAATTCCTTTTTCTCTCTAGTGTTGCAAAGTGCTCGTTCGGCAGAGCTTAAAGATGCTTCTTATTTTCTGAGCAGACTGAATCAGACACGGCTTCGGAGGTCAGCTTCCAGTTTGGCAGGCACAAAAAGACACCCAGCACTGGCAGCCACTCGTCTGACATGGCTTCTGTCTCCTCGGTAGGTACCAGGCGCCGGCGGCTCCCGGACAGGGCTCCTCATCTGATGTGGTGACACTGCAGTTAGGCTGGGACTGATGATGTGGCCTCCAGAGTATTCTGTTGGTTTTCTGAAGGGTACATTATTAAAGGAACGGGGGTGATTAATTGCTTGCTCGGGTTAAAGGAGTGAATCCAGGTACCACCTCAAAATACAGACCCACTGAGTCATCCCTGGTGCAGTTCTCTGCAAGTGACAGCCCCCACTCCCAGGTGTGGATGCTCTGACTCCTGGCAGTGCAGAAGGTGGAGGAGGGGGGTTCTTGGTGGGAAAACAAGGCACACAGCTATTAAGGGACATGTTTGTGGTTCAGGACTGCAGATGGGTGCCCTCTTCAAGCTCATCATTTATCAGCAGATAAGAGGGAACTCAGAATTGGACAGCAAAAGCATGTTTTGGAGCTTCAGCTTCTAAGGAAAGCTGAAAAAGCTGTATGTGTTTAGTTGAGTGTTTTTAAAAGATTCCTTAGAGACAGTATTTGGGGGAGGGAGCTGCTTAAAAGTGCTTGAATGTGCTGTGTTACTGTTATGGATTTCTCCTAGGAGTATATTTGAGATTTACAGAATATATGTAAAGCAAAGCAGGTGGGGAGAGGTCATTAATGTAGATTAATATGTTAAAAACTTTGAGGTACATGAGTTCTTCTTCTAATCTGGAGCATCTGGGAGCTGAAAATTAGTCCAGGTCATGCAAGTGTTCTTGAAAATCTCGTTCAGGATTCTCTGCTGGGGTGAGTATCCTGATGGGATGGTAAATGCAGCTCCAAGGACTAACAGGAGAGATGTTTAACAGGTTCTTGGAAATTATAATAAAATTCAGAATCAAAGTAAGTAAGGAACAGAGAAGAATTGGGTTAATTACCAGGGAGGTTTTTTGATAAATGTTCATGACAGTACCACAGAAAAGTGCCAAGAGGGTTAATGATTAGCTTTGTCAACAGCGTTAGCTTTTATGATATCCTGCCAGGAATCATGAGTGATTGGTGCAAGAGAAAATTATCTCACCTTTCTGTAGCTGAGCTTTGCTTGTGCTTCATGGCTTGCTACCAGTGAAAGACAAAGACTTGAAAACAGAAGCCCAAGATGTCTGGGCAAAATGCAGTTTGTTCTGGGAAAGCAAATAACTCTTGGGTGCTAGCTCCAGATTTCTGTGCCTTTGGGGCAAGCACAGGATGTCTCTGGTGGGGCAGTGGCTCTTCAGAACAGGGTTGTATCTGTTTTGTTCTGCTCGATGCACATTCTGAGTAAGCAACAAGATAGGAATAGTTCTCCCTACATTTCTAGTCTGATGGGGTTCTTATTAGTCTGTTTTATAAATGGATTGACAATTGTGTGACTGTATCTACCTGAAATAACAAGTTCTTATAATATACTTCAAGTTCTCTCAATGTCTTTTTTTCTTAGCAATGAGATTGGGTCAGGATATTTGTTCTGTAAGCATAGGGAAGAGACATGTGTGGTCCCCCCAGGAACATCTGAGTCCATTTCCCAAAGTTTTGGGATTTAGGAATGAAGAAACTTCTGTATTTCTTGAGCATTCAGTGGTTCTGAATCCTGATCTAGGATAGCACATTCTTGTGAGACCCTTATTTGGATTCCCCAGCCATGGCTTACTTGAGAACAGCCCCAGCTGTGAACAATCTCTGTGTTAAGAACACCACACTGCACAAGGACAAGGATGGCAGATTTTTTCTCTGGGAATGCATTTCTCATGCTATTGTCTTTGTCCAGGACCAAGTGCCCAAGGACAAGACTGTGCCTGTTCAGTGGCACTGACCTTGCTCTTCCCCCTGGCAGGTGAGTGGCAGCGTGCTCAGTGTCTACAGTGGTGATTTTGGGAGTGTGGATGCCCAAGGAACTGTGGAATTTGCTCTAGACTACGACGAGAAGAACCGGGAGTTCCAGGTCCACGTGTCCCAGTGCAAGGACTTGGCTGTAGTGGATGAGAAGAAAGGCAGATCTGACCCGTGAGTGTTTTAGTGCCTTGTGACTTCTACATTGCTGAATTCTGTGTTCTGGAGGATTTTATTCTCTTTAAATGTAATGGTATCTTTCCTTCCTTCCTTCCTTCCTTCTCTTATTAGAGAGCTTGGCAATGTGGGGCAATATCTAGCTGGAGTTTGTTTTCTAGGTATGTTAAAACTTACCTGCTCCCAGACAAAGCTAGGATGGGTAAGAGGAAAACATCAGTGAAGAAAAGGACAGTGAACCCCGTTTACAATGAGGTGTTACGGGTAAGAACAAACACACACTCTGAAAACATCTGTTGTAGTAGGCACCTCTATCAGGCAAGTCTGGAAAAATCTGCCTTCTTGGCCAGTTTCTTTGCCTGCCTCCTGCCAACACTGCACTGCTCTTCCTTGGGGTTTGAAAGGCCTGGGATGTTAAAGGTTCCTCTGCACCCAGCTGTGTGGCACCCAAGATTTCTTTGCCAAAACCACACAGATGTTTGGATGCAATAGGGACCTGCAGTCAGAGCAAGGGCTGTTTGTCCTCCACTTCCCTGGCATGCAGTCACAAGGCACAGGACTGGTAAGAAAGGTCTGCATTATGTGATCATACTCATCAAAGCATAGAGGATTATTTCACAATGCCCAGGCCTGTGTTAATAATTCTTGAAAGAATATTGGTTTTGCCTTGCGATGAATGGAATGCCAGGTTTCCCCATGCTCAGCAGAAAAGCTTTGTCAGGGTAGTAGTACTGCTACAGGACAAAAAAAAAAGAGATGTTCAGACTGAAGCCAGTCCATTGGTAGTGCGTGTGTGGGGTGGGTTTGAGTGTCTCAGAGCTTATTCAAGCTTTTGAGTAGTTTATTTCTGTTTGTGAAAGAAACAGAAGAAAAATTTGAACAACCTGACTTCTCTTTCTTCCTCTAGTATAAAATAGAAAAAATGGTTTTGCTGATCCAAAAATTAAATCTCTCTGTTTGGCACAATGATCCTTTGGGACGTAACAGTTTTTTGGGAGAGATTGAAATAGACTTGGCCAGCTGGGACTGGAGCAACAGGAAACTCAACTGGTACCCACTGAAGTCCCGGGTGAGTGTGTTTCAGCTGCAGTCCTGCTTTTAGCCCAGCCCTGAAGCCTTGAGGGTGGCAGAGGTCCTTCCTGACTCCTCTGAGGTGTTTGGGTATGGTGGAGAAGAACAACCCAAACTGCTCTAGGGAACAATCTCTGGACCCCTTAGTGCAGTTCAGTGCCCAGAACAATGAGCACCTTCTCAGGTCTGTTTTGGTGACTGATCTGTAGGGACACTTCCATAAATGCAACCTGACACTATCACAGTAACTTTGACATAACTTTGCCATTCTCTCCACTCACATGAGGACCACCCCTTAAAAACAGCAGAGTACTAGGTGAGGCAGCTAACATACCTTGAGAGGTAAATATTCAGGTGCCACTGTTTGTAAAATCTGTACAGCTTCCTGCATGTTTCTGGATTCAGATATCTGATATAAAGTCCCTTTTAAGCAAATAGAGGACATTTATGTTTCAAAACCAGGATGCTTAATTATATCCAGCTGGACATGTCTGGAAGGGCAACCTTGTACTCTGAATCCTCAGGCATTTGCTTCTGAGAGACTGAGTTTGAGAACAAACCCACAGAGAAATCACCTGCCCTAAGAATGGGATGCTCTAGCCATGGAAAATCAGAGCTTGTCCATTTGTGCTCCTCCACTGAATTCAAAAGTTGTTTGCCTTGCTGTGTTTCCAAAATCCTCCATTTAGTCAGTCATAACTTTCTGTTTCAGAGCCTTTCTGCTGTTAATGGTGCAGATCATCGAGGAGTGATGAGTTTGTCCATTAAGTATGTTCCCCCTGGAAGCCTAGGTAAGTGTTGTTCATGCATTAAGGGCTACTGCCCAAGTGCAAAGGCACAGCTTGCAATGCTTCATCTGCTTAGGGGCTGCTTAAAGAGGAATCTCATTAGAGAAAGATTGTAGAGATCAGCACAAAGGCAGTGTTTTACAGCACTGTCTGCAGCCTACATCTGATTTCCACATCTTGATTTACTGGCAAAGTGTTGGGGAGAGAGGAAAGGCTCAACAACCTCCAACTCATCAGCTGTTATGAGATGTGGGCACTGTAGGGTCCTGTGGTGTGGTAGGAGCAGCACAGAACCCACATTACTGTGGGGCAGGCACAAGGTTGGTTTGGCTCAGCAGTTCCTTCTCTTTTCCTGTCTGATACAGCACTGGCAGGTTGTGTCAGGAGCCTCTGCAGCTGCAGGAGTGACGGAGCTGGCTGCAGTGCTGAGATCCCCAGGGACAGGCAGTGAGCACACAGGAACCATGTGGGTCCCATGGGTCCCTGGAAAGCAGGCCTGTCATTCTGGGAGCTATGGCTCATGACTTGCATGACAGCTTTTGTCTTCTCATAACTGGCAGGGCCCAAGAATCCTCCCTCTGGTGAAGTTCACATTTGGGTTAAAGATGTCAAGGACCTGCTGCAGTTGCGTCCATCCGGAGTTGACTCCTTTGTGAAGTGGTGAGTGCATGAGCATGGTGCTGTTCCTGCTTTGTGCCCCCACAAAGGGCTGGGTTTTCTGCTCTGTTCTCAGGCTCACCAGGCTGTGCCTCCATACTGGAGGGCCTTGGTGTTGCACTGGGAGAATTGTAGAGGAGAATTGCCCTTGTTATTCACCTGTAGCAAAACTAGGAATATCCTTGCTGAGATAAAGCTCTTGGTCAATGTTCAATGCTTCATGCTGTGTGTTTTCTCCTCTCAAAGCTATGTGCTTCCAGACACCAGTAAGAAGAGCTACCAAAAGACCCGAGTCATAAAGAGAGACACAAACCCTGTTTTTAATCACACCATTGTGTATGATGGCTTTCATACAGAGGATCTGAAGGATGCCTGTGTTGAACTCACTGTGTGGGATCATGAAAAGCTTACCAACCATTTCCTTGGAGGAATCAGGCTGGGCCTTGGGACAGGTGAGTGTTTTCCTTTATATTAACTCAATACTGTCACTGTAGTGCTGAGCCAGAAGATAAAGTGGGAAGTTACAGAGTATTTTCCTAATGGAGAGAAACCAGGGATGAGATGTCTCGATTATTGGTAACCTGCACTACGTCTTGGATGGAGAGGGCCCTGGTACCATGGTAACAACCCTCTGTTCCCACAGTTTCTGCCAACAGCAGATCTGAGATATGGCAAAACTCAAGAATCTCACTGAGTCTCTCAGAGAGTTTTCCTGCTGTTACAGGAAAACAGGCTGCATGACAAACCAACATTATATTATATTGGTGCTCCTCTCAGGGAAGAGTGCTCTGGGATGGACTGGAATGTCACACAGGACAGCACCACCTGGTGACTGTCCAGCCCTGAAGCCCTGTCCAGCCCTGGGAGATTTCACACTGTTGCAATCAAGGTTAAGTGTTCCTTGGGGGACAGGGCTCATGGTAGCTGGAAGGTCTGCCTTGCAGGTGCACTGTAGCTATTGGATTTGCCTGTGTGTTCTCTGTTTTCCACCTCTAATGTCATCAGGTGGGTTCTGAACTCTCCAGAGGGAAGGGACATCAAGAATAAGACATAAAAATACCAAACCCAAGATTAGCTGTGATCCAAATTTAGACTTCTCTCTCATTGATAAGTAATTGGAACCTAAAAATTTGGTTGAATTGGAATTGATGTACACACTTTTCTGCTATGGTATGTTTGGTTCCTATAGAAATGAAACAACAGAATTCTGATGAATATTCCACCTTGTCCTCAAGAAAATCTTTTAAGGGGAAAACCAAGCCTTTAAGACTTTCTTTACCATTCAAAAAGACACAGAAAGGGTTTGAGCCCAATATTGCTTTCCTTGGCAGGTTATGTTTAGGGTTCTTGCATTTTATGGCTTTTGCAGTGACTTCATTCTGAACTCTGGGCATTTGCAGGAAAACAGGAGGTGCTCAGGGGGCAGCTTGCTGAGGGGAAGTCAGCAGTTTTTATGTTAAGACATTGCCTGCAGCAGTTATATCCCATTGAGTATTTTTGCATGGAGTGGGAACTCTGTGTAGCTCCCAAAGTTTTCTCGTTCGTTTCAGGTTTGAGCTATGGCATCTCTGTGGACTGGATGGACTCCACACAGGAGGAGGTGGCCTTTTGGCAGGAGATGATGTTGGCTGCCAATGAATGGATCGAGGGATTGCTGCCGCTGCGCTCACTGGCAAGAAGGAAAAAACTGAAATGACCCATTGTTGGTGAAACGCCTAGAAATGCCACATAGAAATGCCCAGTGTGTTCATTAGAATTAGGAAACTTCCTGCAACAGGGAGAAAGAGACCATCCACAGGGCTGCAAGTGTCAGGGTAATTAGGCAATTAATGGGCATCACCTTGGAGGTGTTAAGTGCTAACCCACTCACAGAGGACATGGAAGATGCCAAACTGATGCTATACATGACTTTGGCCAAGAAGAAACTTAATTTGCCTTTTTGTTTAATCATTTATGCATTCAGCATATTTGAATTCCATTAAGCTCTGGGAACATTGGCAGAAGGAAAAGGAGATACGGATACTTTTTTTAATTTTTTTTTTCCGTTTCTTGTGCCATTTTTCTTCCATGCAGAGATGTAGTTGTACTGAAGCAGCAGCATGGTATTATTCATACTCCCTGCAAGGGGTACCCTTTATACTTGGTGTACAATTGCTCCAAGTCACCAGCACAGTTTGAGAACAGGAGCTTTGCATTTGTCACCAGTGATAACACCTCTTTTATGTGAGGAAAATTGAGCTCCAAGGTGCATCTAAAGAAAGAGAGGACTACTTGCAGCAGAAGATGGAGAAACCTGAAGAGGATGACATTGAAGAATTTGATATATAAATTTCTTTCTGCTTTAATCTGAAAGAGTGCAGGGATGCTCTTAAAGATAGTGGGATTTTGCAAGCAAGGGCTGTTATCCTGGCTTTCCCACAGGCTTCCTTTGTGACCTTAGGCGAGCTTCTTAGTGAAAGGAGAGTTTGAGTGCAATATGAACTAAAATGTTTGCCCAAATGTAAAATATGGTTACATTGCTAATGGGCCTAATCACACCTTTGCAATGCCTTGTGTGCAAAACATTTCAATATGAACTAATGAGGTAGGAAACAGTCTTACGTTAGCTGGGCATCGGGGTCAGGGATGAAAGGTCAAAACCACACTGGAACACAGGAGATACTGGGAGCTGGTGGGAGAGGTAAGTAAGGAGTGAGTGAATGTGAAGGAAGTGCAGAGCTACAGTTTCCTGGGGGTCTCCTGCCTCTGCATCCCCTGTTGCCCCTCTAGTCTTCCTTTCACCTGATGCCTGTTAGTGAGTTGTCTGTGGCTGGAATTTCCCTTTTGCCAGTAGCTTGTAAAAGATTTTTTGCGTCTGGCACATTGACCATGGTGGAGTGGTGTTGTGAATATATTTTGAATTGCAGCTTTGTAATTTCTATTTGGGATGTACATACTGTGATTAAATAGAATGTTTTTCTTTAGTCATCAGCTGGTCGTCTCGTACCTATTTTTATCATGCTCTAAATGACAAAAAAGCAAGCAAAAGAGGTGTTGAATTTTGTTGTGTCAAAATGAAGCATCTTTTCCAAAGGGCAAATGAAGTGTCATGAAGAAATAATTTTTATAAATATCCCACTTTAGATTTTGACTCTCTGATTATTTTTATATTCTTCTTCAATGGATTGATTTTATTTAACTCTAGGATACTGTGAATTTTCAGCTTAGCGAAGATGGTGGTAAATAAATTAATGGAAAAATGTACACTTAGAGTAACAAGACTTTTTTTAAAAATGAAAACATTTGGGAGATAATCACCGGCTTTCATGGGAAAAAATAAAGAATTAAAGTGGTTTTGCAGCTGGAAAAGGACAATACTTGGAAATGCACCAAACACAGTATTAAAAGCACTAGGAGAGAGTCCATAGAGCAACAGAATTAAGCAATGACTGTCTAACGAAGGAGCTGACACATCTGATACACCTGCAATGTCATCCCAAAAATACCTTCTAGAGGGTCTAACCTGACATGTTTTGTTTACCAAGATTTGGTCATTTAATTCCTTTATGGGATAAAATAACAATAGTGGGCCTAAATTGAGAGTTTTTAAAAATGTTATCTTTACCTTAGGTGCTGAACATGTGAATATTTGTACACATAAATAACTTACCTACTGCGAGGAGCCCTGGTGGCAGGGGTGGGTGGTGGCTTGTTGCAATGAAGTTGCCCACAGGACTGCTGCTTTCCTCCTGGGTGCTTCCCTACCCACAGGGACAGGGATATTCCTGGGAAAAGACTTTCTGCTGTGGCTGGGGAAGTGGTTCCAGGGGCTCTGTCTCAGGTCCAGGTCTCTTCCTGGTGGGTACAGCCGATTCTGCTCCATCATGAAAATGGAGTTAACCCACCTCCTCCTCTTCATGCAGCATTAGTGCATGGCAATGTTGGCAAAAATGTTGTTTGCATCAATGAAGCTGGAAACGGTTGTGTTGGTGTTTCAGAAAATTAAAATCTTTTTCATTGGTGGCCATTAAGGGGAGTAAAAGGGGGTCAGTGTGCCAGTTCATCCCAGCAGAGTTACTTTTACGAACTTGGCATGGGACTTTGTGAGCCTATTTTTGTATTCAGATTCCACTGAGGATTTTTTTTGTTAATCTTTTACTGGCTTGTTTATTTAAATTAAGCCCTGATTAACTTAAGAAGCTTTCTTTGGTATTTAATAGTTTATCAAAGTAAAAGATTACACTGCCAAACCACACACGCTTTTGTCACACAGCTGATTCTGAGACAGTAAAATTTGCTTTGCTCTCTTTCTTTCGCTTACTGCACAGAAAGCACTTTATCATAAAATGATTTAAGGCACATTTATTGCCAATGTCCTGTGGAGGAGCAGAAGATCTTGTGGGTATAAGGTTAATGGCCTGTTTGCATGGGGTTTATGATGCTGACATTTGCTTTCTGTGAATGCTGAACCTAACAGAGACTCTGGCCTGTGTGTACTGATGGCAACAAGAATAGGTTTGTAACTGGTGAAGAAAAAAGAAAAATCAGATGGAAAGTTTTCTGACTGTATTTACTATTTCGTTGTAGAGTGGGTCAAGCAAAGCTACATGAAGAGGTGAGACTTTGTGCTGCCAGTGCCTGTGATTTGTGTCTCTGGTTTCCCTGCACATGAAGGTGCTGGTGCCAGAGCCACAGCGGTCACTGGCTGTGACCCCTGGGCTCCTGCTGGACACAGAAGTGACCCCAGGGACTGAGAGGGCCCAGGGAATGCTGGCTGACAGCCTGGGACCCTCGGGCACCATCCTTTTAATATCAAACACAAACCTCAGCACCTACAGTAGAGCTGGCAGCTGCTTTCCATGAGGCTTCTGCATTTGCGAGTCAGTGTGCTTTCTTCCAGGTTATGTCTGATTTATATAACTTTTTCTTGGAAATCTTCCAGAATTTAAAAAAAAAAAAAAAATGGAGAAAAAGCAAAATTCCAGAAAGTATTTCTACTTCATCAGGAAAATATAATGTGTGGCCTATGGCCATTCAAAATTATTGGTAGTACAGGTATCAGAAACTATGGAAAGTAGTTTAGAAACTAACTAAAGATAAAGGAAGAATTGTTGAATCTTGAATGAGCGTTTCAGCAGAGATGGAAAGAAGTCACTGAATTAATTATCCATTACTAAATATTTGCCTAGCTTTATTCTTCACCAAGTACTGTAGAAATTTGGAGATAAAAAATACTGGCTAAATAAACCCTTGTAATAACATGATCTGTTGAAATGAAAAAATGCTGCATTTTTGCAGCCTTGTTAAGTAAAAAAAATTTATCAAATAGATGGGTGTATCAAAAACTGAATAAATACATTTCTGATCCTGATAACTAATCATGAGTGTATTTAGCACCAAGTTTGATGATTTGTTTTAGTTGTCTGGTTTGTACCTGAAGATTTTTCCTGGCTCAATCCCTTTTCTTTTCCACCTGCTTACTTTACACCCCTCAGTTGTTAGAGGGGTCACCTGGGAACAGATGTCCCTCTCAGCACTGTCACAGAGGCTGCCAGCAGAAACTGGGAAGCTTACTGTGAAGGCAAATGCAAAACCAGTGCACAGATGTGCAAGGCACATCCAGGTGTTCCTGGAGCTCCCAACAGCATCGCTGCTGCACGAGATCCACTGACCACTGGAGAGCTCTTGAAACAGAAATCCCTTGCCATGAGGTCAGCCAGGAGCAGCCACTGCTTCCCAGGGGATGCATTTTTGGGAGGCTCCTGGTAGTGGTGGTTCTGCCAGAAGGAGCAGCTCTGCCAGGGTGAGGTTTGTGGGGCTGCAGGAGTTCTCAGAGTGTTTTGGGCAGCAGGACCAGCTCCTGGCCTGTCCTGAGCAGGAGATAGCTGATTTGGAGCAATGAGGTTTGAGCAACAGTGGGCAACTCCAGAGTGGCCATCCCCACTTTTGAGGTGTTTGCCATCTTCACCCACGCTTCTGAATAGGTTGGTTGGTTGGACGTGCAAAAACTGAGTGTCAGTCTCCAGAAGACCTATGGAGAGGTTACTACAAATGGTTTAGATGAGATCTCTTTCCTCTGAGAGAGGGATGGGAATGATGGAGAGCTGGATATGTCTCTTTCCGGAGCCCTGCAGGAGTCTGGCAGTCTCAAACCAAGCTCCTTTTTGTTTTGCATTAATTTCCCATTCACTCAGCTTACATGCCTCATCTCAGAAGGTAAAGTCTGAATGAAGGGTGAAGCTGTCAGCAGGCAGCAACATCCTAGAAGGGGTGGAAAAACACAAACAGGAGCAGGGTTTGCTGGTCTCACCAGGTTCATGCTCGAGGGCTCCAGTAAATATTCCTGATGGAAAGGGGCTGATGTACAGTCATTGCCCTGCAAGTGACCTGAAATATGTGCTTGCTTAAGCAGGAAGATATTTGCTTTTTAAAATGTTGTAAAATCATATTATGGTTGAGCTTGTCTCTGGGCTGTGGCAATTCAGCCTCTGTTGTGGACCCAAACTAGCTAAACCTTTAGCAGGAAAGGAAGGAATCCTGTGCATGAAGGCATTTCTGTGGGTCAATTTTCCTTTTTTTCCAGGTTTGCTGTCAGGGTTTAGTGGCATCCTGTGTACCTGTATATCCTGTTTACTTGGCATCCTGTATATCACAAAATAGAAACTATACAACACCACAGAGCCACAAGTTCTACCCCCTGCAGCACACTAAAGACCCCCAGGTAATCCTCAACAGGCATGGCAGCTTGTGATGAAAAGGTGCTGAACAGAATGACTGCAAGTGTGTTTTGCCTTTTCTCTACAGACTACCAGTGCAGCTGCTAAACTTGAGATGCTACCAGCAGGAACAGAAATCAGATTTCATGGATCCCACAACCCATAACACCATTACAGTAGTTGTTAACAATCCAAAGTAACTCTTGAGCTGTAAGCAAGCATTCTGAACTCTGGACTCAGAGGGGAAGCCAGGGAGCTGTTTTGTTGCAATATAAGTAGCTCAGACAGCTACTTTATAACAAGAAAAATCACAATAACCTGTTTCCTTTCCCTCCTCTCTCTCTCCCACTCACCATTACTAATTTATCCTGACTGTAATGGCTTCTATTTGCTCTAAGCAGATCCTGTTCCCTTTCTGGGAAGAACGGCTGCAAGGACATAATATTCCCAGTGGAAGATCCGTACTAGGATTCAGGCAGGCTCAGGCAGATATAATGATCTCTTGATGGGAGGCCCCCTTTTTGATCAGCCAGCCCATGACCATTATAATGTGATCGTAATCTGAAATAAGACACCAGGAGCTGCATCTGGAGTGAGCCCTCCTGTGGTAAGGAGCTGCCGTTTAATTCATTGTCACAGGGAAACATTTTGCAAATGTTTTGTCTCTTCAAAAAGCCCAGCTGACTTGTTTGTATGTGCCTGCTGTTGGGGCTAGAGGCTGTGTCAAGGGTGCTGAGTGGCACCAGAGGGTGGCTCTGTCCCTTGCAGGAATGTGGGGACAACCTCATCCTCTGTACACATCCACCCAAATGGGTCACACTGTATGAGAGTTTAATCTTCTCTGTCCATTCTGGCTGCAAAGCAGATGCTAACACTGCCCTGGAGCACTGCTACTGACTCAAGAGGATTCTCTGGCTGTTTCTGAAGTTTCTCTGCATTTGTGTCTCTCTGACAGTCTCCCACTGTCATGGATCCTGGCTGGCTTTGCAGCCCTGTCTCTGTGCCATTGTGAGGAGGCAGTCTCCTGCTCAGGGGATGGGGCAATTGAACCTGTCTGAAGTTGGGCAGCTATTCTGTGATGGGCCCTTTATTCCTCTGCGGCCAAGGGAGAGAGGAGTGGTGGTGGAGGACGGTTCTTCCCATCAAGCTGAGTGGGATAAATAGCTCTCAAGCTGTTCCTGCCTCTCTCAGCTGGGTACTGAAGGAGCCTGGGCACCTAGTGTAAGAGAGCCATTTAGGTAATAGGTTCCTATATTGATGGGGGCCCATTAATGGAACAGCCAGCATCACTCAGCCAGGACTCTCTTTATCAAGCTTGTCTGCTTTACGGCATTTGTTTTGATTCCAGTGTGACACTGGGGAACCAGTGGTAGCTCTGCAGGATGCCACCCCTGGAGCCCCAGCCAGCATGCCTGGAACTGCCTTGGTGGGCAGTGCTCACTCCTTTGTGCACTAGAAGCATTTTGCTGGCAGGGAGGGATGGGGGACAGAGGTTGCCACTCTGCTAGAGAACTCCACCTCTCCAAAAGGCACTTTAGCCCAGCTAAAAGCCAAGGTGGGACAGAAGCTACACCTTGTGTCTCCTGGCACTCCGCCCTGCCTGCTCTCCCCTCCTGCTACTGCTGCTGGAGGCTGTAAGGCTGTCACCTCATCACAAAGTCCTAAATTATGCTCCCAGTGCCTGCTGTCAGCTGGGCTGTCAGTTCCAGAGCACTGTGTGGTGCCCTTGACTTTACGCTTGTCTGCACCACCCTGACTAACTGTGGGCATCATATAAATAATAAACACTAATTCGCCTTAATACTTTCCCTCTGTCCTGCGTTTTACAGCAACACAGTCAGCCATAGGTCATGGGTGCAATCACATCCCTAATCTGTCTCCATGTTACATCTGGACAGGCCTAATTTAACAGCGATGTTTTTTAGAACTAGCTAATAAATTCTTTGCTCCATGTGGTTCCCAGCCCTGCTCTCAGCACTCCCATCATCTTGGAGTGTGGCCTGTGACTGTTTTCAGTGACTGGTCTCTGGCCTGTTTGGTTGTGGAGGGACTCAGGGCTCTGTTTGGGTGCAGTTTATCTCTGCAACTCCGTTGTGCATGTGGCTGGGATACACCACCTGCAAGGGCCAGGGATGACAGTGTGTGGATGTGGGTGCTCCAGTTCACCAGTGTGTTGTGCTCACCCCATTGCCCCAGCCTGGGGCACAGACACTGGCTGCCTCACAGAGCTTCTGTGCAGCCAGACCCGCAGCAAGGGATTGTGGCTGATTGATTGTTTTTTGTATCCTTGGAAACTGAAAGGGCATTAAAATTGCATGGTGTGTGCAGTGCTGATGCACTATGCTCCTTATAGTGCAGCCTTGGGCTTGGAGATGGCTTCAGCCTCCAGCTGTGGGCTGGAAAGGGCACTGGTTTGAGAGAAAAGCTATGCTACAACTGAACACCAAATTATTTAGAGGGAATACTACCTATTTAGATAGTAGTCCCTCTAAATAACCGAGACCAGGTTGGATGGGCCTTTGAGCAACCTGGTACAGTGGAAGGTGGCCCTGCACATGGCAGGGGCTTGGAACTGAGGTTCCCTTTCAACCCAAACCATCCCATGATTCTGTGAAGTACCTTTGTGAATTGAAGTGCTGAGGTCCAGGGGAGTGTCTGGCTCTGAGACATCCCTGACCATGGCTCAGTACCTTCTCTGTTTTGTTTCTCACAGCAGAGTTCCTGCCCAAGAGGAGCTGCTTGCCTCCAGACCATTCCACCCCAGCCATAGGGACTGCTGGGGCTGGGCCAAAGGTGGAGTTCCTGCCACTTGGAACATGCACAAGAGTCACCACCCACCAGCCTGGGGAACAGGGCTTGCAAAAAGCCCAAGTATCTGCTTCAGGTTTCATCATCTAACACTAAAAGGGAATGAATACAATCCCTCTGGGATAGAGACCACAGAGAGCACAAGGTAGCAACAGAGTCATTCTCCAGCCTTTGCCTCGTTTTGTCTCAGCTTTCATGCCTTAAAATAAATTTATTAAATAAGAAATACTTGCTCCAGTGGCCGATGAGTGGATGCTTGTTACCTAGTGCAATGTGTGCACAGACCCTTGGGCAGGGCTGTCACCCATGTTTGGCTGTACACAGTGCAGGGTGTAGGCCAGCACTGCTTACACCAGAGTTCCCCTTGGCTTCTCAGCATGTTGCTGGCTGCTGGATTGGACCCTGCTTGTGGCATCCAACAGGTGCTGCCAGCAGGTGAGAGAGCTCTGGGATCAGCCCTGCCCACACCTGTGTTCAGGTGGTTCTCAGGCAGCTCTCCCCAGCACTACCAGCCCTGAAGGGAAAGGGGCTTCTCTGGAATTGCCCCCAGGGCCATGGGGAGGAGAACTGAAGGGCTGTTCCCAGTCTGGAGCTGCCATCAGCCCACAGGGACTGCTCCCAGTGCTGCCACCAATGCACACACTCTCATGGTGTCTCACCAGCACCTGCTGTCCTGTCGTCAGTCAACAAACCTCATTTTGCATCAAATCTGGGTTACTGTCTCTCCGACACCAGATTTTCCATTTTCTAAAATGGTACCAGAACAAAGGCTCTCCCAGGATCTTGTTTGCTCCTACCTTCTCAGTTGCTGCTAATTAATACTGTGGCTGCCTAGTCACGCAGCGGGTGTTCATCTTTATGCAATGTGTTCACAGAACATGAACATAATATCTGCATCACGGGGTCCTGCAAGTTGACTTGCTGGGGAAGACAGATGTCTGATGCTTCAGGAATTCCTCTAGCTACGACAGGATCTGCTGGGCACCTTGGTATTCTCCTCAGCTCTGCACAGCCCTGCAAGGCAAGGTGCTCTGGCTGTTCCTTATCGAAGGTGATGCCAGGAGATGTCCACTCTCAGGGAGCCTTGAGCTGCTCCTGGACACTCACAGGGTGTTGCTGAGTGCCCTGTGCTTGCCTGGGCACAGTCACACCTGTGGAAGAACAGGAATGGGGCAGCTCTGTGTGTGAGTGCATGGGAGGAGAGAAAAACAGTGAAGAGAAACCACAATTGGTTGTGGGCTCCAACTAATGGGCACGGAATACTCAGAAATCATTCGGTAAAGTGCACCAGATCCCCACAAAGCCTCACTGGCAATGAGTCACTGGTTAATGTACCACTAACTTGGATTTATAGGTTTAATATTTTTCTGTTGCACTGTTGCTGTATAGATTGCTTCATCAATTTTCTTTCCTGTCCTGAGGTACGTTAAAGTAGGACCTTTTGGCGTTGTTATTTTTTAATAAATAGATTATATTTCAAAGAATACTGAAAAATTTCCTTGTCGTTTATTCCTCAAGACTTGAAATGTGCTCTCTAATGTCCTAGTCCAATTTACAAGGTGGCTAACTGTCTCATGCCTATAACAATGTCATTTTTCTGAGGCCCTAATGAATATAACAGCCACTCTCAATGCATTTATTTCAATAGTGGTCATGAAGAAGGAGCTTTTAATGAAACCATCTTTATTTTTTAAAAAACACCAACATATTCATAAATTTTTAAAAATTGTCAATATTTCTCCTTTCTGTGTATGACTGAATACAGGCATTTTACTCACTGTTTGTTATAATATGCATGTCAATTTTCCGTTCCAGAGATCAAAACTCTGCTCTGGCAAGAGATACAGAAGTAGGTGCTCGAACTTGGCCATATCCCATGGAGCCAGGGGAGAGTGGCTGTGTGCTGCCGTGGCAGTGACACTCCGTTTGGGACAGGCTGGGCAAAACTGGGACTGGCAGTCTGAGGTGTCTGTGGATGTTGGCGGCCACTCGGGCTCCTGAACACTGCGCTTCACCCTGTGGAGCCCAGAACACACTCGAGCAGTGAGGGAAAATGGATTTAAGACTTACGGGATTTAACTTGCTGGGTATTTAATGTCTGTAATTACTGATTTTTGAGGCTGTACAGACATCGTATATACACACACACACACTATCTATCTATCTATCTATCTATCTATCTATCTATCTATCTATCTTATCTACTGNNATCTATCTATCTATCTATCTATCTATCTATCTATCTATCTATCTATCTACAGACACATGTATCTGTGAGCATGTGAGCATGTGTATTCGCTGGGTTTCGTGAGCAGGACACCTTCTGTGACCATTGTCCCTCTCCAGACTGGCTGGGGCAGTGCAGGTGACCCTGGGGCGGTGCAGAGGCTCTCCAGAAGTGCCAGCACTTGGCTCCTCCGGTAGATTTCAATGGGAACGAGGCCCCCAGTGCAGTAGCGAGGAGCCTGAATCTCCAGAAATGCTTCTCGGGTTTAAAACACAGAAAGATGCTGCGCACCCTGCCCGACACCCCTTTCCCTGGGCCAGGCGCTGAGGAAGGTGAGCTCTCCCCGGCCATGGGCTCAGCACAGCTCTCCCCGGCCTCGGCCGCCGGGGATCCCTGCGGTGCCGGGGACCCCTCCGTGCCCCTCTGCCCGGGCTGCCCCGCCCCGCCCCGCCCCGCCCGGCTCCCGCACCGCCGCGTTCCGGGGCTGGCGGCTCCTCCCGGCAGTGCGGTACCGCGCGGCCGCCATTGCATCACCGGCACCCGCGCCGGCCGCGCCCGCACCCCAAACCCCGCACCCCAAACCCCGCACCCCAAACCCCGCACCCCGGCTCCGGCGCGGAGCGAGGGCGGGCTCCACGGCAGCGGGGGAGCGATTCGCGGCCGGGCTCCAGCACCGCTTCGGCGGCTCCGCGGCCCCGCCCCCCCCCCCCCCCCCCCCGGGCCGGCCCCGCGTTGGGCGCAGCGCTGAGGCGGCGGGAGCCCGGCGGGATGTGCCGGTGCTGACGGGGCAGCGGCAGCCGCGCTGGGGCCAGCCGCGCCCGCCAT